>JANBXA010000124.1:0-505000 GCA_030556225.1 Cricetiscus sungorus | reverse complement strand
AAGGTCTCCGGTAAGGAGCAATAAAGTCCCAGGTAAGTTGGGACCAAATTAAAGACCGCGGAAATAAGCGGCAATAAAGTCTCAGGCATTGAGCGAGAGGTTGTAACGAACCTAAAGTAAAATTTTCAAAATGGGGACTTCTCAATCTCATCCAATTTTTCTGGCTCTTCAGGAGCTACTTTTGTCAAAGAAACTTAAAGACAAGCACACTAGAAAGATTCCTGAGCAAATGCTACGCACAGTTAGTGCGTAGCTGTATCGAAGACAAGAGATACTGTAAAGAGGTGATGGAAAAAGGGAAAGCTATGCTAGAAATGTTACAAGAAGAAAGATCAGAAGAGGTTGAGAGCACAGGAGAGTCAGGTACGGACGAAACAGATTCTGTGGAAGAATTGCAAGCCCTCGTAGAAAAGGTTCAGAAACAATCCCTTAAGGGGCAGAGGGGGAAGGGAGAGGAGAAATAGCGATGTGGGGAGGGGAGGGACCCTCCTGGAACAATGCCTTCCAAGCCTTCTCCTGATCAGAATGAGGAAGGGCGGGGCCGAGGTACAGGGCGTTCCTTTTGCCCTGAGGTCTGGAAAGCCTTAAAAAATGACTTAAGTCTTGAACAAGTGAATCAGATTGCCATAAAAGCATGGAAGTCATTACCCAATAAGGGAGAGGTGAATGGTAACCTCACTAAGATACTGCAAGGCCCAATGGAACCATTTTCAGATTTTTATGGCCTGTTTGGTAGAGGCTACAAGGAGAAATTTTGGCATTAGAGCAACCATGGTTGCAACTATCTCTTTTGCAGTTGTGGATTCAGTCATGGCTGCCATGGCTATGAGCGCATCAATGCAAACAGCCTGTAAGCTAAATGAGTTGTCCAAGAATATGGCTACTGCCTTGGATGCTCAATCCACAATTGGTGCTCAGCTAAAAGGAGGTTTAATGATTGTAAACCTAGGAATTGATCTGGTGCAGGAGCAAATAGATACCTTGTGGCAGCTGGCCCAATTGGGATGTAAAATGAAATATCCAGGCTTGTGTGTTATCAGCATTCAATATGAGAACTTTACATGTGCTGCTAGTTTATCACAACAGTTGTCTAACTATGTTTTAGGAAATTGGTCTACTGACTTTGATGATCTGATGGTACAGCTGCAAATGGCCATAATTGCAATAAATTCAACATATGTGGATGCGGGACTGGCTGCTGGATTGTCATCATGGTTCACCATCGCCATGGATCATCTGAAAGTATGGGCGGGAATGGGAGTCATGGCTGTCCTCTTGTTGCTTATCTCCTTCGTGGGCCTGTGGTGCCTTTACGAGATGAGGTTTGCTCAGAAGCGGTATGCAGCTATGGTTGTCCAGGCATTTACAGCCATTGGGGCAGGCCGTTCTCCCCAAGCATGGCTCACAGTCATGAACAAGTATTGATCCTTCACACTCAGGTTGTATGGCTTAGCACTGCACTCCGAGTTAGCTCTGGAAATGAGCAACTCTGAGAAGGGCAAGTTTGGTTGCATGTGGGTTGGTGTCCGAGGCCCCACCTCCAGGAAAAAGATACCAGATGGGTATGGCACTGACTTGGCTGACTACCAGGATTCAATGTCATTACAATGTCCACTGCTTTACTGGAGACCAGGCCACTACCCTTGCCTGTTGCGTTATTAAAACAAAAAGGGGGAACTGTAGAGAGCTGCGAAGTGCCACACCTTAAAGATGGTGCTGGCTTCCACCTTCCACCTCCCCAAGGGTGAGTGCTCTCTGGCGTAAACAAGCCCTTATCTGGTTAAGTCTGTTCAGCCTGTCTGCTTCCACGTTAGAGTAGTAGCTCACTGGGGTTGGTTAGCGCAAGGGTATTTAAGCCTGTGCAGGGGTCCCCCAGGTCCCGCGGGTCAGAAGAACATGTTTCAAAGATCCTGATTAAAACTGCATGAAGAAGATCTTCCCAGAGTCATGTCTTCCTTGCTGGTCAGGGTAGGCACGTACATAGATCCTCTAACTGCACATGTTATATGTAGTTATTCATCTCTGAAAAATACACTTATCAACTTCAAATCCCCACTTGCATTGAGCTACACATGCACCCCTCTCTGAATGATGGAATAGTCTTCTCCCTTAACAATCAAACTTGGACAACATATCCCCAGTGTATTAAGTACAAAGACTAGATGGGTGATCTGACTTAACTTCGCTTAAGCACCTGCACAGTAAAACTGTTTTCTCAAGTAAACTTATGAGGAGACTCCCTTATTTAATATTGTATGCCCATGCATACTATGCATGCATATAATTAATACCAGAAGGAGGAGACACACTGGAGAAAATTATTATATGACCTAATCTATCAATCAAAACAGAGGACCACCTTCACTGTACCCTTTAATAACAAAACTTCTCCTCTTTCTCTTTAATGCCATAAAACAAACAAACAAACAAAGAAACAAACAAAAAACCCTCAAACAATAATCTAGGCACTCTGTGTTACTCTCACTCATGTGGCCTGCTGCCAGTCTTGACAGTGTGGACTGCTTTAACCTGAACTATCTTTTCACTCTGAATAAAGATTTTTCTCAGATTGTGTGTGTGTGTGTGTGTGTGTGTGTGTGTGTGTGTGTGTGTGTGTGAAAGTACACGCATGCGTGCATATACATATGCACACGTGCATGTACCACACATGTGCAGGTGCCCGTGAGGCCAAAAGAGAACATCAGATACTCTGGAACTGGCGTTATAGTCAATAGGTTGTTGTATATTGCTTGGGAACTAAGCCCAATTCTAGTCCTCAACAAGAACAGCAAGCGCTCTTAACCACTGAGCCATCTACCCCAACCCAACTACAGATAAGTTACCTTGCTTCTTTTAGAAACCCAAGTGAGCCTTTATTTTCAACTCTTTGGATAAGAGGCCAAGGCTATGGATATATTCAGAATAGGCCCCAGCCTCTGGTAACATGATGTCTCTAAAAACATCTGAATAAAGGAAGGGAAGGACCCAAGGCTCCACCCACATCACCAAACCCTGACCCTTGCACAAGCACTCTCTTTCCCCTGACTTATGTTCTACCTATGGAAGAAACCTGTCATTATTTTAAGCCAACAAGAGTTGGTGCTTCCCAATATAGTGAAAAGTATCCAAAGTAGTGAAAATAGCCACCAATTTGGAAAGAATGCAAATTATCTGGGGTATCTTCAACATCAAACACCTAGAAAATGGCCTGAAACATCATTCAGTTGGAGGCCATCCTTCAGCTAAATCCTTGACATCCTTTCTAGACTTCAATCAGGACCATTATGATACTGACATTCTTCAAGTGCTTGGATTCTAGTCTAATGGGATCAGCCATGCCATTCTCAAAGGAAGCAGCAATGACTGGCCCCTCTCTATGGAGATGGGAGCAGCGACTCAAACCAGTGAAAGAGGCATGAAAGTCAATGCTATCACCTGCAAGGCCAGAATCAGTCATGTTGGTCTTAAGCTTCTGACATCTTATCCATCCCCTCAACCCTTTATTAATCTGATGGCTAGCTAGGATTGCAACAAACCCCATGAAACACTTGCAGGCTCCTTTCTCTACCTCATATCTACCTTTCTTGTTCTTTATTGTCTCTCCTCCCCATTCCTCCCACCTTCCTTCTCCTTCTCTCCCTCAGGTGCTAGCCAGAGCAACAAAAAAAGCAATCATTCAGTCAGTCATTCAGTGCCTCCCTCAAAACACCTTCCTTAATCCATGGCTATTGCCCTTCCGGAAGCATTGTGTGCAAATATAGAAAGATGTCTTAGAGGGAAATAATGCCACCACATACTTCTGTGAGCACATCATGCCCCTTTAAGAGGAGGCCCACTGTTTAGTTCCATTCTAGGCCAAGTCTCTGGTTTCAAGGCCCAGGTCTCCTTACTGCCTCATGCAGTATTAACATGCCCTGGCACTCTCCCAGCTTTGCATTGTGAGCCATAATCACTGGGGCCAACTTGCACAAAATAGAATGGGCCAACTTGCACAAAATAGAATGGTTTGTGCCCCCCTTTTTTCATTCCCCTGCATGGCATCCCCATATATGTTACCAGGCCCCTTCTCCAAGGAGTCTTACCTTCAGCCATACAGAGCAAAACTCAAGCTTTTGGAGCACAGCTCATATGCCAGAGTAGAGAGTCCTCCTTGAGGGCTGCTCACACAACAGAGAGGAGATACACTGTCCGGTAGCATTCATGAGGTGCGGAGAAGGTACCCTGGGTCACCAGTATCAGAGCAAGTCAGGTCACGTCTACAGTAGGCCTTAAAGTACCATGAGCATCCCATAGGCTAGGGAGTCCTAGGGGCATTGGATCATCTATTGAAGAGGGTCACACCCTACCATCCTCTCCTTCCCTCAGAGATAGCAGAGTCCAGGGGCTTTCTAAGGTCCTATGCCAAGGAAAGTCCATAAGCTTTTTCCATTTAGGAAAAGACAGATGAAAGACTGATAGGAGGGAAGAGGAAATAGCAAGGAAGAAATGCAGAAGGAAAAAAAAAAATTCTGTTGAATGGGCCTTGGCATCTCACCTGGATTCTACACTGCATACTTAGTCTCCTGATGCAACTGGGAGATCATGGAGACTCTGGGACAAGATTAGGCTCTCAAGACCCTCTGCCTAGGTCATCAATCCAACCCCACTTGCAAACTGGATAACCTCTCATAGAGTATCACAACATCCCAACAGAAGCCTGTCTTCAAGAGAGTGAAATCAGAGACTAATGGCATCCCAGATCACAGGCTAATGATTCAACATGATAGGCACCAAATGGGGGACTTCTACAACTCATCACTTCTTCCCACAATGTCTACACAGGTGGCTTTCCAGCCTTCTAATCAGCACATGAAGTCCAGAGGCCCATCAGTGCTGCAGGTTAGATGCAATTACACAACTAAGCCCAGGAAAGATCACTCCACCTACACCACTATGTCTTTAGGTGAGCAAAGCTCTCTCTGGGTCTTAGCTTCAATTTTCCAGTCATAAAATAATTGTGTATTAAATCATCTAAGTCTAACAAATACAACAGATAGTCTTCGAGCCCTCTTCTAGCTCTCAGGCTCTAATGCTATGGCAACCAGCATGTGAGTGGACAAACAGGCAGAAATCACGTGCTAGAATAATGTACAGGCTTGAGCCGCTGTCTGTTTCTCCTCTTACACTTTCTTACAGTAGTGTCCATCTCCTCCTCCAGGAATTGATGAAAATGGAAAGACATTTTGATCTGTTCCCATTGTGTCATCTACACTGGTTTTTGTCATCAAGTAACACTGCAGTGCCTATCTTGCTGCCTTGGACAATGTTTGCTTGCCCTGTTCTAATAAGGACTATGCATTGTCCTTTAAACAACTAAAAACTATCTGTGTTTTTTTATTTTTTCTTCAAAATAGTGTTGTCCTGAGCAATAATATCTGTGAAATCACGAGCTCAAAGTGCTACTTCTATTTTTTCACACAAGCATTCAAACACACAAACTATAATAAGAAATGTGTCTACGGCCCTCCCCACAGCATCATCTATATCACTGGCAGTGGGGAGGGGGCGTCAGCTGTGAAACCCTGAAGGAGTCCATTTGGTCTTCATGGGCAATGTTTTTAGATCAAAACTGTTTCTACCTTCCTAGAGAAGATGCACTGAGGGGCAGAGAGCCTGGCCTTTAGTTGACTCCACCAAGAACAGTAGCTCAGCTTCAAACACAGGTGTGCCACTTCCAAGTTCCAAGCCTTTGCTGTTCTTCTGAGAGAGTGTCTTGCTTGTCTGCAGACTACAGGTGTCATAAAAGTCAAGTGCCAATCTGTATTGTACATTGGATTTAATCACATCCTAAGAACTTGACAGCAAGATTGTCCACAATAATCTGAAAGGAAACAGATGCCTGTATGCACAATAGGGCTTGTAGCCAGGGAACAGGGATGGTCAGAGGGGCGAATTGGAGGAGTCCTGACCCATGAACCATGGTAGTAGGTTCTACTTCTCTGTGCCAGCAAGGTTCAGGGTTATTCCCCACCAGGTCAATGCTAGAGTCAGTCTGTCCCCATGCAGATGCTATACAGTGGCTCTGCCAGCTCCCCCCAAGCACACAGCTTAGTCACAAGGGATTCTGGCTGTGATAGCACATGACTCAGCCACATCCATCAGGCCACTAGGGAAAACAAAGGCAACAGCGTATGATTGGATAAGGGTTGTCATCTCAAACACAGGGATACCCAAGCCTTCACACACAAAACCACCAAGGAACGGGGTTTCTGTCTCAGCCTGGATCTCAAGAACCAGAATTTGAGGGCTGGTCATCAAGGTCATCTTATGTAACCACTCAGAAAACAGTAAGGTGAGCCAGAGCCAAGAAAGGGGCAGTTAGGACATGTCCAAGGGCACTTAGCAGTGTCCAGCAGGCCCAAGAAGTGATCCCATCTTGGGCCATAGCCCAGGCCTGAAATGTCCCAGCTTCATGTAGAGCTAGCAGCCACAGGTTCCAAACTTAGTCCTGCCCAGGAGGCACTGATAAAATTGTCAATTACAGCACTATCTCCTAAATTCAGGAATCAATAAAGTGTAAGTGGAGAGCCCAGTTACCCATATGCACTCAACAACAACAACCAAAAACGAAGAGGGAAAACTACCCGGTTCATTATCCCTGGAAAGTGTTTCCAGCAGAAAGTCAATAAACCTCAGAAATAGTTCAGAGAAGGAGCAATGGCAAGAAGATGTACTCAGCTCTGCCTGTGGGGAGAAGACACGGGCTGCCATCTCAGTGTGAAGAGACTTCCCTGTAGGTCATGCAATATGTAATCTGCAGAAGGATCCCCCAACAGTCATCCCACTTGACTCCAACACCAGAGACCTTTAAGTGGTCTCCCAGTGGGCTCTCAGGAGGACCAGAGGCTAGCAAAAGAGGAATAAGTGCCCTATAAACAAAAACAAGAGAGAAAAGGTAGCCCACATAGACTCTTGATGGGTGAGGAGGCACCAGGGTTACTATTTCTTCTCCCATTCTGTACTCACATAAAGCAAGGGAGGCAGCCCATTCCAATTAGCCAGTTCATGACAGTAAATTAGTCTATGTATGGAATGGTTTGAAGGCAGGGTGCTGATTTCCTGAGTTTGTCTCCATTGTGGTGGTAGAGATGGATGAGCCTAGCAGGACTTTACAATTGCTTCCCTTCTGAGTTTATGCAATGCAGCCAAATAGAGAGGCAATCAGGGCTATTGAGATAGCTCAAGGGGTGGTGGTGTTAACTACCAAACCTGAGTTTAATATTTAGGACCTACACAAACAAAGGAGAGAGCCAACTCCTGGAGATTGTCCTCTCATGACTACATACACACACTGTGGCACTTGTATGTACACACACACACAAAATGAAAGGTTAGATGATAGATGTGGATGGATGGATGGATGGATGGATGGATGGATGGATGGATGGATGGATAGATGGATGGATGGATGTAATAAAACATTAACAAAAAACAAATGACTTTTTAAAAAGTAACCCAGATGGTCAATAGTCAAGTTAAAATCAAGTAGAAAAATCTAGACATAGGGAAACATCAGCTGGTATTATGAATCCTTGATTTTCAAGCCCAAGCAGCCTAATGATGTTGAAAGGGACCCAAATGGCTGTCATGCCCTTCTGCATATGTTATCCTGACAACCCCAAATCACTCTCAATCTTGTGCTTCTACCATCCGTAACTAATTAATCTTATAAGTTCTGTTGAAAAGTTTACTGTGCTGCTTTAAGCACTAGCTCTGTGTGTGAGTTAAGTAAATGTCTCCATATTTCTGGTGGATATAGACTGGCCATACATACCCTGAAAACTTCATGTCTTCTCTACTGCAACAATCACTGTCAGTGGGTCTCTGGTGTCCTAACAAGGTCTTATCATGCACGAGGGTCAAGGAGGTCAGACACATTCTTGACTCCAAGGGTACCAAATCTACTGGGAATATTGACATGCCAACATATGTCAAAGGCTATGTGACACAGGAAGTGGATCCCTGAAAGATGAGAAATCTAGTCTAGTTTCTCATCCCCATTCAGTGGTTACATGGCTCTAGACAAGTCATTTTTCTTCTGCAGGACTTGCTTCATTTGCAAACACAAAAGAAAGACAGCATCTCAGGAGTGAGACAGCCAAGGCTGGAGATAGGAATCTTGAGGACTAGACCCATAGCTCATTGCTTCTACACTTCTGTGTGCCAAACTCTGCCCCTCCCCTGCTTCTCTGACACCATCCAGCAAGTCTGGCCCAATCCTGAGAATTCCTGCAGCCAATAGCCCTAAAGAGGCTTGAGGTAACCCATCCCTAACTCTTCCATAAGACACAGACAAATGCTCAACAACACATGAAGGGCCTCCCATCACCCAAGATATGGGTTCACTTAGAAAATAATTGTGTATATTGGTTTCAGGACTGCCACTAATGAGAAACCACTGAGAGCTTGTATTTTCTTTTGTCTTAGAGTGGGACTATCCTAAAGCTACCTCCATCTCTCCATCCCACTCACTGCCTCTCTCTCTTTTTCATTCTCATCTGCCTTTGAATGAAGCTATAATTTTTTAAATTACTAGCCTAGAAACAATATGTTATTAATAATATAATAACCCCTAAAAAGCTATTAGAATCCTGAAGCAAGCCAGCTTCACTGCCACCCAAATCATCAGGATGGGCCATTTGGACCATAAAATGCAGTCAGCTCCTCTGCAGCCCTGAACATTCTTTACTGCTTCCCTTTAGTCTGTTTCATATTTTGTGATTTGGTGTGGGGGGCATTAGGATTTGTTGTTGTTGTTGCTGTTGTTGTTTTGTTTTACACACTAGGCAGGGAAGGAATGAGCTTCTATGCCAGTTACCATGACAAATGAGGAGGTTGTGGGCAGACTGGGCCTTTGCAAGGCACACACACACACACACACACACACACACACACACAGAGAGAGAGAGAGAGAGAGAGAGAGAGAGAGGAGAGAGGGAGAGAGAGAGAGAAAGAGAGGGTACCCACATAGTATCTTGAACTCTACACACTTATGCATATATTTTCATACTCCTACCCTTAGCCACAAGCTCTTAGGAAAACTTACAACTCTCATAGAACAAATTCCCTACAGGATCTTGGCCACTGCAAAGCAATGAAGGGCCCTTGGCAATAACCTCCTCCAATTCTAGAACCTTCATTGTCCTTATCTGAACTCCTGGGTGTGTCATATCTGAATTAGAATCTAAGCTTCCCTGTTTATCAGTTGTATAGCCTTGGCAAAGTCAACTAATCCCTCTAAACTGTCTTCCTCAAGTATTTTCTTTTTTAAAGAACTAGTTATAGACTCTAGAACTAATGTAAAGTTAGTCTTCATCAACCAAGCTGATGATTAATCCTGAATATCATGAGCCCTTGGATACTGCCTTCTCTAGGAGTCCCAAAGTAACTCCCTCTGTCTCCTCAAAACATTAACAGCTCAAGTGGTACCATCTGACCCTAGATGAGAGAGGAGATCTAGGACATGATTCTGGGTTCACATATGGGATCCAGTATGCTGTACCCTACCTGTGAGCACTGGCTCTTCAGATACTAACTGCATGTAACACTTAGCACAGGGGCTGACAGCAGTTCCTGCTTAACCCAGTCACCTCCTTCTGATACTCAGTGACCTGATCTCTGATACCACCAACTGTGTTGGTGTCTGGATAGATCCAATGCAGGCTGAAGACAAGGATCTCAAGGAAGAACTAGAAACTCTCAACTCTTCCCCATTCATTTGCCAGCTGTTTACCCAGATAAGCAACACACAGCCTGACCCTCACCTTTCCAGAGGCTGTAGGGCTAGTCCCCCATTAGTCTTCTCCATCCATCTGTGAGTGAGAACAGAGAAGAGAATCAACTACACATTGTGCAGGTGGCAAAGCACCCAGGTCAGGTGACTTGTCCAAGAGCACATAGTCTCCTGACCACTAACTCACTAACAACACATCTGTAACCATCTGGCTAATGGAGATACAAAGGAGCCTAAGGAGGTAACTCCACAGATGTGGCCCATCTCTGGCAGAATACCTCATACCCTCCTCTTACTCTCAGATCTTGCCATTCCTAGGATCCAGAAGAGACTGGCAGCCTCTGTCATGAAGCAGTATAAGTAAATACCTGCTCTAATTCTCAGGCCTATCTTCAACCAGTGGTCCTAAGTGTGAGTATGACTACCCTCTGAGTAACTGTGCTGCCATGGCCACTGGAGGACATGAGCCACTAGAGGACATGAGCCATGAGCAGCAGCATTCCCATTTTGAATTTCTTGGTGAATAGTGGGAACACAGATGCAGAGCCTGATGGTTTATTGAAAAAAATACCAACCAGGGTGCTGTAGACTCCTACCTGGCTTCCTTCCTGCCAGCACACAGGGGAGAATAGCATAACAGTGGGGAGTGGCTGCCCTCAAGGAGTTCAACATATTACGTGAAAACATCTTCCACAGGAAAGCTCTACTTCACTTCTTCCTCCACTCTAAAGCATCCGTTGCTGCACTCCTGATTTACCAGCCATTGCTCCCAGGGTCAAGACCACTTCACCTCCCTAGGAGGCCACTTGCCAGGCTAAGCCACAACCACAGCAGTTTGGGGCATCCTCAAGCCTTGTGTCAGAGGCTTGGCACAGAACCAGATTTTAGTGAACAAGTCAAGGTTGGGATGTTTTTTAAAAGAAAGTTCAGTCCATATCTATGCAAAAGTTACCAGCTACTATATGTCTACAATGTGCTGAGCACCGTACAGTATCTCACTCACTGACAAGCTAGAGTGATGGCTCAATCAGTAAAGTGCTAGTCACAAAAGACTTAAGTTCAGCCCCCAGATCCATGTAAAATATCCAGGCATATACCTGTAATCTCAGCTCTAGGAGACATAGACAAGAGGATTCCTGGATCTTGCTGGCCAGCCAGTCTAGCCTAATCCAAGTGGGCAAGTTATAGGTTCAGTGAGAGACCCTGAGTGGGAGAGAGCAACTGAGGAAGACATGGACATTTAGCTTTCACACACACACACACACACACACACACACACACACACACACACACACACACACAAAATGTGACTTATTGAAAGCTCAGGATAACATTTTACAAACAAGAGAACTCATGAGAGAAAATGTTTTCATGAGCCCAAGAGCAAAGCAAACTAGGGTACAGTCCTATCTCTCCTAGAATTCCCTTGTTTGGGGAAAATATTTGGTACTGTTAAGAATAGAATTTCTTTTGGATAATTTTCATAATGCTCTGTTTCTTTATAACACATTTCTGGATAAAAACAATGCTTAGTGAGTCTTTGGGCAAAACAATAATATTAATATTCATTGTAGGGTTGGCAATAGCAAGAAGGACTCCAGTCACTGGAGTTCTTATCCATTGTAAGACAAACATTGTGCTAGAGATTACCTGCATTAGTTTAGGACATAATTTGTGTCACTTTCAATGTTCCTAGAAAATTTCATTTTCCAATTTTAAGCACATATCTTAAAATTTTAGGGAAAAAAGCCACAGGGAAATAGAATACAATCTTTAGTGGGTTGTATTCAGTAAATACAAGGAACTATCCGTTCAACAGAAGACAAAAAAGATAAAAGAGGAGGCAAGATGCCAGAAGTAAAATGACAGAAAAAACTTCACACAGTTTGGCAGCAATCTTATTAAAAAGTTAAATGTCACACTAGGTGTACATGAACACATATAAGACCTCAAAGCTTGCTTTCATGGTGACACTCTTCCTCCAACAAGACCACACTTTCTAATAGTGTCTCTCCCTGCAGCATTCGAACATATGAGACTATGGGGCCATTCCTATTCAAACCACCCACACACAGCCTTAATAAAAGTTTGGTGTGATGGCTATTCTTAATTGTCAACTATATATAAGAACCCAAAAGTGGAGGGTATGCCTGTGAGGGATTTCTGCTTAATTTGAAGTGGGAAGATCTACTTCTAGACTGGATGTTTGAAGTATGAAGATACACCTTTAATGAAAATATTCGATCCCAATCTAATCTGGGCACACCTTCTGTTAGAAGCCTATATTATACAAGGACATGAAGGATGCTTTTGCTCTTTAACTGCTTGCTCTTAACTTGCTGGCAAGTCCATTTCTTCACTGGCATTAAAGCCTACTTCTTTAGGATTCCACCATGAATTGAAGACAACATGAGACATCCAGCATCATGGGCTGAGCAGCTACTGGATTGTTGAACTTTCCACTCATAGCCATCCACTGTTGGATTAGCTAAAGCACACTGTGTAAGCCCATTTTTAATTACAATAAACCCATTTTTTCTTGATAGATAGAGATACAGAGATGTATTCATTCTCTAATTTATGTTACTCTAGAGAACTCTGACTAATACAGTTGACAATAAAGAGAGAAAATACTCTATCAAGCAAATAATAAGCAAAAGAAAATCAATGTCACTGAAGAAGCAGGAAGCTTGAGTTAGGGGGAAGAATAGAGGTACTATAATAGAGGGAGCCATTATAGGTTTAAAGAGAAATCTAGCACTAAGAAAATGTCCAGAGATCTAGAAGGATGACCCCAACTAAGAATCTTAGCAATAGTGGAGAAGCTACCTTAAATGTCCTTCCCCTATAATTAGATTGATAACTACCTTACATGCCATCCTGAGCCTTCACCCAATAGCTGATGGAAGCAGAAGCAGACACCCACAGCTAAACACTGAGCCAAACACCTGGAATCCAGTTTCAGAGAGGAAGAAGTGATAAGAAAAGGGGTCAAGACAAGGCTACAGGAACCCACAGAAACAGATGACCTGAACAAAGGAGAGCATATAGACCCCAGACTGATAGCTGGGAAACCAGCATTGTACTGACTCAGACCCTCTGAACATGGGTCTCAGTTAGGAGGACTGGGAAGTCGATGGGGCCTCTGGTAGTGGATCAGTATTTATCCCTAGTGCACAAATGGACTTTGGGAGCCTATTCCACATAATGGGATATTCTCTCAGCCTAGACACATGGGGGGAGGGCCTAGGCCCTGCTCCAAATGATGTGACAGACTTTGAAGATCCCCCATGGAAGGCTTCACCCTCCCTGGGGAGCAGAAAGGGGATGAAATTGGGGGTCAAAGGGGGACAGGGGAAGAAGGGAGAGAAAAGGAACTGGGATTGACAGGTAAAACAAGATTGCTTATAATACCAATAAAAGAAAGTAAAAGAAAGGAAGGAAGGAACGAAGGAACGAAAGAACGAAGGAACAAAGGAACGAAGGAATGAAGGAAGAAATAAAATCAGTGTCATTTAAAATTAATACACTCAAAATTAATTTTGGTCCTGAAAACTATGCAAGCCAGATTTGAAATCCCTACTTTGCCTGAAGAACAGAGTAGTTAGGTTACTTAGTGAAGATCGCATAGTCAGCAGGGGCAGGAAAGCAATGCACAGTCAATTTCCCATCTTGCTAAAGATCATGCTCACAATACAACAGTCTATTGTCACAGTCTTGTGTCCTTCAGAACTAGCCAGTGAGTAAAAAGTATACATGGTCCCTAACCAAGGCTTAGAATATGAGTAAGGAAAGTGAAGAATGGGTTCCAAGTCACTAAAAAAATAAGGAAGGAGGATCTACTGGCTAGAACATCTGGGACAGGGGTCTTGGATCCAGTAACTTTTGACCAGGAGAAAGCTACCTGTTTTGTTTTGAGACCAATATGTCACCATAGACTCATGTGTTTGAATACTTGATCCCCAGGTTGGTGGCACAATGTGGAGAGCTGTGAAATCTTAAGGAGGTAAGATGTAGCTGAGAAAAATCACCAAGTGCAGGCCCTTGAAGGATAAATTATCCCTATTATCTTCATGATGCAACAGGTTCCACTGCAAGCTCCCATGGCTATGAGTTCACTCCACCATGAACCACAGTGTAAAATTCCTCCACTGGTCACAGTGACAAGGTAAGTAACACTGAACAACATCAGCATCTGAAAATGGGTCAAAAGTGCCTCTACGTGCTCTTCCCAAAACAACTGACTTACAGCAACTCCAGGAAAAGTCTGCTATAAGATGTATGGTGCTTTGGGATCATGCAAGACAGAAACTAAATGATCCTTCAAGTCATCCTTCTATGGTTTCAATGCTTATATACCCAACAAAGTCATATGTTGAAGTCCCAACCCTTGTGATTAGGGCCAGACCCCTTTTAGAGACCCAAGTAAGCTGTCCTGCTCATTCCACCTTTGAGAACACAAGAAGGTACCATCCATGGAGCAGGCGGTGAGCTCCCACCAGACACTGAAACACCTTGTAAAATCTTAGGCTTCCCAACCTCTAGAGTTCTGAGAAATAAAGATAAAGCACCAATCTAAGGCCCTTTGTAAAAGTTGTATTTTTATATATTTATGTGTGTATCCATGCATGCCACAGCATACATGTAGAAGCCAAAAATCAACTTGTAGGAGTTGGTTCTCTCCCTCTACCCTGTGGGTTCCAGTTATCAAACTCAGGCTTGTCAGAAGATACCTTTACCCACTGAGCCATCTCTCCAGCTCTAAGTAATTTCTGTTAAAACAGCCCAATGAGCTAACATATTTCCCACCTTAGAATCAAAAGGGTAATAATATGGATCATATCTGAGGATGTCAGACAGCACCCTGTCCTGCTGCTGCTTTTCTTTCTTTTCTTTTCTCTTATTTTCTTTTTATGAACTAGCTTTGTAGTCCAGGCTGGCCTCAAACTCAAAGATCTACCTGCCTCTGCCTCCCCAGTGCTGGGATTAAAAGAATGTGCCACCATGCCTGGTCCATCCCTGAATCTTTATACAATACAATGAATCACAGAATCTTAAGGTTAGAAAAACTATGATAGGAAACTAACACTAAAAACATCAGACTTCTCTGGTTGTTAGACTTGCCTGGGATACTTTGTGAAAATAAAAATTTCTGTGCTCCATCTCTGGGTGTAATTCAAAAAATATATATGAGCCTAAACACACACACACACACACACACACACACACACACACACACACCTAAAGAAACTTTTTTTTTAAAGAAGATTCTCAGAAATAACTATGAGAAAATAAGACAAAGTAAAGTCAGTTCACAACAACCACCTATCCCAATACATAATTGAACAAAATTTTAAAAACAAACACCAAGAAGGAAGGCCCACAGCAATGAAGCAAGAAGTAGCTGCATCCTTACTCCCCTGCGATTTGAAAAGGTAGATAGGCAAGGGTGTGCCCAGTCAGGCACCCACACATACTTCATTAACCATAAGCCATGGCCAAGTCCAAATAATTTCTAATGATGGTGACAGCATGGAAAGAGGCAAATGTAGATATATTATCCTCCCCACCCCCATTTTGGATGTCAGCTGGGAAAACATAAGAGGGACAAGTTAAAAACAATTAAGTAGATTGCTGAAAACAGCAACATGAGCAATTGGGGGCCTCCCCTACCATAGAGGCACAGCTCCAAGGCTCATTGCTGCTTGGAGAAAATGGTCAAATGTCAAGGGCAGTGCATCACAGAAAACGATGGTACCTTTAGTGAAATGAACAATGAACAGGACAGCAGGCCTGTGCAAGGGAACACAGCTCTCATTCTTACCTCATCTCACAGGCGCTCCTAAAACCTTATGGGCATCAGAAATCATCTCAAACAACAGCCCAAGACCAAGGTTTAGGGACAGTCACAAAAGACTTCTCATAATGTAGTTGTTCACGGTATCAGAGCAATTACAACTAAATAGAGCTCCCTGAATTTAAAAACTAAACAAATAAATAAAAGCACTCCTAGAACTTGAACCATATTTTATAAGGAAAAAATAATACACATGGTATAAAGAAAATGATGAGCTCTCTCCAGAAGAAAACAAGCTAATGAAACAACAAAACCCCATTTCAATGCTTAGTGTTTTAGATGAAATTAGTAAAAATATTAATATGATGGAAAATTAGCCTGCATGTCAAAGAAGCAAACCAAATACCAAAACAACAGCATTTCAGGTTGTTAAATAAATTAAGACAGGAAAGCTGCTCCTAGGCATTGAACTCCTGCACAAGGAACATAGCCCTGGCATTTACTGATATTTTAACAATGAGAAAGTCATGGCATTCCTGCGTAAGAAAGAAGGGAGGAGAAAAGGGGAAGCCTGTGAGTGCTAATTGCTTCATCTTGTACAGCATAGTCTCCACAGTTTAAATCTAAATTGGTTATTAACACAAAGTATTAACTTCTGACATCAAAGTAGAAAGAGGCCTATTGGAAGGGAGGGGACAGACTGAAAGAAGGGGGCTGGGGACATTGGGAGGAGAGTTAGGAAGGAAGAGCAATAAGAATGAAGTATGATGGAGATGTGTCACACTTATGCTAGAGATGTGTGTATGTACTCATAAATCTGTGCAGCCCAGTTCTCATCAGTTCCAGCTTCTTTGTGTAGGGGACAGCAGCTAAAGCAGAAACCCATGGCTGGTCAAAATGCAGGGAGTCCTGTCTATGGAGTACTCAGTGTCACTAATCCTTCCCCCTAAGGGAAGAGATGGTCAGTTTTCTTTAAGGGTGTGAGCACTGGTAGGGCTGACCATGCTCCAGTGGATGAGCCCACACCCAGGGATATATGGGTAGCTCAAATTGGACTCGGTTGGATATTATTTTTAAAAGACTTTGACTCTAGGAGGGTGAGGGAGTAGAGCCAGTAGTAGTTAGGGGAAGAGGGGGCAGTGACTATGATCAAAATATACCGTATGCATGTATGAAATGCCAAAAGAATAAAATCTTTAAAAAAACAAAGTATTATGAAAATGCCAGAGCCAAACTCATAAATTAGGGTTTAAAACTAATTTTTAAAAAAGAAAGGAAAACCTGGCTGGTGGTGGTGTGCACCTTTAATCTCAGCTCTCTGGAAACAGAGGTGGGTGAATCTCTATGAGTTTGAGGACAGCCTTGCCTAAAGAGTGAGTTCCAGAACAGCTAGGATGACAGAGAAACCCTGTCTTGAAAAAAAGGAAGGAAGGAAGGAAGGAAGGAAGGAAGGAAGGAAGGAAGGAAGGAATAGAAAAAGGAAGGAAGAGAGGGAAGGAAGGACAGAAAAAGGAAGGAAGGAAGGAAGGAAGGAAGGGAGGGAGGGAGGGAGGGAGGGAGGGAGGGGAGGGAGGAAGGAAGGAAGGAAGGAAGGAAGGAAGGAAGGAAGGAAAGAAGGAAGGGAAAGGAGGACTTTAACGTACTAATTTTTTATAACTATAGTGAGATGTTTTTAAAATACATATTTCAACTAAGAAACATTTACCCAGCTCAGAACTTCCTTTAAGTGTGTTCATTTTCTCTCTGAAAATTAGACAAGTAAGTTAATATTCAGTGTCAAAATCAGAATTCAGAATGTGATCTGGTTCTAGTAAAGTTATTCCCATTAACCTATCATCTAGGTAGAGGTATCCCTTTCTGAATAAGGGGCTGGAGTAAAGTCTTGAGTGGCTGTCTCTCAATGTATGTGATTGGTTATTTCTTAGGTATTAAGATATTGAGCATATTTTAAAATTTTTCTTTCCTGAACTTCACTGTTACTTGAATCACTTACAGTAAGGATTTTAAAACTAACTGTTCATCATCTTGTACGTTTTATTTTTACAAAATAGATTTTAAACAATTATTTACTTTTTAAAAAAAAGTAATTTTGAAGTTATGCATTTCAGAACAGTATTTGCAATAACTATATACAAGAGGCACTGGGTACCACTGGCATATTAGCATTCTGTGGCTGAGTGGCTTCCTGCAACAGAGAATAGTAAAATGAACTAATGACAATATTTTTTGCAAGTCATTTGTGGCTAATTCCTCCATAAATCTAGTGATTCTCCTGGCAACAATCCCAAATAGCTTTAAATACAACTTTTAAAATAAAAACAATGAATGCCAAACATCACAAGGCAAATTATATCCTAAACTCCTATTCTCAGTATCTGGTTAGATCTGGATATTCTCATAGAACATTCAAGCCATTTCACCAATGTTCCCTCCAAGTCTTCACAGACTGAAGAAAATTGAACTTTAGGATACTGACGTCACTATGGTACTGCAAAAACTGTAGCTAAACGTTAGCCCCTGTGTATTAAATGTATAATGTCAAGCAGTGCTTAGGTGTGTCTTTGTGCATGGAACACTACCAATCTTGGGAATAGTGCTAATTAACAGGCTGTCCGAATTAACAATAAAAACATTCCTAAGTGGCTGAAATGAGCACAGCTAGGCATGAGTACCAGTGAAACTCCAAGCAACATTCTGAGATGCCACCCCTGCAAGCTATGACCCAAATCTACAGTTCCGTGATTTCTTCATGATTGCCAGCAATGCCGCCCACTGCAGAACCACCTCACATACACAGCACTGAAGACGTTTCTACTGCTGGGGCTGTGGCTACTATCTCTCAGTTATTGAATGACCTTAACCACCAGCTAGGGTATCTGCTGATACTCCCCTTTGTATCCTCACAGCAACACTATGAGTTTATGAAGATTTTTGAGGGTTTGATCCATTTCTGTGGAAGGAACTGAGACCCAAAAAAGTGAATTTTCCCCAAGGTCCTCAGTTGGTTGGAGGCAGATCCGTACTTCCAGTTCACATTCAGCTTGAACTCAAAGCCCAGGTTTTTAATGAAAATCCTTGGCTAGAAGTTGATGAATTGTATAGAACCCAAATCTAGTTTGTTTTGTATCATGTGTGTGTACACATACATGCAGCCATACTGGATGCAGGTAGAAATCATAGGTTAACATTAGAATGTACTCTTCAATAGTTTCTCTGTCTTATTTTTTGAGACATCGTCTCTCATCAACTGGGACTTGTTAAGACTATATATAGCTGGCCAGAGAACCCTCAGATCCCCTTGTCTCTGGCCTCTGCCCTGTATCAGCATTAATTTCACAGACACATGCCATCATATCCAAATTTGTATGTTGTGTTAGGAATCTGAACTCAGGTCTTCATGCTTCTGTAGAAAGCTCTTTACCTACCGTGCCATTGCCCCAATTCAGTTTTTCTGTAACTTCTAACAGATGCCGTGCACTTGGAACTCTGAAAACACATATCTAAGCCCCTCCCACATGGGAGGAGCCTTTCAATATCCAAGATCATAAATCACTAAGTTCTCACCTGGCCAGGTGTTTTCCTCCCCATTGGATCCCACAACACAAGGAAAGGGTGCTGTAAAGAGATTGCATTTCTTTCCTGGTGTGTGATGGAGTTAACTGAGTGAGCAATTTAATCAGAGCCATGAAATTTCCAACATGCATTTACCTATTTACATATTACATACTATCCTTTACACACTTTGAGGACTCCCCAATAGCTGGGTTTCTTGGCAACTATTCCTATAAGAGTTTCAGACCACAGACATCTTCCGACTCTCCAGGTTAATGGATAGGTGCAGAAGTATGCGGGAAGTCATTTATATCTAGCACAGAAGTGTATTATAGATATTTTTCAATTTATCTTCCTAATGATATTTTTTCAGCTACTAATATTTAAATGAGTTTCTACTCCCATAACACCCCTGACTGACAGTGAAGGAAAGAAAGTAGGATAAAATGCTAAGCACATTTTCTACCAAGTGTGAATCCTCCAAGAAGGAATTGCTGAGTGTTCTTGGCTGGGCAGGAGGGGATAAGACTGCAGAATTGGGGGTGTGGGGGTGGCACCCCTCTCAGAATTATAATCTCCTCAGAGTCTGATCTTCATATAGAGATGCATCAGCTTATCCAGCTGGCTACACATCCTGTCTGCTGTTTCCTAGGCCAACATCCAAGGCAGCTGGGCAAGGATTTCCAGCCTGACCAGGAACATTCTCCCAGGACCCCGAGATTCTCAGCAGGGTCTTATTCTGGGAAGCCCAACTCTAAAGAAATATTACACTCCTTTGGTTCTGTATACAGTCTCCATCAAAATGCACACCTGTGTTGGCAGCAGGGTTATGGACCCAAGCCTGGAAACCATGGCCTCATGCCTGGGAGAGCATGCCTCGGCATAGGAACAAAGACCCAATATAGCTCAGCCCAGACAGTGTTGGGTCACTGACCTGGCTACCCTGTCCCTAAATTCCCGCTTCAGTGTCCTTGATATCATCTCCTTTATGTCTGAAAGCCCAAGCCTCCAAGGTTCTCTGTTCCCTCACTTTCCCCAGGCTTGCTATCCTTTGCAGAGGAGAAAGACACTTCCAACCACAGCCCAAAAGGAAACCCTACAGGAGTCAGGAAGAAGCCAGAGACTGAGGTTACGTTTTCTCACTCTCCTAGTGTTTGAAGGAAGGTCTGTGTGGGGCTGGCTGTGATCACACACCATCTGAGTAAGTGAGAGAGCTCTCAAATAACAGCTTTATTCTCCTCCCCTCATCCCTGCTGTCCCCTCTCCAACCCTCCATTGGTATTCCAGTTCTTTATCTCCTCTAGCACCACTGAGAACCCCCAAAGCGCTGGTCCGCCAGAGGAAAACAGAAGCATAGGTACCTCCCCATACAGACACAGGAATCAAGATTCAGATCATGCTTAGACAGAAGGACCATCATATGGGAGACAATAAAAGGGCAGTTCAACTTTGGAGATCATACCTAGACAAGAACAGGGTAAGACAACCTCTGATATCCACATCCCTAGGCCACTGCTGCCCCCTCTTTGTAACTCATTCATACAAAATCTTCCATAATGCTAGGGCACAGTCCTCCTCCCCAGGGATGCCTGGTTCCCAGGCCCACACCTCAGTGTCTGTGAAGGGAACTAAGAGGTACTTAACGCTCAAAAGACCACTGCTGCAGTAGCCTGTTGTTTCAGGCGTATTCCTCCTCGGGAACATTGGCACTGTGCAGGTCCTTTTCAGGGAAGTATCCAAACACCTACTACTGTTTGTCACTCTGTGCTTCATGACCAATAGTTACCCAATGACCAGCAGCAGTGAGGGCACACCTTACACATATGTCTTCCCTCTCTATACAGGCAAAGGCAGGGATATGAGCCTGAGGATCCGAGGTCCACTACAAATAACAAACCACAGCACAGGAAAAAATCTAGTCCCAGAAGCCATGATCTCACTACCACACCAAAGGTTTGTTCTAAAACATGCCCATAACTTGATCCAAGAACCCAGCCCAGCCTGGACAATCCACCAGGGCAGAAGACCAACACTCCTCTGTCAAAATAAAGGATGTTAATAGCAAAGGGTGTTGAGCTGGGAGTGCCCACATATCTATCAAATTTCCTGTGCAACGATGAGATGGGTTTCTCTATTGGAAGCTAGTGCCTCTGACACTCAGCCATCTACTCCCAGCCGCTAAGGAGCACCATTTCTTCTCCCAGAGACCTGCCCATCTTACTATAAATTATTCAGGGATGGTGCAGGCTTGGCTGAGTGAACAGAACTGGTTGCTTATACTCCACACAATTACTAAGCCTTAAATATTATGTCTCAGCTCAAACAGCCCTTGCCTTTCATTCGTCTTGGCTTTAGGAAAGCAGAGAGGAAAGAAACCAAGTAAGCCAAGAATCCAAGCATTTGAAAATTTATAGTGACCCAGCCTCACCCAAGGGCCTCCCACCAAGGTCCACCAATGTGCCTTTCCAGATCAACTGGAAACTGGGTTGAAATCCAGTCTTTCAAGACACAGCAAGTCTTCAAAGAAGGGATATATTTCTAGAACCTTCAATACCCTTTCCTGAGTGTTATTTATTGGAAAAGGTTATAGAGAAGAGGCCAAAAGGTAAAATATATGTTTGGACCTTTCCCTGAGATTATCTGATTCAAGTCATACCCATAAGTAGCAAGCTCAAAGGGGCTGACTCCAAAACCACCACTGAACATGGGGGTCAGCAAAGCAACAGCCTGTGGATCCAATCTGCCTGCCATCTGTGAACATGAAGTTGTATTAGAACAAGTGTGTGTATCTGTTCTGTGCTGTCTAGAGCGCCAACAACATGGTGCAAAGACATTGCTGGGTAGCTTCAGAAACATGGCCTGCCATAGCTGAAAATTGTCTGGCTTTTATAAATTGCTGATTCTTGGGTTACAAAACTTTTAAAAGTAGTTAAGACTATTTAGTGAGATTTTGTTTTTGGTTTTCTGTGTTTTTAATATGCCGTGTGTGTGTGTGTGTGTGTGTGTGTGTGTGTGTGTGTGTGTGTGTGTGTGTGTGTGTGAGTGTGTATATGTGGGCATGGAAAGAGATGTGTGGCAGCCCGAAGCTGATGTCAGCCATCTTCCTATGTCACCCTCCGTAGTTTCACTGAGGCAGGATCTCTCTTTTGGACCCAGACCTCACCAATAGTGCTAATCTAGTCAGCCAGCTTGCTCCAGGGAAACATCTGTCTCTGACTTCCAAACCCCAGAATTACCAATAGGTGGCCATGCCTACACAGCATTTACATGGGTGCTGGGGATCTGATCTCTGGTCCTCACACTAACAATGCAAGTATTTTACTTGCCTAGTCATATCGCCAACCTCTGTTGAGCATTTTAAGAGTAAATGATATCTCTAGGATATATTGTTATTGCAGGTAAAGGATGAGGAACAAAGATCCCAGAGACTTGTTCCAACCACACAGGAAAACAAAAAGGGAACCAGGGCCCAGCTACCTAGGGCTTCATGCGGTAGACATAGCTTCATCAGGATCACCTACGTTCCACCTTAGACAACCAAGTATTGCATATGGGTTCACTGCACCCATGCCCACCAAGCACCTAGAATCCCAAGGCAGGTAATGCCTGCTTCAAGAAAGAAGATGGCCATGGGTTTCATGTCTACTCTGCTCAAAGACAGAGAAAGGCTTCCCTAAAGCTGCCTCTTATCAGAGTTTCATTCAGCCAATGTTCATCTAGCAACTCTGATCCTGACATGCACACTAGGAGACCCTTCCTAGTTTGCTTCTCTGCTGCTGTGATTAAAAAATGACCAGCAGCCACTAGGAAAAGAAAAGGGCTTATCTGCCTTGAAAATTACAGCAGAAAATCCTGTCTTAGCTACTGTTTTATTGCTGTGAAAAGACTATGTACAGGGCAGATTATAAAAGAAAACATTTATTGGGGATCACATGTGGTTACATAGGATTGGAGTCCATGGTCATCATGGCAGGGAGCACAGCAGCAGGCAGGCATGGTGCTAGAGCAGTAGCTAAGAGCTACATTCTGATCCTCAAGTTAGAGGCAGAGAATGAGAGATAATTGGGAATTGTATAGGATTTTGAAACCTCAAGCCCACCCCCAGGACACACCTCCTCCAACAAGGCCACACCTCCTAATCCTTCCAAAACAATTCCACTAAAAGGAGACCAAACATTCAAGAATTGGAGCCTATGGGGACCATTCTCACTCAAGCCATGGCAGGAATCAGGGGAAGAACTTGAGGCAGGAACCTGGAAGTAGGAGCTAAAGCAGAGACCTTGAAGGAACATTACTGGCTTGCACTCTCTGGCTGCTTAGCTACCTTTCTTATGCAATCCAGGACCACACCTGTCCACGGATGGCACACAGTAGGCTAGGCCTTCCTGTATTAATTAACAATTTTAAAAATGGCTGACAGACATGTTCACAGGGCATTCCAATGAAGCCAGCTCTTCAGCTGAGGTTCCCTCTTTTCCAATATGTCAAGCTGACAACTGAAATTAATGTTGACACCCAAGGAGGCAACAGGAGATATCAGTCTCCATGCAGCTAAACTGAGAGAACACCAGCTTTTGGCCCCTATGATACTGGGCTTTGATTTTCTCTATACCCAGATGGGTTCATACCACATGCTCTCAGTCCCTCAATACATAATTACTAAGCTATCTACTATGAACCAAACCATTTTGTAGGCATTTGAGATAGAGTAGCTCCAAGAATGGTGTGCTTACTGCCTCAGGAGCATATGGACTAGGGACAGTCCAAACACTATGGATGTCTGGGCACGAATATCACAAATGGATACCAGGACTGAGAGAGGCCTCTCCACATCATACTCAGCAAAAAAGGACACCAAGGGCACGCAGTGAAGCTAGGCCTCCAGGATTACACAGTTAGGCATATAGAGAAATGCCACTGACACCTAAGCAGAGCCAGGCTATCAGGCGCATGTATCTAAACTCTATGATCTCCAGCCTTTGATGAGAGGAATGCCAGCAGTTACCCATCCTGTGGTTATCTCTGTACTGGCTGGCACTACTGAACTCAAGCTATGCCAAATCTTTCATCCATTATCAAAATGAGGAATGCCATGGAGCATGTCTCCCAGGATGGGCAAAGCACCTCTCCCCTTCTCACTCATACTGGACAGGCCTCAAACTCCTTAGCATTGGTAGCCTCCCACCTTCCTCTTTGCCTGCAGCCCTGCTGGCTGAGGATCTGGAAGCTAAATGATCATGGGACCCAGAGAGAGAGAGCCTGACCTGGGACATTGTGGTTGAATAAACAAAAGATACTGGTAGAGGCTATAACCTAGTAAGAGCCAGAGTACCTAGATGACAGAGATCTGGCTGGTACCCTCTGCTATGGTTTGAATGATTGCCCCTTAAGCTTGATTCCAGGGTGGAGGTATTAAGAAGAGAGCTATGGCCTAGTGAGAAGTCTGTCAAATATTGGGGCTCTGGGAGGAGGTTGCGGGCACTCATTACTTCTTCTCTCCTTACAGACTCATGATATCATGTTAGTTCAGACATGCTCAAACTGCCATGTGCAGCCTAATCTTATAGGGCTGCCTAATCTTGAGTTTCCAGAACTATGATCCAAAATAAATGTCTCTATACTTCATCGGTACCCTGTGTCAGGCATTCTGGCAGTGACCAAAGCTGACTTAACCATCCTATGTGATTCCTTCTGTTATTCTCTAGATTTCAGTGATGGCCTGTTGAAATGTCTCAGCTAGATTTGTCAACAAACACAAGGCATCAGGAAATTTTTGCCCTCATCTTAGATTGCCATAATTTGAGAGAAGTGACACCACCTTCAAGTCAGTGTTCCCATGGCAGTAGTAACAGAAATTTTCCAGAGAAGGGAAAAAGTGGAAGCTTGGGACTATTTAACCACATAGAACGTGTTCTCCACTGTCCATACTGGGGCATGCTGGAACTAGGGCATTCACAAAGGCTGTTGCTCCCCTTTCAGAAGAGAGAGAGAGATGAGAAGATAAAGCATGCAGAATTATATGCAATCCTGGGGCTCCATGGGGACACCCCTGTCCCCCATCACAGCCACTCTTCTAAGCTTGGTGATGAGGCTCATGCCATCTCTATTCAATCCAGGGCCAAGAACAAATAAGGATGGAGAAAGAGGAAGAAATAAGAGCCAGATTGGGAGGGTGGAGGCCTGGAGAGAAAGGGGCAGATCAAGCCACCTAAAGGCGCCATTGGACAGACACTCAGGCTAGGGCTGCCTCTCCACAGGCCTCTGCAGTGTAGAGCCTCGGTGCTCCCTTGCAGGGCCACAATAGCCAGAGTCATCTTCCTTCTGCTTCCTGGAAACCAGGAAGTCTCTGGGAGTTTCATGTTCTTTTTGAAGCGTTATGGCTACTCCCTCCTCTCTTTGACTTTTCTCTTGATTTAGCATACTGGTCTACCACCAGAACCATGTTAACCTCACATCTTAGACTTGTGATTTCATATGGACCCACCACCACACTCAAGATCTTGAAGGTACCTTTGAGAATGTTTCCAAACAAGCATCTCAGATGCAGGCATGCCTCCCTCCAGGGTTGGGAGTGCGGTGGGGAGCTGGGACAGGCTGGCTGGTTCTAGGCAGAAGCACAGCTGTGTGGATTCCCTCAGAGCACATTCTCAGAGGAGGGGAAGCATTTTTAAGCTAAGATGCTGGCATTACTGCTGAATCTTGGAAGGAAAGATGGAAATAAAACTCCAGGCGTGCAGGGCAAGAACTCCATGTGTAGTGCTATTTTTATATGTTGCCCCCACAAGCTAAGCAATGCCACAGGCTCTGCCCCCAAGTTTTGCCTCAACTAAGGTTTTGGTGGTGGAATGTACAAGGCTACTCAGGGAGAAACCAAAGCATAATGGAGTATAAAACTGACTCAACGATGCAAGAAAACAGTGTTTTTATGTAATATCAAGTGTGTGTGTGTGTGTGTGTGTGTGTGTGTGTGTGTGTGTGTGTGTGTGTTTCCATACACATATCATTAATTCAATGCTACTCACATCACAGGAGACTGGATTATATCTGGGAGGTTGGATGAAGGAAGGGCACTTCACCTTTATCCCTCACTCCTCTTAAAGAATTGTGTGTACCCAAATTCAAATTCATCCAACATTATCAACAGAATTCTAGAGTTCCCTGAGCCATGCTGAGAAAACATACCAACAGGAAGTTCTTAAAACCTCTGAGTTTCCTATGACTCCTTTTACAAATGGGGAAAGTGAGACCCCCAAAATGAAAAAAAAGGTGCAGAAGCAAACCAGATCTACAGATTCTGAGCCTAGTGTCTGTTTATTCAGTTGCTATTACCATTTCTATCCCTCGACAAAGTGGACAGGATATGTAGCCTCAAGGGCAGTGTGTGGCCACCACGTGCCCTTGATTAAGTCTTTCTGCTGAACACAATGGTGCTTACAGTTTCTAGACAGAATGCAACTGGCAGTCTTGGTCTGTGAGAGATGATCTTTCTCCAGTGTGGTATGTGTAGAGCCCCAAGAGCGTTCACAATCCCTATCCCAGCCCGGCTCCTCTGGGGACAGCTCTGGAGAGTCAATTCCCAAGAGGGGGACATCATGATTCTCTGATTATTGGTACTTGCATGGTCCAGCCCAACTGAGAAGTCAAAATAGTGAGCAAAAAGACAAATGGCAACAACAGAGGCTAGAGTCCCTAGACAAATGTACAATCCCAGAAAGGAGCTGTGCACAGGAGGCTGAGAGCCTAGCTGGCAGGGGAAAGAAATGGCATCCATGGAGAGTGTGCCAGTGCAAAGGGGGCAAAGTACATGATGGAGGAGTGACATGGGCAACAGGGGCAGCAGGGGCCTGAACCAACTCCACTTGTGCTTCTGGAAAAGCTGGCACACTGCAGTAAGATCCACGAACTCTGGGGTGCATGTCCCTTCTGGGTTAGGATCCTAATTCTTCTATGTCTAAGCTCAGTGCTTTTAATGTCTTTTACCAGGTCTGTTTCCTCATCTAGAAACAGAAACAATATGCCCCACATTGCAGAATGGGGGAACACTAAAAGCAGGTAGTACAGGAGCCACACCTGGCCACATCTGGGTAGCAGCTGTGGTGACTAGCTGGCAGAGATATATTCCCTGTTCTTCACCACCACCACCCCTTTTCTCTGTGAATTTCAAGCGCATAACTCTCCAAGAACATGGAGTTTTGTTCTCCCCTGCCTTGATGTGGGCTTCATGATTTTCTCTTGTCACAGATGACACAGACCTGGGAACCACTGCTCCCTAGGTTCCTGGGGCAGCCCATAATGTCATTGAAGACAAACAGGAAGCAGTGACTGTGCTGCTACATCACAAATAATGCAGACATTGGCACAGCAGTGATTAATAAAGAGGCAATGACAATTTTCTCAGTATCTTTTATTGAGTTCAGTTAGAAACTTTTTATCTTTTGCTCCTTTGCGAAACACATTTTTGGTTTTCATTTTTGAAAAGGTGCCCCATCCGTATTTTAAATGATCCCATGTTGGCTTCATAAATAAATGCAGGTAAGTGTTAGAAAGGTAGCATCTGGGAGAACAGGGGACAGGGCCAGAACATGTCAGTGGTGGCGTTCCTGGATAAAGTGTTTCCCAATGGCAGGCCCAAGATGCATACCAGTATCCTAATGGACTGTTCCCAGGTTGTTCAGGCACAATGCACACTTTGCCAAGGCCAGGCTCCACTTTGATCCAGAAGTATTCAGCCAAGAGCCCACCTGACATGTCTCTAGGATACCTACCTCCAGAAGATAGCCTCTGTCCCAGGACCGTTCCTAGGTCACATCCCAACAAGAACTGAGTCCCAGAATACCCCACACTAGGGATCAATATCAGCAACAAGGCATTTCCAACGTACAGCTGTATTACCAGGAGTGGAATTCAAAGCGACCGAAAGCACAAAAGGGTCTTAAGAGTCACCTGGCTTCCCCATCTGCCTGGAGGCACAGAAGCCGCTGTAGATCTACTTTAAATAATAAGTATCTCATATTTCTCCCTGAACACTCCAAATGAAAGGGTTCAAGTAGGGAACAATGTCTTTTGTTGTTGTTCTCGTAGGAGACAGGGAACCACCTACCAAGGTCACCGTGAATGGATACTGGAAGAAGGAGTGAGCCCACAGGGTTCCTCAGCTGGCAACACCAGCTCTTCAGAGCAGACCCAGCAAATTCCTTGGGGCCAAGCCAGGCCAGATTTTCCATAACCATGACAAGCCTGCTATTTTTCACCCTCTTAAAGCCCGGGAAATGCCATGGGGTACAGCAAAGAAACAACCAAGACTCCCAGCAAAGGGCTCCACGAGAATGTAATAGCTCATCTCTGGAAAGGCAAACAAGATGACACAGAAATCCCATGAGCAGTTTGGAAAGGGAAAAGGCCAAGGAAAAGCCCCAAAGACCACTGGTCTCTGGCTGGATAGCCTCCCTTCCCAAGGCCACCTGCTCCCGGAAGGTCATTTTGTTCAGCAACTCTGCACACAGAGAAACCTGACTGTGTGGGTACAAGGCTAACCATGACATCAAAACTCTGTGGACAAGGCAGGACCTAAAAGTCTTAGAGAAGGTGGACAGCTTTTAATCAAGAAAGGAGGAAAAACAAAGCAGAGGTGGTGAAATGGCACTGACATCATGTGATAATAAGCTCTATTCAGGGGAAAATCATTCTCCAGGGAGATCTAGGGAGATCACTCTTCTTGCAAGCTGTGGCTTCCTTCCACATGCACACAGGTAGCCACCACAGGAAAATGGATCAGACAGAGTCCCCATCTGAAGAGGGTTGTCTTCACTGAAGCAGTGAGTGGCCTGCTAGCAGGGGAATCAGATACAGTGACACATAGCTGATCTGCTTCAGGAAGCAGATCTGCTTCAGGAGCAGGGCCTTTCTTCCCAGGCCAGGGTAACCACATGACCAAGTCACAAATCCCTATAGAGTGTCCTGGGACTTGACTTGAGCCCAAGTAAAACTCAAGAAATCAAAGGTTACTTCTGGCTCTTCTAAAAATGGAGTATTAAACCTGTAAAGTGGGAGGAGAGGGGTTAGCAATATAGGTCTTAGAGAAATGACCTTAAAATCAGATTCAAGAACCGAGCCTCTGTCCAGCAAAAAGGAAAACTACTTACTAAATTGGCATGCTGCTATCACCTATTTTTTTCAAGCTTATTTCTGAACTGGATTTTTGGTGGGGTTATTTTTGTTTGTTTGTTTGTTTGTTTGTTTTGCTTTTGATACATAGTTTCTCTTAATAGTCTTGGCTATTCTGGAGTTTGCTGTGTATACCAGGCTGGTCTTGAACTCACAGAGGTCCTCCTGTCTCTGCCTCCTAAATGCTGGGATTAAAGGCATGTGCTACCACGGACAGGCTATTCTGAACTTGATTTTAAAAACAGTTATACTACTGTTTTGCTTGATTAGTTAACACAGTTGGGGGGCAGGGAGGAGAAAAGCTTCAATAACTTAAATCATAGTTGTCCTGGTTTGTTTTCCTTGCTATGATAAATAACATGACCCAAAACAATTCAGGGGAGTAAAAGGTTTATTTGACTTAAACCTCCATCTCAAAATACATCACTGAAGGAAGAGTCAGTACAGGAACTCAAACAGGACCCTGGAGCCAGGAACTGAAGCAGAGACCATGGGAGAACACTGCTTCCTGGCTTGCTCTCCATGGCTTGCTCAGGTCTATTCTTCCAGAGGTGGCACCACCTACAATGAGCTGGGCCCTCACTCATCAATGACCAATCAAGAACATGACACATAAACATGCCAACAAGACAATCTGATGGAGGCAATTCCTCAATTAAGGTTTCCTCTTTCCAAGTGATTCAACTTGACACTAAGCAACACAAGAATCCTTTGCTGAGGTTGTAAGGAACAATGTAAAAACATGGTGCAACACTTTGTCAATTAAACCAAACAGTTGAAAGAAAGACTGTATAGAGGCCCAAGTTAGATGTTTTGTGCCCTTCTAGCGACATTGGCCAGTGAAGTCAGGGCTTGAGACCGGGAATCCTGGTGGTGTACTAGAGCCTCAGGTGCATTGGAATTAGCTAGGTAAAACTCAGTAAGTTATTACAGACTTGATCATCACTACATGAAAAGTACCTCAACCAACACTGAAGCTCTGAAGAAGCCATTCTAAAATGCAGGTTCCCAGAAGCTTTCTAAGCTCCTCCCAAAGAGGACTGTGTGAGAATCTACAGAACCCACACACCCTTTTCAGACATCAGAGAACTTTGGTCAAGTGGCCTGTTGCTAAAATCCTGTCTCTTGTGGAGATATAAACAATGTCTACCCTATCCTCCTGCAGTCCGCACAACTAACCAAGATAAAATTCCACCAGAGCATACTCTGAGGAAACAATGACTTTATTAGGCTATTTACAGGCCAATGCAGGAGAGCATGAAGTTGCATGAAGGAGCATGGGTAACTCTAAAATAGCCTCGCTAGAAGAACTAATGTCTTCTCTGATACTCTTACCCTACCTATATCCTCTAGCACTCCCAAAGCCCCAAGACCATGTGCAAATAGAACAGAATTACATACAGCTGTTTGTAAGTCTCATTACTCTCCCTACCCATTCTATCCAAAAGGGAACATCAATAGTCAACAAATGCAACTGTGAGGACCTTTGGTAAGCAGCTCAAAAACAAAGTGGAGAGACCAAGCAAGTTGGTTCAAGGTAGGCAAAAGCACCTGCCACCAAGTCTGACCATGTGAGTTCAAGTCCCCCCAAAACCCACACAGTAGAAGGAGAGAACCAACTCCTGAAAATTGTTCCCTGACCTCCAATCAATCTTTTGCAATAGCATGCCCCTCTTACCCACACACAAAATAAATAAACTAAAAAATAAATGAGGTGGAGAAAGATGCCCAATGTTGATCTCTGACCTCTACATACACTCCTACTCATATGCAAAAATACAAGAATTGTTGGAAATGGCTGGAAAGGATTAAAAGTTATAAATGAGATGACACAGACTCTAAAGTATTCTCTGTAGTGGGGACAATAGTGAAGATAGAGACATTAGGCTGGGCATTCCTGTCTCCTTTGTCTCAATACAATGATCACACTGCATCAAATAGAAACCAGGACCATAGAAAGAAATATGAGCCAAACCCACTCAGCTCTGAGGACAAAGACGAGCATGGACATCCAGGTCATGAAGACTCCCAACCAGGGGCCTCACGCCCAACTCCAGGCAACCATCCATCTACATGCAGCATCCATATCATGTACACCAAACTGAAAGCTAAACTCCCTAAGAAAATGGAATTCCTGGGCATCTGCCCAGCTCCAGCCTCCAGCCATCAATCATAAACACACACACACACACACACACACACACACACACACACACACACACAATTCCTCTCACTGGTCTCCTGTATTCTCTGCCAAAGCAGACTGGAAGCCACTGAGGCAATCAGCATACATTGTATTTGATGATTCTCCAGCTGCAGTAGCTCACCGGTTTGAGACTAATATAAATAACTCTCTCGGATAATGCTGGTAATTAATTCTGGTCAAAGAGCAGGAGATGAATGTGACATCTACTGAGTGCAGAGAGCACGAGAGGCAGGTTTCAGAAAGGTAGCGAGAGCTACTCAAGGAAATTGCCTCCACAGTGCTTTGCAGGGAAGTGGGGGCTCTAGATTCATTACTTCAATCTTGAGAGTTGTCAGTCACTGTCAATGGGCAGTTTAATCTTGCCCTAGAGCTTTCAGGCCCACTATGAATCAAGGCCCACAATTAGCCCTGTGATGGTAGGTTCATGAGTTAGGGACATTCTCCAACTGGGAGGAAACAAGCTTCTCCCACCCAGCATGTTTCCAACTCATGAAAGATATAAAACTACATATGTCCCACCAGGGTACACCCAGAAGAGAGGTTGGGTGATTTTGGAACCCCTAACCCCATGCTGTCAAAATGTTTTAGGTTGTTTGGGATAGTTAAATGCAGATTGCCTAGAAAGTTCCCCCAGTTAACATGCAAGATTGGGCTCCCAGAAAAGCTGTATCAGGTTAAGTGGCATTTGGGTATGTAAATACTAACTCACATTACAAAACCACTGCAATTCAATAAGTCCTAGGATATTAGTTTCCTTTACCTTAAGCAGAATAATTTGCAAAGCTTTCTCAAGCATTCTATCATGTTTTACCTTCACAATGAATCCACGCAGGGGGTTTTCTCATTGTCCTTTGAAGGCTAAGAAAAAGGCTCAGGTCTGAATCTGGCTGTCTCCTGAAGTGTTCTTCATTCTTGCCTTATTTAAATTAAGGCAAAATTCATTTAATGTGAATGAGTTAGCTTTCTGCGACTGAAACAAATACCAATAACTGACACAGAGACAGAAAAGGTGCATTCCAACTCATGGGTTCAGGTTTCAGTCCACAGTCAAGTAATCCTGTTGATCTAGGCCTGTGGCAAGCCAGCAGGACACACACAGCGAGATAAAGTGGCAGGGCAAAACCAGCACATCACACTAGGATGTAAAAGAAAAAATATGAGGAAAGGGTTAGAATCCCATAACCACCTCTCAATAGTGCTTCTCCAGGGTCCTGCAATACATAGTGCTTGGGGAACATTTAAGATCCAAAATACAGCAGATTGTGAGTCGGTAGCTGGTCTATATGCTTCTCAAGGCACGATGGACCATTTTTATGGTGGGGAGGGACCTCAACCCTAGAAGACTCATCACTCTCCAAGCCAATCAGCTTGTCTGGCAACACATGGGAGGTTCATGGACGATGTCGTGGTCAACAGTGCTCTCTTAGGACAACCCAAGACAACAGACGAAGAGTGCATAGAACCCTATAAGGTGGTTTTTGATCCTCTCTTCTAAGTGGCCCTGGCTGTGCACACAGGCATCAGGTTTCCTGGATGCGAAGTAGCTGACTCTTTCAGCACTCAAGACTTGTGTTCAAGTGGTCTTTAGAGCCACCGAGACTTTCTCCAGCCAGTGGGGGGAGGGGCATTAGCATTTGGCTCCTCAACACTGGCCAGGATGCCCTAAGGAAAGATACCCAGTCCAAGACCTCAAATTCCCACAGCCAGGCCTCACCTCCAACCCAGTGACTCCTCTTCCAAAGCCTGCAGTCCTAAGATAACCATGGGGCCATAGGCCCAAGGGAGCCTTCCCCACCCCACAGCTGGAGTTCCTGCCCAAAGTCCTCTGCTCTGGAGCCAGGCTTCACATCCCCAAGAGAGCCCTGTGAGCCCACAGGGAAAGGGAGGAATCATGTGTTTGGAGAGAATTAGGAACAGGTGAAATTTTCTCCTACAGTGTAGCTAAGCCCAATTTTTTTTTTGTTTTGTTTTGTTTTGTTTTGTTCTAGCCTGAGCTAGTATAGGCCTGGATGAGGCACAAAAGAAAATGAAATGATATGAAAAATATGACTATATTTTCCCAATAAGGCCTGCTTAGATAAGAGCTGCTACCATTCACCAAGGAACTGATTGTCAGAATTGTTCTTAGGGTTTTACATGAATTATCTCACCAGATGCAGGATGATGTTATCTCACTTGATGTATATAAGCAGCCTTCGTATCTACAATTCTGCATGTGTGGATTCAGCCCACTGAGGATTGGAGATAGTCGAAACAAAATTGTGCCTGTGCTGAACACATTCAGACTTCTTTTTCATGTTCTTATTCCCCAAATAACACAGTGTCACGCCACTTATGCATCACTTACTGTGCATGCAGTATAAGCAACAAGAGGATGCGCACAGGCCAGTGTAACAAAGCCCAATGAGGTACATTCTTACTAACAGCACACAGACAACTGTCACATTGATAGTGTTTCCCTACTCTAAATACTTTATATAGATCACCAGATCTCATCATCACTACAGATGAAGTGCTGTCATTCACCCCACCATCACAGGAAAGGAACTGAAGTGACCAAGACTGCATGGTTCGCCCAAGGTCACATAGCTAAGTGACAAGGGTCACAACTTGAACCCAGACTTAGACTGCCCTCTCATCCCCTTACACTGCTTATGGTAAGCTCCATCTACAGTTGCAAAGACAGACTCAGGAACACTGATTCATTTGTATAGACTCTACCAGGAGGCTATGTCTATAAACCAGGATAGGGATGCACATGTTAGTGGGATGAGAAATGGAAAGCCACCACTCTAATGAGCCAGCCTACACACATGAGATCCTGTCCAAAAATAAGAGACCCTCATTCAAGAGTCTGAGACTGCTGAGAGTTCAAGGCCTGCCTCTGTTACCTCAAACACTACTAGTTAAAATTTAAAAAGTGAGACAGACATGGTCATCTTGTACAGACCCATGGACCCAGGCTCTCTTCTGTGCTGTCTCACAGGGAGGTCCAGAGGCCTACAAGGTAAAATCTGAGAAGGATGTCCACTTGATGGCATCAAGACCTTTTTAACAAATCATCAGTTGTGACCACTGCAAACCCAGGGAACAGTAAGCTGAAATCCTTCATCCAAACCTGAATGTTGTATATTAGTCATAACATTTAGGTTCAGGAAATGTCTCCAAAGTGTGGAAGAGTCAACATTTTCATTTTATAGATAAGGAAACCAAGGCTGAAGGGTGAGTATCGTGCCCCGGACTCACAGAAGGTGTGTGACATAGTGGAGATAAAAATCCAGGTACCCAGACGACAGCTATGGCATCATACCAGTCACGGTTTTCTCGGGCCACACGGATTCAATTCCAGGAAGATATATCACTGTACATGTCTGGGCCTGGCCCACAGCAGATATGCAAGACTGTGACAACCTTAGGGGGTGTGAAGGCCTCACGGTATTAAGGATTTCTGAGTACCGCCCTGAATTTTCTAGACTGATTTTAGCACCTGTCGGAGGTGGCTTCTAAATTTAGAACTGGCCTTGGAGGCGGTCTGTTGCACAAATGTATATTTCCTCAGGAACAGTTGTCAGAAACAGTAAAACTGACACAAAACAACTGTTTGTTCACACCTTGATAACACTGGGCTGTGAAGCCAGAAGACCACAAACAAATATAGTTTTAGCCATCCTGCCCTACAAAATTCACTTCATCTGTCAGGTCTGTCCATACTGGGGGGGGGGGGGGGGAGGGTCATGAATTTGTGAGAAGGGGTGGGCAAGAATATACCACATGCATGTGAAGGCCAATAGGAATCCTGCCCCCACCCCCACAATGGCCTGTCCTCAGCTACTCCTGATGACTCCTGATGTCCACTAAATCCCAGAAGTTTGTCTCCACCCCCACCTCCCAGTTCTGAGATAACAAACACTAGCTACCACACCCAGTTTGGAGATTTGGGGGGGATTGTTTCTCTTCTTAGATATAAGTTCTGGGGACCAAACTTGGGCCCTTGTGCTTGTGCAGCAGGCTCTGTAGCTGAGCCATCACTCCAGCCAGGGTCCATATTTTTTTTAATGGAACTCCCAAAGAGTCTCCTTTTTAATCCCACATGACAATAGTCCCCTAGGCCCTTCATTCTCCCTGGATGTTTGTCATCACTTAGTTAGGAGCCTTAGTCATTGCTCATTTGGGATGCTAACCTGCGCTTTACATGATAAAGGCACCTTGGTAGGAGCTGCGGCTTTAGGCTTTATTTTAATCACCTAATTCCTTGCCTTCCAGTTAGTTGCCTATATCCAATTTCACACATGTTCCCTGTACTTTACACACTCCATTGTGCTAGAGGCATGGAGGAATCTCTTATTAAGAACAACTTGACAGAGGGGACACACAGGGCAATAAAGATGTAAGACTAATGGTAGATATTTACATATAACTTTTCATGAAAATGCCTCATCATCCCTTGCCCAGAACAGATGGGGAAAAAATTACTCTTATGCCCTGAAATTTTCCATTCTTGATCTCAACCCAAAGGTGACTTTTTTATTTTTAAACTGAAGCCAAAAAAAAAAAAAAATCAACTATTTTTGATTCGTGCCAAGCCTGAAGAAACACGATTTGTTCTTGTTAAATTGAGGTAAGACTTTTTAACACATAGGTAGCTCAAACAGTGGAGCTTCAAAAGCTCCAAACCTTCCATCTGGCTAGTATGCACAGGACGGTGCCTTTGCTCTCACCGCAAAGCTGGAAATCAGCAGCCAGGATAAGAGAGATCTGGGATTCCACTGTCTGTCAAAGAATGGCTTAGGGTTCTGACATTGTTTGGCAGAAATGGTCAGACAGAAGCTTTTCCTCATGCAGGGGTGACAAGCGGATCCTTGTCTTTAGTTGATTTCTATCCTCCCAAAACCCCAAGCCACCATAGGGGTCCTCTCACTGTCCTTTGTCTCCAGACTTGGCTCACTTCCTCTGTATCTTTCCAGCTCTAGTCCCATTCCCCACCCCCAATGCTGTAATTCCTTCCACCCTTTCCCTAGTCAACTTACCTGGTCTCATGGAGGAAAGGAAGGAATGCAATGGCCAGGTGAAAAGAAGTATGGGTGCAAATCACCCTTGACCCAAACGGGTGCAGCCACCCCTTTTGGGGTGGTCCTCAATGAACGAACCACCTGCCTTGCCGCCAGGAGATCCTCCTCTTACCTCATCATTACCTCACACATTCCCTTCATCCCTTCACAGTGCAGGCAGGGCAGAGTCTCCATGGTGGGAAGCATCACCCATCCTTCCACTGAGCTTCTGGAAAGTTCACAGCAAAGTTCACAGCATGTTCTGCCTGCCCCACAGCATTGTGATGGCAAGGGGCCAGAGAGGTGTCTCATTAGTTAAGAGCTTGTATTGCCCTTGCAGAGACCAGAGTTCAGATGCCAGTATTCACACTGGGCAGCTTGTGTCCCTTATAACTCCAGCTCCAGAGGATCCAACGCCCTCTTCTGAACTTGGCAGTCAGTTTCACTCAAGTGTGCAAATCTGTCCTCTGCTCACCCCCACATTACTTACTTATATACATATATACACACATGCATACTACAAACTGTGATAACAAACAAGAGGAACCAGGGACCTGAAGGAGCTTTGTTAGAATCCAATATAAACTCACACTTGCATTATTCAGCACACAGGACAGAAATGTGGGTATGGTTTGTTCCTTAGAGATAAATCTGAAAGATACTGGCAATAAATAAAATGGATTATATTAGGCAGAAAATAAGGAAAAACAAAAACAAAATAAGGAATAAGATATATGGGGCTTGAGATAAGGGCAATTTCACAGTAATGAGCAATCAGGAAAGGCTTCCTGTAAGAGGAAGGCTTTCTTTATACATGTCTGTGAATCTCACAGCACTGACCACAGGTACTTTCAGGCAGGTACTTTGCCTATATCCAGACTTCTTCAACGTCTTTATCCATCCTTGTTTTCCCAGCATACCCTATATATTGCACTGCCTTGTATGAGTGCTAGGGCCAGATCAAGAGCTAACTCAGTGGTATAGGGCTGGTCTAATATATGCAAGGCCCTGGGTCCCATCTCCAGTAGGGAGCCACAGTGGACCATCTTGGTTCCAAAATAGGCCTTGTGCCAACCGTCTGGGTGACCTTGGACAACTGAAATCCTAAGAGTCACTCACCCTAATGTTAGAGGCAGTTCTCACACAAGAAAGTAGACATGAGAATTAAAGGAGGGCATACGGTAGGATACTTAGTGTCTGCTGAGGGGGTAGTGCTTAGCAGCCCTATGGCTAGACGGGAAGCTAAGCCTTCAGCTAAAGCAGACTGTTGCCAATGCCAACAAGAGTCCTCACCCACAGTTGTCCACATGGTGTATGAATATGAGCGGACCAGTCCCATTCACCCCACTAGATTCCTAGGTCATCATGCTCTCCACCTCAGAGACACATGAGCAAGCTGATGTCTAATGTCTCTTGCTTTGCAGACCCCCAGATATGTGAAGGGATGTGGATCCCTAAAACCCTCTTTTGCATGACTGGAGAGATGGTTCCGTGGTTAAGAGCACTGGTTTCTTTTCCAGATGACCTGGATCCAGTTCCTAGCACTCAGATGGTGGCTCACAAACACCCATAACTCCAGTTCCAGGGGATCTGACATCCTCTTCTGGCCTCCACAGGCACTGCGTGCACATGGCACATATACATCTATGCAGGCAAAACATCTATACATTCAAAATAATATCTGAAGATGTTTCTCCCCATTTACTCCTGCTACCCTAATACACAGAGATGGCAGTGACCATAGATTAATACAAAGGAAATATTTGTCAGTGAAACTGCAAAAGGAGGCCTTGGCAGTGATTGCCTAAGGATGCATCCCTTGGGATCACTGCAGACCTATTCAAATCCAATCCCACTGACAGAAGTTTAGCCCCTTTGAAAGTGTCCTCCTCCCACCCTCCAGGAGCCCTAGCCCTGGTGTTCAGATGGCCCTGATCTCCCTAGGACCTAGCTACAGGCAGTCTTTGTGTCCTAGGAGAAGCGCTTCTCACCATGCATGAATGCTGTGGGAAGCATTTGAAAATAGGGTTTCCAGTTACCACTGGCATGCCTGGAGTGTCATGACGCTGACTGCAGCTGTCCCACGGAAAGCCAGTGATGTCATCTGCAGGCCTAACCATGCTGAGTTCCAAGGCTGGGCTTAGCAGAAGGTTCCCTGCAGTCTGAGACCCTGTCCCTGGGGTGGGAGGAAGCTGGCACTGCCCAAGATAACTTTGCTCCTGCCTGAGGAGAACTACATTGTCACAATCAGACTCACAACAGGAAAAGGTCTAACATAATTCCAACTGTACAAGACAATGCATGTGACTATTTTTAAATTTTGACCATGTGCATGTCTTGTCCAGTGCTCAGGATACTTGTCACTCCCCAGTTTCTTACTGTCCTTGGTTCATAGCATGAAAAAAAAACCCAAATATTCTTATATCCCTCCACCACAGAGAGACTAGGGAAGAGAAAAAGCAAGAGAGCAAAGGGCAGGGAGGGTGGAAGAGGAGAGAGAGGGTAGGGCACATGAGAAGGGATTATTTTTCCTCTGCCTGCCCAGGGCACTCTACTGGGAACACCCCTGGCAGATCTTGTCCTCCAGAAGACCTAACCAAGGGGACAGGCACAGAATGCTTGCTGAGCACTGTAACAGATTGGGACCTGAGCCCTAGACCAGAGTTCAAGCTCAATGCAGAGCAGATTTCCCAAGGGTTGGGATCAGATTAATTGGAATTTGCAAGCTGTGCCCAGTTAAGATCCGTATCTGTCACCATGTTAACCACATTCAGGTCCCTCTTAAAAATCAGAACTCTGCCATCCATCACCTCCCTGGGATGGGAAAAGTGGCTAAAGTGTGGCCACCCAAGGCTGGCTCTCTGGCTGACAGCCTGCCCTCCAGTAACCAGAGTCTTCCACAGGCTCCAAGAGTGACTATTGACCCACTGGGGCAGGGGCAGGGGGCACTACTCATAATCATAAAAATACTCCTTTCATTGGCCTGGGAAGTGAATTCAGTTAAACAAAGAATTATATGGCTCTTCTCAGGGGAGGCAAATGGGATCATTCGGACTAAAATCAAGGATGTAAACGAAAGGGAAACAAATACCCTTTCAAATTACCTAGTGTAAACACTTCCAGCAAACATATAGACTACCCTAATGCAAGAAAAATACTGAGAAACAAAGTTACATGGTGACCTAAGGTCGCATAGCCTGAAAGCAACATGCCTTCTTGGGACCTGTTTTCTTTCCAAACCCTTATGACACATTTTCAAGGGAAAAAAGGGGAGGGAAGGAAGAAAGGAAGGAAGGAAGGAAGGAAGGAAGGAAGGAAGGAAGGAAGGAAGGAGGGAGGGAAGGAGGGGGGAAGGGAGGAAGGGAGGGAAGGAGGGAGGGAGGGAGGGAGGGAGGGAGGGAGGGAGGGAGGGAGAGAAGAAGGGAGGGGGGGAGGAAGAGAAGAAGGGAGGGGGGAGGGAGAGAAGAAGGGAGTGGAGGAGGGAGGGAGGAAGGAAGGAAGGAAGAAAGTTAGGAAGGATATGTCTTTAACCTGTCCCTTCCCTAAATAGGTCATCTATACTTTAGAATTTCAATTCTTTCTAATTTTAGGACATTCACCAGGTGAATGAATCTAGGCGATTTAGGCTACACCATGATCAAACAGTGAAATTTCCATGAACATATCAGACTAAGCTAAATGTGGAAAGATAATAAATGACACAGGAATTAAGATGCTCACATTTAGAGTTTGTGGGGATTTGAGAGTTAGGAGCAGAGTGGCGTGAACCCTGACAAACACCTCATCACTCAAAATACCTCACATTTAAGTCTAGCAGCACAAAAACACCTGGGGGACTTGGTCTCAAAAGCCATGTCTGGGTTCTCCAAAGGGTCGAACAGGAATAGTGACCAGGAGAAGAAAGGAGCGTAGACTGGTTGGCAGCCAGAGTGAGGCTGGCCAGGCCCAGGAACCACCATATAGAGGGTTTTCAAGTCAGGAGGGAAAGTGTGGGCAGGAAACTACAGAGAAGACAGACAGCAATGGCCCAGACACTCTGGGAAGTCTCAAGTGTGTGAGAGTAATAGGATGGGGAGAGGGGTAATCAGGGCAGCTTCATTCAATCCCAGATTTGTGACTTGCATAGTTGAAAAGATGCCTTTGTTGCATGGATAAGGATCATTTGAGTATATGCCTAAGAGTGGGATTGCCGGGTCCTGTGATAGACTGATTCCCAGTGACATGCCAATTTCTTGGGAAGCATGATCTTTGAGCTCCCTGCACGAAAAAAAGTACAGAGGATAGGTTTCCTTCAGCACCCCATAAGACAGCTGTGAACCCTGCCTGAGGCAGGCCAGAGTGGATGCCCACTGCGGCCTCAAGGGTGACACCACAGTGATGGAACTTGATTCAGGGACTACGTTCTTTCAAGAATGTACCATGCTTGATGTAACTTTGTGTTCTCAGTTTTTTCTTGCATTAGAAGTTTGCTGGAAGAGTTTACACTAGGTAATTTGAAAGGGTATTTGTTTCCCTTTCGTTTACATCCTTGATTTTAGTCTGAATGATCCCATTTGCCTCCCCTGAGAAGAGCCATATAATTCTTTGTTTAACTGAATTCACTTCTCAGGCCAATGAAAGGAGTATTTTTATGATTATGAGTAGTGCTCCCTGCCCCTGCCTCTAAAAAGTCTCAGATTTATTATGCCAAATGATGTTCTCCCAATCATCTCAGCATAAATATGCTATGATTTGGATTTTTTCAGGTATTCTGAAATACCTATGGTCCCTGAAATAAAATTACCTGACCAAAAACAGAAGCAAGAGACACCACCACACTTTTGTTTCTCAGTTTGTGCTTTGGGCATCCGGACCTGACTTCTAATGTCTTTCCTGCCACTCACTCATTCCCTGTGATACTTGGGCACCTTGTCTTTGGGCCTCAGCTTTCCCACTTGTAAATGTAGAGATGAGCCCTCACAGACCTGCACAGTTCATGTAGAACAGGGGAAATCATGAACCCTGGCTCCCAGAGTAGTGAGGACCACACAAGTCCATTCCTGGAATGCTGCTTACACTTTGGTTTCATAAAGGTTTTAGTTTTAAGTCAAGGTCATTTCATATAGCCCAGGCTGGCCTGGAACTTGTTATGTAGGTCAGGCTAGCTTCAACTTCACAGTGATCCTCCTGCCTCTGCATCCTGAGTACTGGAGTTACAGGCATGCACCTCCATGCCTAAGTTAAAATAGGATTGTGAAGTCTTTCTATACCTGGTGTTTCAGGTAGCTTTGGTGTCATGTACGCACCTTGCCTCCAGGTGTCATACCTCATAGCATCTCTCAGGAGACCCCAGCCCGCTATAGGAACTGCGATGAAGACCACGCCCACCACTCCTTAACCTCTTAACCAAGTCTGTGCAAGAATCAGCTTGGCTCAGTAAATGATGACCAGGCTCTGTGTTTGTTGCCCAGCCTCCTGGGATACAGGCAGTGGCATGGCCAAGGGATTAGTTTTGGGTAAATATTTCTCTAAACCTCATTCTTGCCACCATCTACAGTACTCAGGGTTAGGGGGCCAACTCCCCCGAACAGTTCCATCATCCTAGTCCAAGGGAGCCTGGGTTGATACAAAACAAATTCCCTGAAACAAAATGTATTACAGAGACATTTGTACTGAAATGATTGGGAATATATCACTTGGCATAGAAAATCTGAGACATTTTATAGGGTATCTTCATGTAGGAAAGCATTCTGTACATTGTACACCCCCACATTGCAAATTACATATATCTGTGTGTGTGTGTGTGTGTGTGTGTGTGTGTGTGTGTGTGTGTGTGTGTTAGGGCATGCACAATACATACTGTGATGCAAAACAAATGCCCTGACTCAAAAAGAACCCCAGAACTGCACATTAGTGATAAGTGATGGGTAGCAGGAAAGAAGAAGGAAGGGTGAGCTGGGATCCCTAGCACTGACATTTTCCTTGCTTAAGCAGGGTTACATCAAGCATGGTACAATCTTGAAAGAATGTAGTCCCTGAATCATCAAGCTCCATCACTGTGGTGTCACCCTTGAGGCCGCAGTGGGCATCTACTCTAGTCTGCCTCAGGCAGGGTTCACAGCTGTCTTACGGGGTGCTGAAGGAAACCTATCCTCTGTGCTTATTTTTCATGCAGGGAGCTCAAAGATCATGCTTCCCAAGATATTGGCATGTCACTGGGAAGCAGATAGCAATTAGTCAATCTAACTGATAACCCAGAATCCAGGCTTAGTACAGCCCTTAATGCATAGATGTTCAGTCCTGGATGTACCCTGGAACCAGAGGGAAGCTCTTCAGATTCCCAGGGTCCCTGACATGCCCAGATGCTCTTGAGTTCCATCTAGCCACTTGCTTCATTGTCCCTGTTGTGATCCTTACTGTGCAGCAGGGCTGGCCAGAAGAGCTCTCCCTCCTGACTATGAGTCCCATGCCCACTCTAGAGGACCAACTCTTAGCACTGTGTAAGGCTTGAGAGTTTCCATTTCTAACAGGCTCCCAGGCAAAGCTGATGCCACTGAGCTAGGGAAAGAACCAGAACATTGAGAATCAGCACATAGGGCCCATGGACTTACCCATCTTCTCTGACTGAGGAGAATGTTTCAACCTACAGTATAGCACTCCTTGGTCTTCTGTGCACATATTGCGGATGTAGTGAGCATTCTGACTAGAGGGCAGAAGTTCTGGGTGGGACTCCTACTGCTGGTCAACTGCACTGTGAGTAGCAAGCTCTGAACTCCCAGGCTCAGGTTGTTCCTATCATCTCTCACTACAAGCAGGCCTTGTCCAGGGAACCATGATTGCATGTCCATGTCCTGCCTAGAGACACAGGAGAATGTCTTTCACTCAGGAAAACCACCCAGGTATTGGATCCCACCTTCATTTCTGAGTCTCTCTTCCTCTACACAAAGCAAACCACACCCTCCACCCCTTTCCTTCTTGTTTCTGAATCACAAAAGGACTGGCATATGCCTCCCAAGTCCTAACATGTGCTATTTACACCCTGTGCTGCTCAGAGCCTAGCTGAATAAAATAACAGAGACAGAGCAGTCAGCAGTGCAAAAAAAAAAAAAAAAAAAAAAAAAGGTACCATGAGGCCCAGTGGGGAGTGAGATGAACAGCTGGGATGAGGGAATGCCAAAGGAGAAAGATACAGCTTCTGGGTTCAGTTTCTTGGGGGTGGCATCCCTCCTCCTCCTGAGGCACTGGCCCAATCAGTAGGTTGAATGCTGGACCTGTTAATGTCACACAAGAAGAGGGGCAAAGACATTACTTTATATTGACTGTATTCTGTAGGTGTTGTCTTCCTGAGTCTTACCAGGACCTCCTGAAATGCTCAGCACTGTGGCACTTCACTAGGAAGAATGGGGACATAGAGATGTGACGTGACCTGCCACACATAAAGAAGTACAGTAGAAACTTAACTCTAGCTTAAAAATCCCACACTCAGAACCTACACAGCCCTGTCTCAAAAAGGCTAAGGAAGACTAGATACTACCCCCTTCCAAGAACCAAGCTTTTAATTTGTGTGTTTGTTTTACATTCCAACCACAGTTCCCCTGTAGTGAGATATCCACCCCACCTGCACCTGTTGCACTGACCACGCCCATTGGGAACAGGTGCGGGCATGACCTTGGGGGGACTAGGTCTGGAGTCCCAGACACCAGCTCACTCTCTTACTTCCTGGTCGGAGACAGAGAGCATCTAGAGGCATCCTGCAGTATTTATCTGTTTCTGGTGTAACTGATTTCTCCCTGAATAAACATCTATCAGCCTATCGTTTCCCAGATTCTTATTTATCATACTTTAGTTTTCCCTTGGTCCTATCCTCCAATTCCCTTCTCCACCTCCACTCTGCCCCTTCCAATCCACTCTTCCTCTGTTTCTGTTCAGAAAGGGTCAGGCCTCTCATGGGTATCATCAAGTTGAATTAAGGCTGGGCAAAGCAATCCAGTATAAGGAGTAGGTTCCTAAGAGCCAACCAAAGTGTTGAGGACAGCTCCTGCTCCCATTTTTAGGAGTCCTAAAAGTAGACCAAGCCACATAACTGTCACATATATGTAGAGGGACTAGGTCAGTCCCATGCAGGTTCTGTGTTCTCGGTTCAGACACTTGTGAGTTCCCATGAGACAGGCTAGTTGTTTCTGTGGATTTTCTTATAATGTTCTTTGTTCTTGAAACCCCCCCCCCCAGCTCCTCTTCCTCCCTCTCTTCAGCAGGATTTCCTGAACTTAGCCTAATGTTTGGCTGTGGGTCTCTGCATCTGTTTCCATCAGTTACTGGGTGAAAGCTGTTTGATGACAAATGGGGTAGTCACCAAGCTGATCACAAGAAATGGACAGTTCTGGCTACATATTCAATATAAATCCCTGAACCTACAGACACCTGATTTTTGACAACAAAAAAAAGCAAAATTATACAATAGGGGGAAAAGCATCTTTAACAAACAGTGCTGACATAACTAAATTTCTGCAGGTAGAAGAATGCAAATAGGTCCATATCTGTCACCCTGTACAAAACTCAAATCCAAGGAGATCAAAGATCTCAAAATAAATCCAGTTACACTGAATCTGATAGAAGAGAAAGTGGGAAATAACCTTGAATGTTTTGGCACAGGAGACAACTTCCTGAATAGAACACCAGTAGTACAGGCACTAGGTTCAATGATTAATAAATAGGACCTCATGAAACCAAAAAGCTTCAGAAAGGCAAAGGACACTGTCAATAGGCTAATACAGCCGCCTACAGAATGGAAAAAAATCTTCAGAGGGATGATCTATCTCCTAAATATATAAAGAACTCAAGAAACTAGACATCAAGAAACCAAAATATCCAATTAAAAAATGGGGTACAGACCCAAACAGAGAATTCTCAACAAAAGAACTGCAAATGGCAGAGAAACACTTAAAGAAATATTCACTATCCTTAGCCATCAGGGAAACATAAACCAAACATTGTTTTAAAATATTACTTATTGTGTGTGGGGTTTGGAGTGCATGTACCACAGTATTCATATGGAGGTCAGAGAACAACTTGGGAAAGTTGGTTCTCTTTTTCTAAGTGGAGGTCTTAGGAGTTGATCTCAGATCATCAGGCTTACTGGCAAGTACTTTCATTCACTGTGCCATCTCACTGGCTCCAAGGGCCAGGATTCTCTGCAGGATGATAAAATCCATGGAAGTGTGTGTGTGTGTGTGTGTGTGTGTGTGTGTGTGTGTGTGTGTGTGTGAAGCTGACCTTATGCCACTTGATGTAATAGTTAATAACCAAGTTTCATTATTCTTAACATACCATACATTCTAAATTACAATTACATAATGCACATAAACTATGCAGTCCAGTAGTAAATCCTTAGTAGGTAGGTCCCCTAATTAATGCTCACTACTGAGGAGGGTATACTCAGCTGCCTACATCGTGGTCAGCTAGCTCTCATCAGCAAGTCTCCCTCAGAACCAGAGCTATATTAAATCAGTGGGTTAGAGAGGCCAGCAGCTTGGGATGATATAACTGAATGCCTGTGGCAGAGCTATACCATAGTCCTTAGGGAAGTGTCTAGAAAAGTGGGGCCCAGCCTGGCCTTCTTTTTCATAGACGATATGTGGCTTCAGGTGCCTTCTCTGTGACCATCAGCAGTCTTCAACTCTGGCAGATGACTTGTACTGTCATCTCCTAATAAAATCAAAACATTTGTTTTATAAGGCACTGGGGCTAAAATTCTTGTCTGGTTCTGCTTCAAACTCTATCAATGGCATTGCTCTTGGTTCAGTTTGACATCATCCAGGCCCATCACTGAAGTCCATCTCAGTTCAAAACTCCCAACCATCCTCAAGATATCAACACAGAGTCACTAATACTGTCCCAGAGCACACCACCCACAACAAAACAGGCTACTGTTGCTGCTCTTGACTGACCACCAGAATGAGATGTTAAAACCCTACTGCTGAATATACCATACATTGTGGTACAAGACAAAGAGAAACTAATCTGGAATTAAACTGTAAGTTTCCTCGCTGCTGGATAGCTTTAATGGTACATGGATGAAGGTACTATGTATACTGCTAAGGAAAAAAGTTATCAATGGTGCTTGTCAGATTGATCCTGCTCACATGCTTCAAAATGACCTGTTTGGCAAGATATGCCCAGTGGCAAGACTGTCATGAAGACAACAAATGATTTTCTGTTTGGACTTGAGGCTTACTCAACAGTAGGGAATTTACACCTGCTGCTGTAAACCTTGTCAAACCCTATGGCTGGGAAGGTCCTAAGGAGGAACCCATAATGTAGTTTTACTAAATGAACATATTATCAGACTTCCATCTGGCTACCTATGTTTGTATGTATAGATCAGTCCTGCTCTAAGTCTTCACTACAGCAGGTTCGATTTGTAATGAGCAGTTGCTAATTCAGAGACTTACAGCTAGTCAGAGTACTAAGACAAAGTGTTGAAGTCTGGGTCCTAAACCAGACATCTCCATCAACATCCCAGCCCACCTCAAGGGTCAGAGAGCATCTAAGAAGATCAGGAAAAAGAAAACATAAGAAGAGAGGGATAGCAGGCTCTGGGAAAGTGTCTTCTGGATGTCACGTGGCAGCTGGCTTCAGGAACTGACTGGAACCATGATTACCTGCATGAGACTGTCAAAGTCCCATAGAGGAGGGGTTTGTGAGGCCCTATGGGCAGATGATGGTTACTGGGGAAAGGAATGTCACATTTAGTTAGGTTGTCACTGATTAAGTTGTCTGTGCTACATACAGTAAATAACACCCACACATGCTCATGAGAACAACCAGAATTATTAAGAAAAACATGACAAAGAAAGACGTTAAAGGAGGAGAGGCATGCTGGGAAGAATTTCAGTGAGAGGAAAAGAGATAAGAGGGGGTGATGGGAAAGGTGAAAATGATAAAAATTCACTATATATGTATATTATGAAAACATAAAGAAAAAAAGATTTCTACTATTAAAAGCATACAAAAATAAACACATGCTCCACATAGTAAATCCTGTGGTGGGGATGGAACACCAGGAGGTTCTAGAAAAGAGCTGAGGAAGCAAGCAGTCGACTCCAAGCAAGGCCAGATTAGAGGGACCTAGTATTTCTCATGTCACTGGCACTCTGGAAGGGCCAGGGCCAGCAATCTCCTTGAAATGGAAACAGAATCAGACTGGTGCCACATCTTGCCCTCTCTCCAATGGTTCTGGCCACCCAGATCTCTCGTTCACTAGGGCTCAAGGTCACCTCCTTGTAGACCTCCATGGCTTCTCTATCTAGAAAGCACTCTTCCGCCACTCCCTGTGTGCCAGCCTGGAATTAATGTTGGTGCTCACTGTGTCTCCCCCACTGAAATGTGAAGTAGAGAGGAGGCCAAGGCTGAGCCTCCTCTCTAGAACACAGACAGATGCCAGGCACTCAGTCCTGACTAACAACAAGGTGAGTAATGTCAACACCCAGGCTTTCTTCCTATCAAGCTCTGGGAATCACTAAGGGTCTCCATATTTTTCTCACCCAGATTGAGAGCCACTAAATCAAAGATAGGAAAAGAAAAAGTGAGGAGAGCTTCTTCAGAGATGAGTCGGTGGTGTTTAGCCAAGGCAGGAAGAAGATGAAGAAAAATGAGAAGTCAGTAGGCTAGCCTAGGGACATCACAGCTTCTGGCAGTTCCTGAGAACCTGCAGAGTTATGACAGCCAGGTAGAACTGAAGAGTGAAGCCAATGCCAAGGACAGAGGACCTTAGAAGCCAGGCCAAGGAGCCACAATGGTGTTCCACAGCCCAGGTGTCAGCATGTTCATGTTTCAAAAACAATAGTGTTTCTTATTTTGGCTTTCCCAATAATTTCAAGATGTATAAGCCACTTAGCTCATGGGCTCAGATAGAGACAGGCAGTCTACCTCTGCCACCACCACCCCCACCCCTGGAGGGTTTTGGAAAGGTTTAGGAAAATATAGGGAAAGAATCCAAAGAAGGAAATCAAAGCTAGAGATGTACCCCTTTGTAGTGCATTTCATCTCCCCAGTAGGGGAGGGCAGCAGGTATTCCAGGTCATTTTCACCAAAATAAGCCGCCACCACCTATGAGTAGTAAAGATAGGCAAATATCTTTGAACCAGAAAGGCAGATATCTCTGAACCAGTACAGACTGTGCATGGTCAGATGCCCCTTGCTCCCCAGATGAGGTATCTGTGCTTGGCAAAGAAAGTCAAAGTCCCAAATCCCAAGCAACCAAGAGCACAGGACAAAACCTGAAGCCTCCAGCTGATCCCTTTGTGTGGCTTTCCTGGGACTTAAGGCACAGGATGTATAATCATACAGGTCCCAAAACTTAGAAAGGCCTCATGCTTGATAAAATGTTTTTTGGTTATCATCATAGTTCTTAGTAAATCTTGATCAAGAGCCCCCTGTTTGCACTCTACACCAAACCCTGAAAACTAGTTCCACTCACAGTGAAGCCATTTGGGTCACACTAGGTATTCTGCCAAGTTCAAAGTATATCTACACAAAATATACATTTGGGGACTGGGAAATAACCACAGGGATCCAGTAGACCAACTGTGAGTCAGACTTAGCCAAAACTCTGTTGATCACCTGACCTCCACAAATCCCAACTTTAACTGGAGGGTCACAGTACTTCTTGGGGAGTGTCCTAGAACCAGTGTCAATTCAGAACCAGGATCCAATAGACCCCAGAAAGTCTGACTGTTAGGAAACATGCAGTTACCCTAGTAAAAGGCCATAGTCCTCTCTAGGAAAGGATGAAAGAAAGACTAACAGTCAATCTCTTTGGTATTGTAACAAGATCTTTGTCAAAGAGAACTGGCCTTCCCTTCATCCAAGGGTTCTTTCTGGTTCTGGGCTCATTAGCAGTGTTGTTGGCGTTAACTCGGGAAATGAGACAGCAGCACCTGCTTGCCAGCCATGGTACTGTTAGCAGTTATGTTCATGTGCCTACTTGATTCCATCTTTCTAGACAACAATGCCAGGATGGATACAAGACTCTATTTGATGCTAAAATCCTAACCCAAGCAGAACAAAGGCACCATAGGCTGAGCCAAACTAGACCTCATGGCCCTATACCCCCGTCCCTATATCCCTGCCTATTTGAAGTCCGTCTTTCTGCACACGATCTCTGCTTTGTTCAAAGCTGCCCCAGGATGCTGGCCAGAACTGCTGCCTGGGGCGTGGTCTCTGAGGGATGCCTGTGTAGACATCCCTTCTTCTCTGACTGCAGACACCTCTATCCTTAACATATGAAGAGAGACTTCAAACACTCTCTGAGCTCCAGAATAAGAGAGAAAGTGAAATGGGGAGCTGATGCTGCAAGCTGCCGTTCACCTCTGATCTCCTGACAAGAAAGCCTGCTGCAGAATAAAACCTCCTTTTAAAATTTCCACAAACCAGGAGATATGCCCTCAGGACATAGCTCTGAAGTCCCATATCTCTTATTTTCCAAGTGCTAAGAAGACTGGAAATTTCTCCAGCAAGATCAAAGGAAATACATCTCCACCATGGACCCATTAGAACAAAAGCAGAGTTCACACCCAAACTCACCAATGATGTCATTGCTAACACTAAGCCCAGGGCCCTGGCCCTGTAGATAGTCAGCCTGAGTATGAGTTTTGGTTGGCATAATTGCTAGCAAATTGCCTTGGATAAGCATCTTGACTTCTTCATAACTCAGTTTCCTCCTCTGCAAAACAGATAGACCGACTATTCTGAGGCATTAAAAACTACATATACGTAAATAAGAGCTGAGCATTTGCTCAATAGGTAACACCATCTCTAAGTAGTATGCATAGTCTTGAAACAAAGTATTCTACCCAGGAAGTAATCTCAACCTTGGCATGCCTGGAATTGTTGCTCTCTGGAAACCTTGGGACAAGCAACCAGCAATGCTCTTCCTTAGACATCTCAAGGAAGTACTTCCCCTAACAAAAATGCACATGAAGACAGCTCACATAGCTGTGCTTCCCCAGGGGCCACCCAGACCTGGAAGTGGAGACCTTAGCACACAGGAGAGGAGTGTTTGCTTCCCAAGGAGACCTTCACTCAAGGTACTATGCAGAGATAAGCACAACCTTGCCACGTGGAGCAAACAGTCAGCCAGGGATGCTCCACCTCCTCAGCTACTCATCCTCACCCAAAATGCCCAAGTGCTAATGTTCAGGGGAAAGCTGGGTTTGGCATGACAAAGTTATTCCAGCACCCTGCAACCCTCCTGCTTTAGTCTCCAACACCATGGCACCCAATATCATGTTAGTTACACATACCACTCATAGGCTCAGAACTGCCATGGTCAAAGGTACCTCATTGCTAACTTCACATGCAAGGCCTCTCTTGAGACCACCCAGAACCTGACCTTCACATTTCTTCCAGTTCCTCCCTGGCTGTGACCTTTGCTTCTGTTCCTTGCGTTTGCAGACTAACCTTCCCCTGGTCAGCTCCACCCTGGCCACACCACAGAGATCCCACAATGAGAAGCTAAAGTTCAACAGAAACGAGGTCAATGACTCACTGGCCCAGTTGTGCACAAAGATGGATGGGGGCACACATGGTCAATGGAATCCAGGTCCTGGCAGACACACACTGGACAGTCTCATGGGGATCACTTCTCAAACAGAATACTAGTTCAGAGGCAGATAGTGGCTCAGGGTCCTGGTTAGAACCCCAAGAGCATTTTGTCCCAAAGAAAAGATAAGTTTATATATTATAATAATGTTTGGCCTTGAGAGCCCAGGATACTGTCATCTTCTAAGATCGCTAATCTAAGTATGGTGGTGAGCAGCTCCAGAGCCTAGAGGAGGGAAATTGGTTCATGATCTTCTTGACTTCCCACACAAGCAAATCTAGGATCCAAGGTCCCTTTGGCATAACCTCCTTGGCTTATGGCACAGCAGACACAGATGTGTGTTAACTGTTTATGCCTCTAGAACTTCTCCAGAGGGAACCATCCTTGACTGTCAGTCACTTTCCTCCTAACTCCAGCCTTTGAGCTGGCTCAACAAAAGAGACCATGATCTCCACCCACAGAGAGATGACTTCCTGATAGGAACATGATCTGAGGTAGATCAAAGAGGGAGTTTCTTTTCTGATACATAAATATCATCTACTGGTGGCAGGCATTGCCAGGGCATGGATTTATGGAGTAGTGTGAGCAATTCCTGTGTCTGGTTCAAAGGCATGCTTTATTACACTTCATCAAGGATCTCATTTTGTGAGTATTCGTTTCTTCAATTGCTTAGTTCAGTTATAAAAACCCAAGAAGTCAGATTTGTATACCTTGGCAGTCAAAAACTTGGAGTCAGAGAAATGATGTCAGTCCACAGCAATACATTGTGTATCAGCTACTTGACCTGAGACTCACCATCCCCCAGTCTAATCCCAGTGACCTGTGCCAACAATCTAACCTGCAAATAAGAACTTGGGCATATGAGTCCTGATGAGTCTCTTTCTCTCTCATCACATAACCTGCACAAACTCAAGCCAGACAGAATGCCAACATGGATGAGGAGCGGTGGGAGTGAAGTCCCACCTCTTGGTTGTTTCCAGGAAAGGGAAAGACGACTTTCTTCTATGCAGTGAGACCTAGAATATCTATCACACGCCAGGGAGGCCCCATACCCCAGAGTAGTCAGTCAAGACAAATTAATGTGATTGATTGGTTTTTTGGTTTCTTTTCTTTTAAGGTGGGAGGACATGAAATTAGATGGGAGGTAGAGGAGGGTCTAGGAGGAATTGGGGGGCCTGTAAATATGATCAAAATATATTAGATTTAGATGAACCTTCCTGGATGGCATCACCCTACATGTGGAGTGGGGCGGATGGGAGGGGAGGATGGTTAGGGTGCGTGTGAGGGGGGGTAAAGAGGGAAAGAGGGAAGAAGAGAGAGAGGGAGGGAGGTAAGGAGAGAGGGAGAGGGAACTGGGATCAATATGTAAAATAAAAATATAAAATAAAATAAATATTAGATGAAATTTTCAAGGAATGAATGAAAGCATTATTTAATTTTTTAAATGTTCATTAACACCTGACTTGCCCATGCTCTGCACTGTACCCAGCTTGTTCTGTTTCCATCACCTCTTCCAGCACTCCTCTAAGGAGACGCGCAGGCTCCCTGATTCAGCAGTGAACGGCTTTCCTGTCCTGTTTAAGGACGAGTGGACTGGGTGGTTGGTTTTTGGCATTTGGTTACATAGAGGGCCTATACCCCTGTAGCTGCACCTTCTATACAGGTGCATTAGATGCCTCATCAGACTGTGAGTCAATGGCCACGTCTCACGGTTACTTGTTTGCTTCAGTGCCAAGTGAAAGAATGATTAATAGGCAGTGATGTTCCTGCAGAGACACTCTCCTCAAGTACTTTCTAAAACCCCCTTCTCATAGCACATATGCCACAATGGCCTTCAAGAACCTCATGTTTATCAAAGCCAGAAGCCTATCTGAAGGAGCATGCTTAGCACAACAAGAAAGCCAAGCAGCATGCTTCTCTAGACTCATTTTCTAGCCTCTCTAAACAGGCCCAATGTCTACCCTGCTGAAGTCAGCGCACAATACTTGCCTGGATCTGACAAGAAACCATGGAGTTTTGCAGTCATCACAATGAGACCATGGCCTTCACTTGGTCACTCTACTGAGCTATTCTCAACACACTCATGGACTTGGGGATCATAGACTAGAAACAGCAGGTTATTGCTGCATTTTGGACACCCTCCTCTGATGATCTACATGAAACATATCCTGGATTCTGCATGGGCCACACCCCACCATGCCATTCATAGAAGAAGGGTCAAGAAGTCCAACTTCATAGAAGTAACAGTTTCTGTCCCATCTTGTAAACAAAATAGAAATATAATAATGAATTAAATGATTTGAGTCCTTACCAGTAGCTGCTAAGTGTTATTGTTTATTAAAAAGCTAATAATCCATTCTATTTTTTAAATTAAGCAAAGAAGTCAATATAATAAATTAGATTAATTAAGCCTGAAATTAATGGAGTGGAGCCATGAGGGAGGAGGGGAATAAGTTCTAGCATCTACATTTTTCTCCCCATGTACAACACACTGATAAAACAACAGATAAAAAATTTAATGTACCTGACATGGGAATTTGAACTGGCCTATGTGCAGACTCACCCCTCTCCTTGGATGACTGGGATTATTGAAAGGAGACAGACTTCTAACTCTGTTTTTATTTCATCTGTTTTTATTATTCAGTCTTCCCCGTGCTCAATAAAATGACCGCATGGCATGTTCTAAACAACCATGCATAATATTTCCAAACAAAGCACTATTTGAACTTGTGTTTTCTGGACTGCTGCCCTCTGCCACGTGAGGTCCAAGCACCCTCTTTGCTTAGAGACTCAGTGCCAAGGTTGCACCATAACACCCTCCAACAAGCAAGAAGCCTCCTCTGAGGCCTCCCAGAACAGGCTTTGTATAAACATGGGGTGTGACTCTTGAGGTAGACATGAAACATTTGTACTCTTGCAAATTTTAGATGAGGAAACAAAGCTCATTAGATGAGCTAACCCCACTCTTACATTCTGAATTGTCCAAACACTCTGCTCAGCAACATGCACTTCTATGGCTTTGCATGGATGAGAGCAGCTGGGGGCAGAGGGAGGGAGAAAGGGGCCTTGTCTCATAAGCTTACAGAGATCTAAGTAATGAGAACAGAGCCAGCATGCCAGCATCTGCTGGTTTGGGAATCTCAGCAAGTAGCCTGGACTGTGGGCTCCTGGGCATCCAGCAATGTTTCCTCTTTAGTACTGTCCATAGAAGGCACAGTTGGGCCAGCCCTCCCTAATAAGACCTGGTCCTGCAAGGTGTATCAGGGACTTCATAACATGTCCCATCAGCCAACACTTTCTCAATGACCTCCATGCACAAGGCCTAATATCAATCACCCCATTGCCCTTATGTATATGCAGATGCATGACTCTAAAAAGGACAATCTACCTGTGCAAAATGTGTACAGTTTATATGGAAACACAAGAAATTGCCTAACTAGAAAGAAAAATAATGTTGTATGCACTCTTAAGTTAGAGCTTATCAAAGTTTGGTCAGAATTACAGTTTAGGAGCATGTTTAAAACAAGTAAAGAGAAGTCCCCCCAGCTTTAGAGATTCTAATTTTTCGGATCTGGAGCTGGGGCCCTATATCTTTAATAAGGAGCCCTGAGTATTTAAAATTAACATCAAACACCACACTAAGTGGTGAAACAGGCATTCATATTAACTCCATAAAGGTCAATCATAAGTGGGATCTATAGGGGCCAATGCAAGAGGAAAGTAAGTGTCAGTAGGGGATGAATCATTCTGAGAACTGGGTGATGCATCATTTTCCTGCCTAGAATCTTATAGCTGCACAGTGGGGTGCTAGAGCTTTCCCCTCTAGCAAGAATTTGTGAATATCTCTTAAAGCAGTGCTTCTCAATTTTCCTAATGCTGTGAGCCTTTAATACAGTTCCTCATGTTATACTCACCCCCAACCATAAAATTATTTTTTTAGTATTTCAGAATTGTGCTTTTGCTACTGTTACAAATCATAGTGTAAATATCTGATATGCAGGATATCTGATAAGTGACAGCTGTGAAAGGGTCATTCAATGCCCCCCCAGGGGGCAGGAACCCATAGGTGAGAACTACTTTCTTATAGGGATAAAGACCTCCTGACTGATGTAGAAGTTAAACACACTCACATATAAGCATCACTATCACCACCATGGGTTAAGAAAGACAGGATTTAATAATTTAACCTCATAAAGGTTTTCTTCCACCCTTCATGGAGCTTCTGTATTCTGAAAGGGACCCATCTGCTTCAATGTAAGATGCTGATAAAAGTCAAGTGTTTGCCTCAATAAGAACAAGGAAAATCAAGGGTGGCCACACACATCCTCTGCCCCACTGTGCTGGTGCTAGACATGAAAACAGAAATAGAGTCACAGAGACCAACAGCACCACCTCCAACAGAGCCATCAGGCAGGGAGTGGGCATGGGCGAGCCATGCAATACAGGACACATCCAGAACTCAGAGTAAGTTCACTGATCCCAGCCAAGGTCAGTTCCAATCAGAGCCTCAGCCAGACTCCTTTTCTGGGGGTTCATAGTCTCCTGGCTCAGTTAGCTCATGGCATCAGAAGGCTGGATAAGGCCACAAGTGAGAGCAAATGCCAGCAGGAAAAAGGAAGGTAAAAGACACCACAGAGGCCATATGATAGCAGCAAGCCAGTGCACAGAGATCTAAGGTCCACCTCTACCCTATTCACGCTTAACCTCTTCCTCCAGGAAGATTTCTTGGATCCTGTCCATTGGTGGTGACCCATTTTTCCTATTAACAGTTAGAGTATGTATCTACAATTAGCAGGGGCCACTGGACCAACAGCATTAGTATCCCTGGGAAGTCACTGAAAATACAGTTTCTCAGGCCCCAAGCCACACAGACTGTACATTGTAACAGTGAGACCCAGAAATCTTTATTCTAAAAAAGTTCTCTTCATATTCAAAATCAGGCTGAGGCTTGGAGAGAGGTTGAACTAGGCACTGGGCCTGGACTACCAACTGTTCACTGGTGCTTCTCTGCCCATTTCTATGATTCTGACTCCCAGAGAGTACGTCCATGGCAAAGCCTGGCTCTTAGGTACATAGCAATACCACAGTTTGCCTGAGATGAATGGTCACAGTGAGTTCACACCCTGCCAACACACAGGATGTAATGAAATGCAAGACTTGGGTTCCCCTTCAGAAAGTGGAAAAGGGAGGAGATCTCAGAAGCCTCATTGTTCATCTGGCCTTTGCCAATGACAGGCTTTTGTTTCTCTGTCCTTGGACAGACAGTCCACTGGCATCAGGAGTTCACCGCCTCCGCATTCACTCAGCAAATATTGACTGACAGTGGGTGCCAGGCGCACATATGTTTGTGAGCATGAGCAAACCAGAAAGACAAGATCCTTGCTCTGAAGGTGCTGACATTCCCATTAACAAAAAGACCCAATAAACATGATAAAATTCATAGATATCAACTATGCAGACATACCAGACAGGTATGTATAGAAAGATCATAATGAAACTCTTTTTTTTTTTACACTAGTAAAATTTTTAAAAAGATATAAGGCAATAAGGCAAACCCAAATTGAGGGACATTTTATCAAAAAACAAAAAATACCTAACCAATACTCTTGATAAGACACATTATGAACCACAAGAAGGAATCAGATACAGAAAAAATACGATGCCATACATATATGAAAATGTGATGGTGAGATCCATTATCTTATATATCAACTAAAAATGAATAAAATTTAATAGGTAATAAATAAACACAAGGACATTCTATGAAATGAGCTAAGCGATATTCTTGGGAAACATCAAAATCATGAAACAAGGGAAGATAAGTGGTGGTTGAGAGGAGGCTAGGAAGATATGGCAGGTAGGTGTTGCATGGAATCCTAGAGTGAATTGTGGGAAGGGCATTTGTGGGGAAGCTGCAGACAATGGAAGGTCTGGCTTTGGTAAGCAGTTTAGCACCAATGTGAAATCCTTGGTTCTAGCACTGTCAGGGTACACTGTTGGATAAGATGTGACCTTTAAGGAAGGCTGGCCAAAGCGTATACCAGATGTCTCTGTACTAAAATTGCTAACTTTTTGGTGTAATATTGTGGGTGATAAATCCACTGAAGAAAGCAGTATCCAGGGAGAAATGGCTCTTACAAATTGTGTCTTTAAGCAAGGGGATGCCTCATCTAGTATGAGCAAGAAGTTGAGCCAGGAGAAGTGCCAACCCAAGGTTCAGCAAATGAGAACAAGTCAGCTTTTACTGGATCCCAAACAGTGCAATACTGGGTTCCCTTCAGTGTTTTCTTCAGGTGGAACCTCGCAGCTGCAGCTGTGCTCCAGGTGAAAGGGCCTCTAGAAAGGACAAAGACAGGATATAAAGAAGAGGTCAGGAGCAAGACATCTCCATCTAGCATTCTCAGCAACTGATCCTCTCTTCTGGGCACTGCCCATACACTTCTCCAGACTCTCACAAGTCAGGCTGTAACTCTACCAAATGACAAAGGATGAATATCCCATCCAAAGCTTTAGATGACAAAGTCATCTAAAAGCAAGACTACTGAGACCTGGCAGCCTAAAACCCTGAGTTCTAGAGGCCTTGATTAATCTCCCTCAACTGGGTCCCTGCCCCCCATCTGTAAAGTCACAGGCTATAATTAGTTCACCCTAAGATCCTTACCCATTCTCATATTATATGATGAGGAGTATTTCAAATGAAATTGTGCATGGTAATTGCAGCTGAAAGGTAAAACACAGGGTTGTGACGGTGGCCATGACAAGCTCCAAGGACTCCCACCCCAAGTGAGTCATCAGGATCACAAATGACAATCATTACTATTAATATAATAATACCTTAAATTGCATTTCCATTTAAATGACACTTTTATATGTATTGTTTCATGTGATCCTCACAAGCTCCCAGTGAGAGCAGCAAGAAATATGTCATTTCTCTTGTACAGAAAAGAACACTAAATTGGACAGACATTTGATTATCAGTGCCAGTACTGGGCCCAGAACATAGGTTGTGAGATACCTGGGCTATCTTTCTGTCATGGTATCCTGTAACACTCAAGTCACCAACCATCAGTCTGTTTTTACATGATTTGGCCAGGCTCATTCATACAAGGAAGCCCAGGAATGTGCTCCCTCCTCAGAAAGGAAGGCATCCAAAGGGTGTCTTTCACTGTCCATCCATGAGACCCTGGGAGCACAGTGTCCTCAGAGAAGAGATTAAAACACCCTACAATTGCTTCTTATGACTCAAAATAGAACTGATGTAGACACCACAGCTGGGCCCATTGCAGCATCAGATGCCTCAAAAATAATACAAATAAACTGAAATGACAGTGTGAAAAAAAGCAAGCCACAATTTCAATGCTAGTGTCTCACACAAATGACAAGAAAAGAAGGATGCCTAAAGTGAGGGTGAGGGGATCAGCTCCCTCTAGAGATGTCAAGTTTCTAGCTGTTCCGTCCCCTTATAGGACATGTTGACCAAGCCTTCCCTCCAGTAGTAACTCTGTCACCCTCCACCATTTGGCTGCTCTTTGTAAAGGACTTGAGTTTACTCACACTCTTGTCTCCCACAGGGATAGAAAATGTGCTCTAGCTAGCCTACAGTTTCCCATCCATATGCAACCCAGTTCTCCCACGCTCACCATCAACAAAGCCCCCCTGGCCAGCCAGACCCAAAGTGGATGATTGCTGACTGTCATTCTGGAAAAGGACAGTCAGTGTGAGAGCTTGGCTGCTAAGCAGGTGTGAGTAGTTAGGCGTCTAGCCTCCCGTAGGATAAGTGTCTCCCCAGATACCAGTTCCCAGGGTTCTAAGTGGAGTTGAAAGCACTTGAAAGATCAACTTGGAAGGTGATCTTACCTCTGCACAGAACTGTGAAGACACAGTGAAACCACAATGGAAAACACACACACACACACACACACACACACACACACACACACACACACGAAAAGTTCTAAGTGCCACATAGGCACTAAAACCATGTGCCTGGGTTTAAGACTGATGGCAACCAGACATAGCAGTGGTCTCCATTCCTCTGGCAGGTGTGTCATGAGGCTGAGCCCTGGCCAAGGGGTTATGAGCCCCCCCGACACACACCGTTCCTCTTTCTTTTCCCTTCTACAGACAAGAACCCTGATTGTGTTGGGGACCTATACAGGGCAGATCCCTGGGCATCAGGACCCTGTAACCTCCACTAGATGCTAAGGGAATGTTCCACCAGGAGTTTCAATGCTGGTGAGAATACCCAGTATTAAAAAGGTGACATATACTCTCTTACCATGTTTTGATCCTGAAGTTGAGAATCAGTCCCTATAGCCATTGTGTCACCTGGCCTATCCCATTGACCCAACCAAGTAGTTGCCAGAAAATATAGTGTGATTATAAATTCAATCAAATCAGAAAAAGGAATTTAGTATAAAACAGCCAAGTCTCCTTATACTTCCTCAAGCTGCTAAGGGGCTAAAAATGAGACCCTATAAAAGATGAACCCAGGCATATGGACTCTAGGGGCCAAAGTCCTCTATTTCCTCTGCATTTATGCTCTCTAAGGATTGCTCTATAATGTGCACATGCACAACACAGACCTTCAGTTTACCAGCTCTCATTTTCTCAAACACCCAAATCTCACTCCTGACAACTGACCAATTGTCAGACAGGTGAGCATTTCTGATCATAGTATCAAATACCTCTAACATAGGCAAGCCATGCTGCAATGGGTCAGAAAAAGAACATTGATCTCCAAATAAAATAAAAGGCACAGAAACTTGGCAGCTCACAAGTAGAAAGGAGAAACAGGTTTAGATGTTTTGCTGTTGTCATTTGTGGAGATTTAAGGATAGAAGCCAAGGGTTCATGCATGCTAGCATTCAACTGCCAATTTATACCCTCAGCCCTGAATATGGCTTTGGGACATTAGAAAAGGTGATTGGTGTTGGTCATAAAGAACCAATGCAAAATGAAATGACACATGGCATCTCATTTGTCAAATTCACAAACTTTAAAACATGTGTGTGACCCCAAGTTGCATGTGGTATGGGGAAATGAGGCTCTCTTACACTACCCTCCAATGGGGACACCTCTCCAGAGGTCAATTTAGTACTGTCTATCAGTATATAAACAGAAAATCACTTTCAATTCAGTCTGCTCAACTCCTAGAAATTGACACGTGTCCTGGTACAAGTACAAAAAGACTCACGTGCAAGATTAATCATTGTTTGAACTGCAGCAGATGGGAAATAGCCTAAATGCCCGCTGGTATAAACTGCATGAGGACATCAAACAGATGAGAGGTCTACCTCAGAATTTACAAGAGCTGGTTCTGCAACACCCAGGGGTGGGGGAGGAATCAGCAGGTACTCAGTATTCATAGGCCCCCCGAGTCAGGATGCTGCAAGTGAAGACACTCCAGGAACATGATTCAATATTTGACAAGGTGTGAATCTGTTCCCATGCACTTCCTCAGTGTTATGCTTATTTTAAGCACGTGGAACATTAGCAGTAATGCAGACAACACCACAACAGCTGTGTTTCCATCTTCCTCACTGTCCTGACGTCACAGTCAGTAAATACAAGCTCCAAAAATGAACAAGCCATGTCATCCCCAGCAGCATGCTTCAAAAGGCCACACACACCTTCCCCCAGATGAAGGATTCTGAGCCAGCCTTCATAACACCCCTCAGTGCAGACTGGTTAGTTAGCAATCTGGAGGCAAAGCCAGGCAGCTAATCTCAAAAGCAGAATTTGATCCCAGAAACCTTTCAGGAGAGGAGTTCTGCAGTGTCTGTTCAAATTAGGTTGGAACATCCACCTGTCAACTTAGAAGCCCCTCCCACCAGGTGGGAAGGCAGCACATACCAGCAAGCTGCTCAGGTCACAGTACTGGCTCATTAGGGAGCAGGGGGCACCACCCTACAACAATCTGAAAGTGCACCGAAAGAGGAGTGAGCGCACACTGGCACACCTGCCCAGTGAGGATTCTGTGTTGGAAGGAATGGAGAGCCCATGGTGATTAAATAAGAAACACAAGTTGCTAAAGGAAATCTGCCAGAACCTTTCCCACAAGGCCCTCTGGTCTCTGCCCTCTCCCAACTCCATCTCCTCCTCCAGGACTTCATTCCTACCACTCTTTCTCATCCTTCTTTGTGCCTGCCTTCTTTACTCTTTTCTGGTTGACAAGACACAGCAAGGTAGCATCTTAGCACATACCTGCAACATTGTGTGTGTGTGTGTGTGTGTGTGTGTGTGTGTGTGTGTGTGTGTGTGTGTGTGTGTGTGTGTGTAAAATAAGGAAGGGTGCCCCTTCCTCCTTGATTTTTCCCTAAAGCTCTCACTAGCACTTTAGACACTTGGCTCAGAGCTGCTTTAGCCATCTGGCTCTGTAAAGTAAAGGACTTGTGTCCATCTTACTCCCTGCAGCATCCCTAGCATCTAACACAGAGCAGATGACATTCAACAGCTATCACCGGGTGAGTGGAAAACCTACAGATACATCACAAGCCCAGAAAAATGTGTGGAAGAATCTAGCAGAGAGTCCCACTAGGAGAGGAGTGTGTGACATCTGGGAGCCACTGAAAAAGAAATAAGGCTACAATGTATTAATATTATGGTTTACCAATTTCACTGACTATGTAGGAGAGGCATAAAAAAGCAACATATGAGCAGGGCTAAGAAGAGACTGGGGAGAAATGGGCAGACAGAGGAAGAGAGAGGGAAGCCAGACCATGTCTAACTGCTGCTGTTCCCTCCTCTCTTCCCTTAGGCACCTCAGCCTAGGCTCTCCAGAGAAAAGCAGCCCTTCCCAGCATCAAATGCAGGCCAGTTTAAGAGGAAAGGCTGGGTTCACAAAAGAAATCTCAGAGTACGTGCTGGTCCTAACAGAAATACCCATGTGGGTGGTGGTGGTGGTGCATGCCCTTTCCCTATAATGAGATTGATAACTACCTTAAATGCTATCATAGAGCCTTCAACCAGTAGCTGATGGAAGCAGAAGCAGAGATTCACACACTGAGCTGAATTCCTGGAATCTAGTTGTAGAAAGGGAGGAGTGATGAGCAAAGGGGTCAAGACCACGCTGGGGAAACCCACAGAAACAGCTGACCTGAACAACGGGGAGCTCATGGACCCCAGTCTGATAGCTGGGAAACCAACATAGGACCAACCCAGATCCCCTGAACGTGGGTGTCAGTATGGGTCCTCCGACAGTGGAACCAGTATTTATCCCTAGTGCACAAATGGTCTTTGGGTGCCCATTCCCTATGGAGGGATACTCTCTCAGCCTAGATACACAATACACAGGGGAGGGAGGGCCTAGGCCCTGTCCCAAATGGTGTGACAAACTTTGATGATTCCCCCATGGGAGGCCTCACCCTCCTTGAGGAGTGAGGAGGTGGGATAGAGGAATTGTGAGGGGAATGGGAGGACAGGAGGGAGAGGGAACTGGGATTGTTATGTAAAATAAGATTGTTTTCAATTTAAATAAAAATTAATTTAAAAAAAGAAATACCCCAGACTGTCCTCCTACCACCTTGGCTGATACTGGAAATGGACCACAAAAGACTGGTGAGCCAAGTCATGCTGCTAGGACCTGTCAGTCTGGAAAGGGCTGGAAGAAATAAGCAAAGGGAAGGGTCACAGCTCTTCACCAAGTCACCTTCAGCAAGGTCACTCTAAGAGCCCTAGACCACAGGTCCTTCCTCTGTAAGAGTAAAACGATCTTGTGTAGGTGTTGTGTCATACACTTATAATCCCAGTATTCGGGAAGCTGCGACAGAAGACATACAGAGTGAAGGCTAGCATGGTCTACATCTGTGGTTCTCAGTGCTCCTAATGCTGAGACCCTTTAATAAGGTCCTCAACCATAAAATTATTTCATTGCTACTTCGTAACTATAATTTTCTCCTGTTACGAAGCATAATGTAAACATCTGTGGTTTCTGGTGGTCTCAGGCAACCCCTATGAAAGGATCATTCATTCAACCTCCAAAGGGTTGTATCCCACAGGTTGAGAACAGCTGGTCTACATAGTGAGTTCCAGGCCAGCAGTAAGTAAGACCCTACCTCAAAAAATAAATAAATAAACAATTAATTTAATTAAACAGTCTAGGGAGATGGCTTAGTGGGTAAAACATTTGTCTACATAAGTAAAAGGACCAGAGCTCAGGTGTCTCACAGTGCATGAAAAGCACTGGAAAGCTACACTAGGATCTCCATGACTCCAGGCAGCCTCAGGATATCCCAGAGGAGTTCCAGGAAATATCTAGTGTACCAGAAACCAGAGGACTTGAACCGGACCATTGACATTGCAATGAACTTTTGCTAGTAAAGCTGATTAGACAAAAAGGTATCTATATTAACTGATGCACTGCTCCAAATGCCACCAGGGTGAATTAAGAGGTGCTGGAGGGGTGGGAAAGATAGAGAAGTGAAGAGTTTTTCTGTCTTGTTTAGTTCTGGGTTTTGTTTGTTTTGCTTGCTTGCTTGGTTTTGGTTTGGTTTGATTTTTTAAGTTTTACTTTGTGGAGGCCCTGCAGGGGTGAGGAGTGGATATAGGAGGACAGGGAGGTGGGTGGAATTAGGGTACATGATATAAAGTTCCCAAAAAGTCAATAAAGAAATTGTATTTTTAAAACACAAACCCAGCAGTGGGGTGGGGGAGGGGATGTGCAGATCACTGCATGCCTGATCTAGCAAAAGCTCCAGTTAAAATAAGGTGGAAAGCCACTGCTGAAAACATCTCACATCAACCTCTGACCTCCACGATGAATGTGTGGGCAAGCACATACCACCCACACAGAGAGAAATAATACATAGTCTGTCTTACCTGTCTGCCTGCCTGGTGGAGACAACACTTTGTCACCTGTACCAAGAGAAGTCAGGAAACATCCTGGATAATGCCCATTAGTTAATGCCCAGACCCCACTCTACACAAAGCCTTGGTCTCTTAGGAAGCCATGGATTTTGACATTTGACCTTTGGCCACCTGGCTGAACTCCATTGCGTCTAATAATTTATAGATTTGAAGTCTAGGCTTTCCTCTAGCCACATGACCAGATCAGCAGCCAGTGAAGACACCCTTATCACTTCCTCTCCAATGTGTATGCCTCTCTTGCTCACCCCTTATCTTACTACACTTGCTCAGACCTACAGTTCAGTGTTGAAAGAGAGGTCATACTGGGCACTGTTTTATTCTTAATTAGAGTAGAATGTACTACATTTTGGATCCTGGTGTCCCCTGAAGGCCCTTGTGTGAAAAACTCAGTTCCCAGCCTATTGGACAATGAGTAGAAGGAAGCTAGATCATTGTGGAAGAGGGCATGTCCCTAAAAGAGATTAACGTCCCAGACCTTCCCCTTCTGCTCAACAGTGGTCCTTACCCTTTCTAATGCTGCAAGCATTTAATGCAGTTCCTCCCCAACCATAAAATTATTTTCATTGCTACTTCATAACTGTAATTTGGCTACAGTTATGTCTATGTTTTCTGATGGTCTTAAGTGACCATCCCCCCCAAGGGGGTTGAGATGCACAGGCTGAGAAGCACTGAGCTATAGGATAATCAGTACTCTTCTACAATATACTCTTGTATGACTGGGCCACCAGAGGTCATAGTCAAAGGGTCAAATAACCAACCATTAACTAGAATCTCTGAAACTGTGAGTCCTAACAAGCATGTCCTTGCTTTGAATTGATCGTGTCAGGCATTTTATACTGTCACATAGAGATAATACAGAATGCATCTTGCCTAATTATGAGGAATAACATTCAACAGCTATGTGTCATCCCAAGAAGACAGTCTCCCCATGCCCAGCGGTTCTCAGTGAAGTACCTATGGTATTATAGCAATACTTTTCTGAAGTTAGGAAGATAAGCATATGGGTAGACTCCCTTCATCTGAGCTTGGGCAAGCACTGGGATGCCGAGAGCCAGATACTGGCTTTCAGTATCATGAGGAGCAAGCCCTGTGACCCTGAGCACACTCTGACCCCTCCCTTAGTTGCCAGAGCCCACCAACATCACTTCCATCACATGTACATTTCCTCTCCCACTACAGAGCTTTGTCTAGTCTGCGTCAATCCTAAACTCTCACTAGCCCCTAAAACTCCACAGGCCTTCCCACATGTGAGTGGGACTTTAAGTGTACATGTAGGTCACTGTCAGGCCATCCTCATGGCCTGAACTTGTACTGTAGAAAGCAAACTAACAGTATCATTTTCTCAAAAGCAGAAGGGAACATTCTGTTCCCTGGGTTACTTACAGAGAGGTGGACATTCCCTTCAGGCCACTGGCCCATAGAGGGGTCTTTACAGGAGATGAAAATGACCTAGAATCTCTCTAGCCGCTAAATGATGGCAGTGAGGCCAAGCAAAAAGCATAGGAGGTGGAAAGAAAGAGGGGAAGAGGAGGAGGAGGGAGGAGGAGAAGAAGGAAGGAAGGAAGAAGCCGGCAGGTAGGACAGATTTAGCATCCTTAAGCACCTTACATCCCTTCAGTCCTCAGAACTTCCCTTGTAGACATTAGAACATATTGGCTTCTTATGAAACACACCCATACAAACACCCTTGGTCAAGGTCCTAGAATCTGTAGGTGACAGAACCCAGGTGATAGCAAGAACCCCAGATCCCAATAATTACACTTACCCAACTCTACATCTTGGCCTCACAAGCCTGCAAGAAATCAAACTGCTTAATACAGCAGCAGCTACATAATGGGGGCTTAATGCTTCCCCCAGATTGACAAGGTCAAAGGTGCCTCCCACTGAGCAAAGGCAATTTTCTCATCTGCAAAACAAAGACCAGACTATCCCTGCCCTCAGACACAGTGAAGCCTAACAGAAAGAGCTTTCACAGCCACCCTTTTCCAGAACACCTTCAGAAATGGGAGCCCATTCCTGAGACAGGGATGCCACAGAAGATCACATGTGTAGGTTCTGTGCACTAGACCAGTAACTCATATCCAACACCAGCAGACACTAAATACCATCTCAATGCCTCTCAAAGCTCTCTGGGTAAAAAGGGAGAACCTCTAACCATGTCATTTAAAATCAAAGATTTAAACTGGCAGGATGGCACAGAGGGTAAAAAGATACTTGCCATCAAGCCTTTAGACCTGAGTTCAGTCCCTGAGATCCTAGTGGTGACAAGCGGGAACTGACTTTCTACAAGCTGTCCTCTAACCTTGACTTGCACACTGTGGTATATCATCTTAAGTGGGGACACTGGAATGAACATTTGCTCTCCTCTCAAAATCTGGGCACCAAAGTATCTTGGGACTGCTTATAGCCATCAGCCTTGGGATAAAGCAGCTTCTACTCTGGTTCCAAAACAGGAGTCAGTGAGACTTTAGAGGCCACAGCCTAATCTCAATGGTCTGTTTATTGTTAGAGGTCATCACCATGGTGCTTCCCATCCCCACCAAAGCAAGTTTATTTACCGGTGACTCAATCACAAATCCTGTGTCCCTCAAGGCCATGGTCTTCAAGGACATGGGCTAGTCGACAGAGGTAGCAAATTACTTGGACCCACAGCCAAAGCAAGTGTCTCAGGCGATGCTAATGATTAGGTCCAAGCAGTGCTGAGAGCTGTGCAAGGTATATAATAAGAAATGCAGCCTTTGCCACTTTGTCTCCAAGATCCATATCACCTAAAAACCTAACCCCATACCACAGAGCACTGAGAATGAGGCATTGCCTGTCCTCCTGAGGGAAGGGAAAGTTTTCTTACTTTACTCCAACTATGAGACAGAGAGAACCACCAATGCCTAATCAAAATCTGGTGTTTCAGCTGGACATTGGTGGTGCACAGCTTTAATCCTAGCACTCGGGAGGCAGAGGCAGGGGGAATCTCTGTGAGTTTGAGGCCAACCTGATCTACACAGCGAGTTCCAGGACAGGATCCAAATCAATACAGAGAAACCCTGACTTGAAAAAAACATCTGGTGTTCCTCCAACTTGGGCACTGCAGCCTGGTTGGGGAATTAACCAATTTTTCAGATTCTAGTAATTCAGGAATCTGCTCCAGACAGCTATGTTCTGTGACAGGACTCACGATTGTAGCATGACTCAGAGCACCAAGGGGCCACAAGGCATGTGACACGTTTCATATGAAGACCACACAGAAAGCAGTAGTCTGGAAGCCATTTAGTGACTTGCATTTGGGAGTAAGAGGGACTGGGGAGGGGCTGCTCATGGGTGGGGGGAGATGGTTAAAATGTCCTGCAATTAGATAATGATTACTGCACACTGCAGAAACTTCATAGCATATGGTTAATGTCTTAATAAAGTGATTGCTTTTTTAAATTAACAAGACATAAGGATAGACAATTACAAGATTATTTCCCACCCCACATCTCATCACTGTCATCCCTTCACTGGATCCCCCTACTCCCTCCACATTCCTAGCAGACCTGCAGTATTTGGTCAATGCCCCATTTATCAACCTGCCTTTGCCCAAAATATGCCCAGAGAATGGTCATTTATCCTAAAGGGAGGCTGACTGCTCTTTGGTAAACACATTTCACCAGATCTAAAGGGAGAAAACCAGAAAGGTAGTCATCTGCCTTCTCAGAGGAGCTAGAGCCAGGAGGGAGAGAGCCTGCAAGCCCAATGGTTGACATCATCTACTCCGCTCCTCCTTGGTGAAGGGAAAGTACAGTTCAGGGCTTTAGGCATGGCCGACTTCAGAGAAAAACAAATCAGGCATAAAACCTGCTAGAAGTTCCATTAGCAAGACAGAGCAGAAAATAGGATTCCCACATGCCCTGTTGCCCTCTGGGCCCTTCATATTGCTAAAAATAAAGCAACAAGCAGTGGTATTTTCAATGGTAGAGTTCTCAGGAGTTCCTGCTGAGCTAGACTTGCTAGGGACCTTCTTTGCCCCTGGCCTACTGCCTCCACCAGCTCAGAGCACTGCCAGGAAAGGGACTGGTGGAGATGTGTACGTAGTCCTGAGGCTGGCAGGACTTCCTTCTGAGGTCCCACCCCATGGATGTGGCCAGGAGCTGAAGATCCAAACATGGGACAAAGAAAGCATCTCTGCAGAACAGGCTCTGGTTATGTGTGCTGAGTAGGAGAAAGGGAAAGAGACATGTCACTCCCTCTCTGGATTCTGGCCTCACATGAGACCAAGTCAAAACAAAACAGTGGGTCCTTTCCTTAATTCCTGGCTCCCTGGCTGCTCACACACAAGGTCTTGGCAGTAAGTGTTGGTCTCCCGGGGAAATGACAGACGGGCTGCAAGCACAGCTCTTGGTGACTGAGGGTCAGGTCACCTGAATTAAAACCCTGCCTCTGCCACTCTCTAGATGAATGACTTTCAACAAGGTTCTTAACTGCAGCTCCGCCATTAATAATAATACTCACATATGGCATTCTCTACTTCATGGGGCTACTCTGAAGACATCAGAAAGACATGTGACCAAGGGCCAGTATTACTGGGGATCCGCTAACAGTAACTCCCCCAGAAAAGTTACTATAATCCAAGGTCAGCCAGCAATTCTTGTTCCCACAGCCACAACTTGTATGGCAGAGTATACATTCTCTCTGGACTCTAGGTAACAACGAAAGCAGCTGAACGAATTGAGATATTTTGGTAAAATTGTTGCCACCTAAGCACAAGGGTCTGAGTTCAGTCCCATAAATCCACATTTAAATAAAAAATTTAAAAAGCCAAACATTATGCTGTGCATTTATAATTGCAGCACTAAGGCAAAAAACACAGGCAGATCCCTGGGGCACTCTGGCTGGCCAGCCTCACCTACTCAGTTAGCTCTGGGCCACTGAGAAACCCTCTCTCAAAAACAATAATTTCACACACACACACACACACACACACACACACACACACACACACACACACGAACATACATGTGTCCCACACAAAAGCAGTTGAACAGGATTTGAACAAATATTTGTTCAGTTGGAGTTGAGGACCACTAGCCTACATGGGGCCATTACTTGCAAAGCTCTATAGTAGTATAAGAGGCTTTTCTTGTTGGGTGACGAAATTAAAAACGGAGGTTTGACTAGGAGAACATCCACTTCAAACAAAAGTAATCCAGAGACACAGTACTCAATCGCTTTTAAAGATTGGCAAAGTCTCTTCCTTCCCAGCCCTGATAGTAACTTTCGTCAGAGCTCAGACAAGTTGTTCCTTCCTCAATACTAGCAGATGGGAAGTGGGTGACTAGAAAGCAACACTTTTATTTGAGCCACCAGGGACTCACCTGGACACCAGCTCCTGCCTCATCACCTCACAACCACCTCTGATTTGGCAGGTGGCTCAGATGCCCACCGTATGGCACTGCAGCCTATAAAAGGGGCCGGGAAATCTTGGGTGTGGTTCCAAGAACACAGAGTTCCATAAAGCAGCCCAGAGGCTGATAAACAGCCATAAATGTGTGCTCTAACAGCAGATATCTAGCTGGCTGCTGCACTGGTTGCCACCCTGTGAACTTCAGAGAAAGGGCTATTCCCCATCACAAGGACCCTGACCAATTGCAACCCAGGGACACAAGACTGAGAAGCCATCCTGTGTTACCTGAACAAGAAGGGTTTTCTTACTTAATGGTGGTCAGGTACAGGAGCCTGCTCTCATGAGGATGGAGAAATCAATAAGAGAAAGCTGGCACCGTGCCTTCTGACAGGAAGGGCTATAAAATGTCCCCTTCATCATTCCCACCTAACCCCTGTAAGTATCCCAGCAGGTTGGACCTGATCCCCATTCATAGATGAGGAAACTAAAACCTAGGAAGCCATACAACTAGGAAGCAGCTGGGATCCAGGCCAGGAAGCTAAAACCCAGCTGTATCCTGTCCCCAGTTTGCTGGAGAGGTCAGAGTATAGGAATCAGGGTGTTCGAAGGGACTCAGAGACCTTCCTGGCCTCAGCCCAGTATCTGCCAAACACAGAACATCCAAATCTCTAGAAAACCTCTTTCCAAGACTGAGATAATCCCAAGGGTGTCTTAATAATAGCTATCCCAGAGCAGCCTCTCATACTCCAGCCTTTAATGAAGGATGGAATTAGGCACCAGTCCCCCCCCCACTTTCTGCAGAGCTTCTTTCTGCCCCAGGCCAGGCTCCACAAATGTTGTGGCTGGCCCACAGGTTGAGATGAAGTAGCTTACCTTCAGAGAGTATTTCTAAAGTGCTGCACACTTCTCACATATCAGCCACTGCATCAACCAAATGCTACTATGATTAAGGTGCTATCTATAAAGAACAGATTCACAGAAGATCTGCAAGGGCTGGAGGATAGTTCAGTCAGTAAAGTGCTGACCTTGCAAGCAAGAGGACCTATGTTCAATCCCCAGAGTGTGTCTATAAACTTAGTTCTGGGGAGACTCAGACAGACAGATCCTTGGGGCTTCATAATATCTCCAAAACAAGTTGCAATAATAACCAAAGCTGACAAGTACTTGCATACATAAGCTCAGACATACACAAAAAAGATATCCAAATTGCACTGTGTTGTTCAGCTACAAACCACTGAACCCATACTCCCCTTCTCTGATCAGGGACATATTAAGCTGCCACCCTGTAAATAGGTCCACACCACTGCCATCTGCCAGTCCCTCTGCAATGACCATAGTCAGGCTCTTTCCTTGGGGTGTTTCCAGTCTGGTCACAAACTACTAATGGCCTTGGTCCTCTCTTCCTTGGTCTCTTCATTTGTGTTGAGAGGTCAGGCTGACTCCAAGAGTGGGGTCACCCAGGCTTACCAAAGTTCCATCATACTTGCTTACAGATAGGTAGGTGCAAATGCCTCCTCCAGAGAAAGACCCAGGCCTACAGCTGCAACCCCACCTATTTTTAGCAGGTACCCAACACACACTAGAAAGACAAGTTTGCATATACAGTGACTTGCCTCTAAACGTGGTGTGATATAGTTTGGCTCTCAAACATCCCCCAATGACCCCTGTGATAGAAGCTTGATCCTCAGGACGGTACCATGAGGAATTAGTTGGGCCTGTAAAAGGTAGACTTTTATAGGTCTTTAATCATCAGAGGTGTGCCCTTGAAGGAGATCATAGGACCCCAGCTCCCCCACTTTTATTTGCATCCTGGATATGAGGAGGTGAGTTTTGCTAACCAAAAGTTCCTGTCACAGTGTACTCAACACAGGCTCAAAACAATGGAACCCATTGATCACAGACAGAAACCTCAAAGACCATGAGCCAAGATAAACTGTTCTTTTGTAAATTGATTATCTCAGTTATTTGTTACAGCAACAGAAAGAATGGTATCACCCCTCCTCTAGATCTCCTTGGATAATATAGAGTCTTCCTTGTTGGAAGCAGAAAGACCCATCCGGGGTTATTTGTTGACCAGTCCATAAACTCTTGACAAGTGTCCTCTGAGACACTCAATCGCTGACAAAAGCCTCTGAGAAAAATGATATCCACAGCCTCTCACAGCCATGGTTTGCTGGGTTCCATTCACTCCCAGGAAGCACTCTGCCTCAGGCCATGGGTCAGGCTCACCTAACCAGCTGAGTGAGCAGTGAGATTTTAGGTGACCTTTTGTCAAATACTTAGTAGGACTTATCTGCTAGAAATGGCAAAATGACAAAAAGTGTGTGAGGAATGGGGGTCATGTTGGAAATGGGTATGGGCTGGAAGCTGGGGAGATGGAGAAGCCAGGTAGGCCAATGGATGTGAGACTGTGAAAACAGGCAACTCCACAAGCTAGTGGATTGCACCACAGAACTGGCCAGTGCCAGTTCAAGGACCTATTTCTAATATACATCCAGCTCCAAATTTTCCTGATCCTTCCACCCTCTGTGTGCCTTCACAAGGTCATTCATTTACACATAGTAATACACTGGACCCTGGTTCCCCTAAGGTCCACTCCTGGGAAGATTAACTTCCAGATTAACCTTGAATATCAACTTGATTATGCTGGGAGACATACAGAAGGTTAGCAAAGTGTACCTGTGGGTGTGTTTCTGAGGATGTCCCTGGAAAGTTACCTAAGTAGAGAAGAGCCATCCTGGATGTAGGTGGCACAATCCAACAAATTGAGAGTCCCCAGGGAATAGAAGAGTAAAGAAGGAAGAAGCTGGATAACACAGATTCATTCACATTCATTCTCATGCTCATCTCCTTTCCTGGCCATGAGGCCTCACCATGGTGGCCTGACACCCTTAAAACCACGAGTCAAAATAAATCCTTACTCTTTGAAGTTGGGTATGTCTGATAATTTGTTACAGCCCACTAACAGTCCAGGAGGCTATGATTTGCCTTATGTGGCCCAAGGCACCTAACAGATATGCTTCATTCAGTGATCTTGATTGGGGGAGGTCTGCCTGGCTGTGCAGGTGACCCTACCTATGACCATAAATCCTGCCCAGACTAGAAAGAAGTGATGATAGGTGTGGAGACTTGACCCATGTGCTTCAAAAACAAGGGGAAGAGACATAGAGATAAGAAAAATAGATGCTGCAAAGACAACAAGGAGCTCCTCCTTCAGATACCTTGACAGTGGACCAGTGAAATGGATTTAAGCCCTTGACCCCTTGAACTGTAAGGGAATGATTTGTACCATCTTCTCCCTTTTTCTTTATCCAGTACTGGGGGTGGAGCCCAGGGTCTTTGGTAAGCTCTGTAACCACTTGACTGGGCTATTCTCTCAGTCCTTTATTTTTATTTTGAAACAGGGTCTCATTAACCACTCAGGCTAGACTTGAATTTGAAATCTTCTTGCCTCACCTTCTTGAATGTTTGGGGTTTCAGGTGTGCAATGCCATGCCCAGTGCTTGCACTGTCTTAAGGTACTGCAGCCTGTGGTTATTGGTCATAGTAGGGAAAGAAAACTGGTACACACAGTTACCTGGGAAATAAAGTACATGATCTGTACGGCTCTTGTCAATGAAAGTCAACTTATGACCAACAGATGATGCCCTGCCTCCCCGAGCTTACAGTCATCTGTTTCCTTCTCTGCCTCTTTCCTAAGGTGTCTATAGCCCAGACTCTCCCACAGGCCACAGCCTGTGGAGTTGTGCAGGGAACTCCAGGATTGCAATTTTCATGGGTGGCACTCTATGCTGGGGTGGGATTTTCAGTGATGTGGCTACCTTTGAAACCTGTGTACTTCTATAAGTAGATTCTCTCTTGTGGTCCTTTAAGTACCCCTAGTAAATTCACTGGTTCATTGAGCTAGCCTTGGGTAGAATCATATATTTAGTCTGTTGTCAGAGTCCTATCTGGGGTAAATAGACTTTTTTTTGGCATCTTCTCAGGAAAAGTCACACAACAACCTTGCTACATGTGACAAGCATTTACAGTTATCTGTCAAGTACATTTGTCTTGAATGTGCCATGTTTCTGACATGCATATTGCATGCTTGCTTATGTGTGGGTGACAGCCAAGGTTGATGTTAGGCATCTTCCTAGATCACTTGTCACCTTATTTTCTGAAACGGGGTCTCTCATTGAACCCAGAAATCATGGACTGGGTTAGGTATTCTGCTTGCCTCAGGGATCCACTAACTCTACCTCCCAAGCCGCAGAACAACAGGTGAGTCACAACACTCACAAGCTTTTACAAGGATGCTGGGGGGTCGGAATTCCAGACTTCATGTTTGAACAGCAAGCGCTTTATCCAGGGAGCCATCTCCCCAGCTCTGTCAATTGGAATAAATTTGCACAGTATTATCTTTTCAATAATATTAGGCTTCAGTCCCTAAAATTTGGCCAACACAATCAATATATAAGAGAAAGAACATAAAAGCTAACAATTAAATTATCCTTACAAAAATTCTCAATACCCCAGCCTTAATACTGCAAAGTCTAAGTTCCAAAACCAACCACAGACAGACAGATAAAACCTGAAGAGCCTCCATGGCCTTTTAGACAAACACACCCCACATCTCTCCTCACTCTCGCTTTCGCTTTGGCCCACGCTCTGGCCCATGTATGTGTGTCACCAGTGGCTGCAGGTTAGAGGTGATGCCTAAGAGGAGCCAATTAGGGAAAGCAGAAATAAGGGGGCCAGTCGTCCACACTCCCAACTGTTTCTCATTACTGGGTTAACAAACCTATACATGGAGGTTTGTGAACTAGCCCCAACTTCTGCTTTTCTATCTGAGGTCCTTGAAGTTCTGAAGAGAGAGGGCAATCCATAAGCCCTGGCCTCAGACATCCCAAATAGAACAGTCCTCAGACCCTGTACCAGGGATGCTGGAACAAAAGTACTTGCTTTTCACTCAACCATGGAACGAGTGCCTACTGGAGCTACAATAGCAAGCTAGCCTCCAGATGGGGTCAACTATAAGGAAAGCAAGTTGGAGAAACAGAAGGAAACTGGGTCCTTGAAGACACCAGACAAGGTCCACAAAACAGTAAAGCAAGTGTTGTCCTACTGACCTAGTTTAAGAATTATGGCAGCAAAAGATGAAGGGTTGAAGAGATGAGAATCCTAGTATCTCTTGACTCAACTGCTCATCCTTGGGCTAAGACAGGCTAAAATAACTTACCAACAACAAATGGCAGATCGCAAACGCCAGCACCAAGTCAAGTTCCCACAGACCCCAAAGGCAACATGTGTAGTTCATGAACATGAACAGAGACTCAGCCACGGTCCTTCAAAGTTATGGACACCACATCACTCAGCTGTTCACAGAACCCATCATCTGGTTTCTCTCTTATTTTTCCAACCCTCCCTCTCTGTGCTGCAAGAACTGGACGCAAGAAAGGTTTTTCTTCAGCCAAGGAAAGCAAAAGACAAAGACCTATGAATAGTCATCTTCCTTTCCCTTGTGGAAACCAGCTTTGGGAAATGTTTATAACTCCATTGCTTCTCAATCCCTCACGGTGCTCACATGGGCACCAAATTATTCTGCCTGAATGCAGAATGTGATCCAGAATCCTTGCCTCCAAAAACCAGTGCTGCCTATGTACTCAGATAGGTGACCTTCCCCAGCCTGTGTACCTGAGGTCTGAGGGTAGGTACCCTGTGTGAACGGGAGACTTCTATTGAAAAAAATGAAACTCAAAAATATATAGCATCCTTGCTAACCTTCATGTTTCAAGTGGGAGGTAACCTTTCTTTGCAATCAAGAAATGCCTTGAGCACAGTACCCAGTGCCCACTCCCAACAGCAAAGAGCCCTTCTAGGCCATTTACTCCTTGGAAGACAAAGTTGTTGCGGCTCACTAATTTCTAAAAACCCCTTACCTTCTACCCCAACACTGCACAAAACCATACAATCAGGATTCAATAATTAATTGCGCAAACAAATTACAAATGGCCTGGAACTCTTGCTTACACATTCAGAGCGAATTTTTCAATGTCTGGGCTTGTATTCTGCCTTCTGAGGTGGCTGCTGTGACCTTGGTTGATGACCTCACTTTTTGGAATCTCAGCTACTGCACACCTATCCTTCAGGGGAGCTCCTTAGCACAAGAGAAGTGAAGTAGCCAGTCTCGGAGCCCTATCAACTCTGGCGTCCTCAAAGTGGCCAGCCAGCTCTAGCTACCTCCAGGCTCTCTGCAATTCTCTCCACCTCTCTCCATTGCATCCAGTGTGCCCAGTAAATTACTCCAAGTTTGTTTGACCTCAAAGTAATACCCTGGTCTAAAATATCAGATCCAGCAGGGCAGCCAGTGAAGCAAGGAGACCACTGATTTGAGCCAGCAAGGGGTGGGGGGACCCCTTAGGAGGCAGCTCAGCTGCAGACTGGCATATGGGCATGCACTGAGGGGTTAATTACCCGTCAGATTCTATAGTTCACCTCTGTGCTCTTATTTCCCAATGTGCAGCAAAACCCAGCATGGCTTCATCTCCAACAGTATGTTTCTGTTCGTGCTAACATTGCCTCCTCCATCCAATTGCAGTTTGGCCCAGTGCAGTGCAAGGAGGAACTTGGCCTCTTTCAGTGATGGCTGGTGGCTAGCTGGACAGAGGTCTCTTCATGTGGAGAAATGGGGTGGGGAAGAAAAAAAAATGTGGTTTTATCAAACACAGTAAAGGCTTTCTGATGATGGGAACTGTTAGCCAACACTTACCTCACAAAAGCACACAAAATGTCCTTTCTTTTGGGCAAGTCAAGCTTGCTTCTAGAATATTCTGCCAAGGTATCAGCAAATAGGGGTAAGGTAGCTTTGGTGTTCTACCCTCAGGTCACTAATATTGTGCTGATGCCTAAGCCTAGGAGGAAATCTTGTCTTCTCAAAGCCTGGAATCTGGTGAAGGTGGCCTAAATGGTTCTACCTTGGCTTTCAGAAATAATTCAATCTCCTCAAAGCTCAAGAAGGCCTCAGACAACAAGAGGACTCAAAATGTAAATGTAAGTAACATGAAATGTTTGCCAGCATTTGCTGAATATGCATTTGTTCTCTGACTCACCTAATGTCTCCTAAGTACCCATTTGTGTCATATCACATGATCAGCACTGGGAACACTGAAACAAACAAAGACACATGTCCTGCCTGGCTCTGCACCCCATAGCCCAGAGTGTGGAAACACCACAGGGTCTCATTAGGAGCTTACAATCTAGCCAGAGATTGAAGCATAGGAAGTGATCTGAATTGTTTTTTTTGGGGGGGGGGCTGCTTCATCCTGACCTACACAGTGCTTGGTGGGAGGGAGTCTCAAGCCAACTTCAACTAAGTGCTACCTTTGTGTCTGTATTCATACTGATGGTAGTCACCGACGTCTGAGCATTTCTCCCATGCTTCATGGAAGGCATGGCCTTTCCACTCCAGCTACATAAAGTTGAGTTCAGAGAAATCTGGCAAGGACCATCCAACTCCCTGGCAGAAGAAACAAGAACTGATCTAGGCCCTGGTGCCCACCACACCACATAGAGGAAGAAGGAAACCCTGCCCATTCCTCACACATCTTCAACTCCACCACAGACTCCTCTGAAAGAACTGTGAGTCTCTTGGAACCTTCTTCCCAGCCTGGAACAAGTGTGGGCCAAGAAGCCGGTGAGCAAAATATTTGCTCAATTCAGACAGTGGCAAGAGGAACCTAACATGAAATGGGGCTGGAGGAGGAAAAGAAAGTTTTCCCAGAGATCAGTGTACAGAAACAAGTGCTGGGATCATCAGAACACATAATCCCCAACAAAAGGCAAAGTTTGAGGACAAATACCAGGTGCTATGCAAACCTTAAAGCAGGTGCCGACCCACCTCTGTGAGTCAGAGATGGGTTCCTAAGTAGGGTGCTGCCTGAGTCTTCCTCACATGAATGGCCCAAGGATGCCTCTGCCCCATCCCCTTCTCCTCAGAACCTCGTGGGAACAAAGCCCTGGGGCATACAAGGGCCTCCTTATTCTGGCACCTAACAAAGTTTAGTTCAATGGAAGAAGCACCTCTGCCCTCTAAAACCTTCCACCCTTTGCCAATGTCTTTATCTACCTGAGAATGTAGAAGGTGGCAGCACAGGACAGAACATTCAAAAGCAAATTCAAGACTCACACACAATTCAGAAGATGTGCAGAGTCATGGGGGTGGGGGTTGGGGGAACTTCAGAATCATCTTGTAGAACCATCATTTGGTAAACTGGGCCTTTCTGGAACAAAGGCACTTAAAGTGAGGTTTTTGAGACAGAGTTTCATGTAGTTCAGGCTGGCCTTGAGCTTGATAGGTAGTTGAGGATGACCTTTGAACTCCTGATAATCCTCCACTTCCCAAGTGCCGAGGATAATAGGTAAGTACCCATCTGGTCTATAGGGTGCTAGATATTGAACCCAGGTCTTCGTGCATGTCAGTAAGTATTCTACCAAAAGAGCTACAGCACTAACCCTAAAGTGAGGAGGTGTTTTGTAACCCACAATTTTTCTTCCCTTCTCTCTCCTTTGCCCTTCCTAAGGTGGTAGTGAATGCAGGGTCAGATGTAGAGGGAAGGAGGCATTTCCATGTTTCTTTTGCCCTAAGCTTTGCCTTCGTTGTTAATACCCAGACAACAGTCCCCGCCTCCCTTTAGATACAAGTTACCTCCAGTGGCCTCCTCTCTCTCATTTTGGTCATGCAGGCCATGGCAACTGATTCTCAACCTTCTAATGCTTTGTCCCTTTAGCTCCTCCAATGATAAAATTATTTCATTCCTATTTCATAACTGTAATTTTACTATTATAAATAGTAATGTACACAGGATATCTGATGTGATCCCCTAAGGGGTCACAACCCACAAGCTGAGAATCCCTGATCTAAACTAGCAGCCATTTGTTAAGCACTTACAAGATGCTAAATGCTCACTGAACTCCCCCCTCCAAAGCTCCATTGGACTGATATTTTTGGTGTCCAGTTTATGCATGGAGAATGAAGTGAAGAGCATTAGTCAATACCCCTAAGCAGGGTAGGACTGGAATTTAAACTCACATCTGTCTAACTGCAAGACAGACAACCAGGTTCACAAGGTCTGAATTTAAGAGGCCCATGCTAACGCTCTGCATTTAAGGGGATGAGCAGAAGTTCCCTAAGTCACTGGACCCGTGGGGCTGTTTGTTATAACAGCTGGTCTAGCCTGACTAATATTTGCCACTAACTGAGTTCCAGATAGGCTCTAAGGTGCCTGCTAGTTCAACATTTTCATGACCACAGCATATATCACAGACAAGACACCATAACGCGATCCATGAGGAATCAGTGACTATGACAGACTGAGTGAGACAAAGAAACTCAAGCAGCAACTCATGGAAAGACCGCTGACCTGGAAGAAGCAGGGTGGCCTAGAAGCCACATTGCCTATGATTAAAGTCAGCCATCAGTTCTCCACAGGGGAGCAGTAACACAAGCTGAGCTTTAAGGAAATGCATCAGCAAACACTACCTATTCCAGTCAGCTATTGTAGACAAACTGCCCTAATATATATGTAATGGCTTAAAACCAATCATTTCATCTTGTTCTTGGTTTTATTTTGAAACCAAGAACTCACAGAGCAAACAGCTGAATAGTTTCACTGATCTGTGTAAGTAGGAGTTAGAGGATCCCATTCCAACATGGCTTCTTCCCTACCCCTCACTGTACTTCCTTCACTTTTTTCCTGTCTCCCTACTGCTTATACAGCATCTGTCCCTCCAGGGCCTCTGCTGGGGCCTTGGATTTATGCATACTTAAACACTCTGGAAGGCCACTGTTTTCCCAAGAGCAAGTGTCCCACGAGACAAACTGAGAAGCACCAAGGCTCCTTGCTACTCAGCCTTGAAAGTTACACCAAGTTCCTCTGCCCCATTCCACTCATTCAGAGACAAGGCCAAAACATAAATAACAGGAGCTGCCCTCAGTTTCTGAGGTTCACTTATGGGTATTGTGAGGCCCAACTGCCATGCTGCTACTATCTACCAACAGCTGGAGGCACCGATGCCCTTCAGGACCACTAGCCAGGCATAGAGCCAAGGAGAAAACCCACCAGTTCTGCCCACAGGGAGAGCTCCACACGGGACTCAGGATGTGCGCTGAAGCAGATCCCCATGCAGACCTGGGAGGGAAGCAGGGACTGACTCAGGCGATGGAAAATGGCCTCCTGGGAGGTGACACTCCTATCAGGTGAACTAACCAGCAAGGGATATAGAGGTTGGAGGTTGGAGGGGAAGACTTGAGTCACTTAAGGCCATGCAAGACCAGCTCTAACTTCTACCACATCTGGACCTTCCTGAATTGTGCTGTGTTATCATCATCAGGCCTCCCAGCAACAGGAATGCAGCTCCGATCCGGGGCACTCTGCAGCCATGGCCAGAAGCTCCAGAGAGACCCTGATAAAGCCACTGCTGGGTGAAGAGCTGCCCAGTGCCCCAGGGCAGGAGACAGGCAGTGAATGGCAACCTTGTTTTCTCTGCCTTCACCTGCCCCCCTCACCTAGCCCAGAGAAGCCTGTCAACAGCTCCCAGCCCCTGGGGCCTCCCTGACTATCTAGCCTGGGAGAGGGACAGTATAGCCTGGATGAGAAAGGCTTGGCCTTTGACAGCAACTTCCCTCCACATACAGGATGCTCTGCTGACAAACACCTAGGACAGCAGGGGCTGTGGGCAGCAGCTGAAAATAGCAGAGCTGGCATCAGAGGAGCCTCTTCTAAATCCTCAGGGTCCTGTTATCCTTTGCCCGTGGGCCACAGGGACACACCTGGCTAGCATGTGTACATAAGGCCGCTCAAAGCTTGAGCTTCAAACCAGTGGAGGCCAGGGGAGCCTACTGTGCCAGGGCATGAGTGCAGTGCTCAGAAAGCATGGAAACAGGTTGGTAAGGGGCTAAGCTTGGAGGGTGGCTCCAATCTCACAGCTCCAATGGGCTCATCTGGCCACTCCCTCCTTGACCAATTCTATTCCCTCCCCCCTTTTCTGAATCCCAAGTCCTTGGTGTTCCTCTTACCCATTTTTGAAGTAAGTATTACAGGTAGTACTGTGTCTCTAATTTCTTCTGTGAGTTTACTGTATTAATCCAGCTCATTGCTTGCAAAAACAGCTATATGGATATGCAGGTGTGTACTGCAGAACTCCAATGTGAGTGGGACCCTTGCAATCATGCGATGTGGCTACTGGCATTACCAGAAAAGAAAAGTCTCACATGACCCCACATCCCTGGGAAAAAGAAAAGCTAAGGAGAGGCTAAGGAGGTACAGAGGACAGGGAATGAGCCTTCCAAAGCAAGGGAGTTGCACACTCTGAAGGGTTTCCTGCCACCTCCCTGTCCTGTGACTTCATTTCAATAAGCCAAGGGACCTCACATCTATTTATTTTTCTGCCATGGCTTCTCTTCCATCACTAACAGTCTCAGCAGGTAAAGGCATCTGCTGCCAAGCCTGACAATGTGAGTTCATTCCCGGAACCCATGTGATGGAAGAAAAGAACAGAATTTGAGGCAGAGTCAGGTAGCATACAAGGATGAGATAGTAGTGGGCACCATTCCACATCAGGATCTCCAGCTCTGTGGCTTAACAGTAAGACTTGGCTGGTAAGTGCCCACCTTCTGTGCTGCTCCTTGCTCTATGTGTGTGTTTGTTTGTGTGTCACATGCACGAACATACAAACACACACCCACAGACACTGCTCATGATTTGTGTGTATGTTTGGGAGGGGATTATGGAGTATGTGTATGCATGTGTGTGCTTGTGTGCTTGTCTGTAAGTCAGCCACAGAAACCAGCTGCCACATGTCTTCGTCAGTCACTTCTCCACCTTCCTCTGTGGGTTAGGGTCTCTTAGCTTCAGCTGGACTGGCTGGCCAGTGGGCTCTATGGATTCACCTGTCCCAGTACTGGGATTACAGACAAGTGTTGTCAGACCTTAGCTTTCACATAGGTACTGGGGTTCCAAGCTCAGGTCCTCATGCTTGAACAGAAAGAACTTTGACCAGAGCTCTCTCCCCCAATCTCTAGCTCAAGCTTTTGAAAACATGTTTGAATTCTGTATCTTGCCCTCAATCCATTTGAAGGAGACATTATTAAACAGGCTGACAATGCTCAAACACACACCAGTATTTCTATTGTGTTCCCTATACCCCTCAACACAGGAAATAGCATGTGTGCCATGGTTTGTAAAACACAACTATCTGTTCTATGATGTAAATCTCACACCAGCCCTGAAGGTAAACCTGAACAACTATACACAGCACACCTGCCTATTAGGGGGCAGAAAAAAAGGGGGAACCCCATTATCTAACAAGATGAACTCAGGGGGTTTAAGAGAACTGGTCACAACACTTCAGGTACATTTCAATCCTGGTACTATGGAATTCTCTACACTTACCAAGGGCCTCCATCTCATGAAGAAATGGCACTTGCACCTCCACATTCTCCTTGCTGCTGTTGTTGTTGTTGGTGGTGGTGGTGGTGGTGGTGTGTGTGTGTGTGTGTGTGTGTGTGTGTGTGTGTGTGTGTGTGTGTTTTAAACATTGAGACAGGGTCTTATGCATCCCAGGTTGGCCTTGAAACTTGATTTGTAGCCAAGCCCTGTCTATGCAATTCTGGGGACTGAACCCAGGGCTTCATGCATCCTAGGCAAGCTCCCTGCCAACCCAGCAATACTCCCCAGCCTCTCAACAACACACTCCTTAGTCATATATTATTAGTTTCCCTAGCCTTGTAAGAGAGATGAACTTAGCAGAGTCACCATACCATAGGCAGGGGAGATGGGGTACAGAGGCCAGGTATATGAATACCATATGGGTTCACACCCAGATCTACCCCACACTAGTGTGTAGCCATGAGCCCAAATTCCCTAACCCATAAAGTAAGGGTGACAGTACTACCTACCACAATGGATGGTTCAATACCATATATTTGTATATATAAAGAGTTTAGCACCCACCAACAACAGCTAGCACTCAAAGTTTGCGGGGGGTATTAGAAATGGATTTTATTCCTCAAGCTTTTTTTCTAACCTTTAACACTTTGGAAAATAATTTTAAATATCTACATTAAAGGATTATTTTAAGGATTGAATAATCTAATCATGAAAAGAAACCTCCAATGACATCTATGCCTCATTGATACTCAAAAGAAATTTGTTATTGTTTCAGTTTACAAAGAAGGACTGATAAATCTGGAGATTGATGAATACCTGAGAAAAGAATACAAAAGAGTGTTCCAGAATCAACTATTGAGCTCTAAAAATATGACCAACAAAGTATATGAACCAATGAGGACCTTGCTATAAATAAATTATTTTGGTTTAGGGACACAATGCCATTGTAGAGTGCTTCCCATGCAAGCGCAAGGCCCTGGGTTCCATTGACAATACTGCAAATAAATTCTATATATCTCACATTAATCATATGTGTGCATGTGTGTATGTGTGAGAGAGAATTCTGTCTGAGATAGATAAGAAGATACAGGCAAACAGACACTGGAGAGAATGAATAGCAACATCTCACTTGCTAGTTTCTGTTTTACCATTAAAATCATTTTCAAGCCCTGCCTGGCATTTAAATAGCATCACCCCTGGAGATGGCTGCATTTGGTTTCATTACCGTCTGTGTTCACAGAGCACAAATAGAAACCTCCGTGGTTTTATTAGTTTCTATGCAACTCGGGAGAGGTTTGCATGCTAGCATTTCAGCCCCCGACTTAAAGAGATCAATTAAAAATGACGTGCTCACACAGATATGTCACTGGAAAAGGGAAGAAAGTAAATCTCTGTCATATCTGCCTCTTGCCCATGAACCAAGTATTCCATTCTGCAGTTGCAGTCTCTATCGTCTGAATATTTAGTTTGTCCTGTAAGAAATGCTTGGAGGCTGTTGTCATCCCCAAGAAGGCCTGAACTCCAATGTACAAGGCTCTATGTGCAGGGGGGTTTGTTTCTCACTGCTTTATTTGTTTCTGTTCCTTTGTTTGGTCTGGGCTGTAGGATGACTGGTGTGCTAAGCAACCCCCACAGGCAGTCGGAGACTCTGGGAATCTGTAAACTCTTAACATCATTTATCTGTGACAAGTTAAAATTTAATACGTGGGCCTGGTAGCATAATCAAATGGATATTATATAATCTAGAAGAGCAGTTCCAGTAAGTCCCAATATGCTGGCTGCTTGTGGGGGGGGAGGGCTGTTTCAGATAGCACTTTCGTGTTTGGGGATGACCCCTCCGTATGCTTGCTCATGCCACAGAGGCTTCAGAACTTTACCTAGATTTCAGCAGCTCCACACAACAACACGGAGATGATCGGTCTGGCTCAGGGCAGCCTTTTAAGACAGGTTAAGGGAAAACTTCAAAGTGAGTTGATACTCATGGCCTTCTTTTCAATCAAACACTGCTAGCCTATAATCTCAGCCTATTTATAGACTATAATCTAAGATGATTTTGACTTTTCCCAACACCAAAAATCAAAATCAAACTTCAGTAGTTGTGCAGCTATGTCATCAGAAGTAATAGCAGAGTCACAAAAAACCTCACTCTGAATTTTTCCTTTTGTTTTTTCTTTTTGTTTATTCTTCTCTCATACAATACATCCTGACCACAGTCTCCCCTCCCTCTGATTCTCCCTACACCCTCTCCTCCCCTCTCTCCCATATCTGAATTTTTGTCTAAATGGAGGTGTGAGGTTATTTTCAATGTCCTCTGATTAGAATTTTTAAGGTTTATATTTTACTTTTAAATTATGTATGGGTGTCTGGATGGTGTGCAGTGTGGGTATGTGTATTTTAGTGTAGGTACCACAAAAGGTGCTCAGATCCCCTAGAGCTGGAGTTCCAGGTCATGGAATGACCTGGGTGCTAGGAACCAAACTCAGTTCTCTTACACAGTAGTGCATGCTTTTAGCCACTGAGCCATCTTTCCAATATCACCTCACATGGAAATTCTCAAGTATGTCTCCCTCATCAAAGTCAGTATTAGAGTTTTGGAAACAAGTCAATCAAAGTCCACTTTTATGATTTTTAGTAGAGCAAATTCCACTCCCTGGGTCCACTGCCTTGAGTAATGGAATTCTTGAAAGGTAAAAATAATAGTTTATTTGAAAGGTAAAAATAATAAAAAGTGGCTTTTTGTACTAAAAAAATAATCATTAAATCAAGAACAATTCATATTTGAGAAGATCAAGACACAGACAATGCTTTGCCTGAGCCACTGTAGCTATCCTATGTCATGTGTCAAAGTCAAACTCTTAGGAGCCCTTAACACTCCTCTGAGAGCAGAGGCAGGCTAGAGATGTCTCTCACAGGTATAGGACTTCCCTGGCTAGCACAAGGCCCTGAGCTGAATGCAACCACTATGAAAATATACTAAGAGCAAATGCCAGTTTAAAAAAAGAAAAAGAAAGAAAGAGAGTCCCTGTGTCCTATTCTGCAGCTGGCAACGTGAGTCCTACCTAACAAGGCCAGAGGCATCCTAAGCGCCTGAACACCCACAAGAAGAATGTGAACAGCCTATTGTCATAGGATATTACTTTAATCAGGCAAAGATGTGTTACAGTTGTTTATGCTCCATTTGTTCAATGATACAAAGCTGTATTATATTTCTTTATGCTGAATTTGTTTAATTATGTAAAATGTGTTGCTTTGCCTGCCTAAGGTACCTAATTGGTTTACTAAAAAGCTGAATGGTCAATAGCTAAGCAGTAGAGGATAGGCAGGGCTGGCAAACAGAATAAGTAGGAGAAGTAATCTAGGCTTGAGAGAGAATAGAACAAGGGAGAAAGAGGAGGAGATACTGGAGCCAGCCAGGCACCAGACATGAAGACAGACAGACATGAAGTAGGACATACAGAATGAAAGAAAGATAAAAAGGCAAATTGTAGATGAAAAGAAACAGGTTAAGTTATAAGAGCTAGCAAGAAATGAGCCTAAGATAAGGTAGAGCATTTATAACTAATAATAAGTCTCTATGTTGTGATTTAGGAGTTGATTGATGGCCCAAAAGAAATCCTGTTCCAGTCTACGGCCAAATGGAGTCACAGTAAAAAAGGGGGACAAGGAAGTAAACAGACAACAGAAATACTGGTCACCTCCAAGGGCAGGCATGATTTAGAGGGACTTCTTTTTTCTTTATTAAGTGTGTGTGTGTGTGTGTGTGTGTGTGTGTGTGTGTGTGTGTGTGTGTGTGTGTCTACATGTGCGTGTGTGTCTGTTTTCAAGGCTGGGGTCAAACTGGGGACCTCTGCATGTTAGGCAAATGCTTTCCCACTTATTTACATCCTCAGGCCCTGTTTTGACACTGTCTCTCAGCCCAGACTAGCCTTAAAATCAAGATGCTCTTGCCATAGTCTACCACGCCTTGGGATTACAAAAATAACTATTAAAAATAAATAAAACATTATTTGGCCTTCTTGGGGCTGGAGAGATGCCTCAGCAGTTAAGAGGTTTGATTCCCAGCACCCACACAGCTGCTCACAACCATCTGTAACTCCAGTCCTGGGGGAATCTAATGTCCTCTTCTGGCCTTCAGAGGCACTGCATGATCATGTCACAGAACATATGCAAACAAAACACCCATGCATAAAATAAAACAAAATAAACTTTAAAGTCTACCTTCTTAATTGTTTTTCAGTATGCACTTTAGTAGTGAAAAACATATTCACATTAACATGTAATTATCTTCACTATCTTCAGAACTTTTTCATCTGCAAAACTGAAATGCCATGCCCATTTAATATCTGATTGACCACCCTATTCTGAGGAGCCAGCAGTATGTGTCTATGACTTTGGCTATCCTAGGTCCTCATAGGAGCTGAATCCCATCTGCCATGTCTAAATTACATCCCTGGCTCAACATGCTGGAGGTCCACCACACGAGGCAGGCCCTTCCCTCTTACAGGCAGACAATACCCCAGTGTATGTCCATTCTATATTTGATTTCTCCTTTCATCTTCTGGTAGATTCTGGGCAGTTGTCACTTTGGGCTATATACAGCTCTCAATATTAGCACACAGATCACTCGGGCTCTTATTCTTAAATTATGGGGCACAGATCCAGAAATGGAAACATTTAATTGTGATAGTTAATTTTTAATTTTGTAAAAACCTTCCATCCATAATAGCTTCCAGGGGTTCCAACTTCTCTACACTCTCTCCAACATGTGTGATCTTCTGAATATTTTTTACAGAACTTATCCCAGTGCATGTGAAATGCCCTTTTTTTTTTTTTTTTTTTTTTGCCTCTGTCTGGCCTACATTTTCTACAATGAACATACAGTGCTCAGGATTAAGGACAAAAATGTAAAATACTGAAGTCAAAAAATAAATCTTACAAGAAAAATAGGTTGCAAATGAACATAAGAAATGGATTTCTTTTATAAGAGTGAGACAAACTGTTGAGTTCTCCTGTGGGTTCCGTTAGAGACATCATTCCTGCACTCCTTATGAATCCATCACCTGGGCTTGACTGTGGCTGCCAAAATTCACGGAGTAGTGCTTGTAATTCACAGGCCACTAATACGGCTCCTCTAGGCACTGAGAAGGAAGCTCTCCCAGGTACACAGAGACAAGACAAGAGAGCTGCTGCTAGCCCATGGCGATCATCAAGACCCCAGCTGCCAGATATGCCCCTCACTTCCAACTCTCTCCCCAGCCCCTGGGACCCTTGTTTTGAATTCTCAGCTGGATATCCATGGATGGCCTTTTTTCTCCTGGTAAGAGTTCCCAAAGCCTCAGAAAGAGAAAATAAGACTGACACCACAATGCCTGGAGAAGTGTGAGAAGTTAAGAGAAATGGCTGCTCTTCCAGAGGACCCAAGTTGATTTCTCAGCAGTCATGCCAGGTGTCTGACAATTGCTTATAGCTCCAGCTCCAGGCGATCAGTCCCCTTCTCTGGCCTCTGAAGGTATCCACGTGAGCATAAACATACCCACAGATAAACTTAATTTAAAAATGGCCCCCAAAGAGAAGGCCTGTTCTCAAAGCCTAAGATAACAAGAGCACACACACACACACACACACACACACACACACACAAATTCCATAAACTCGTTACTCCTAATGTCAGGTCATGGGATCCAAGGGGACCACAGAACCAGCTAATTGAACAAAAAAAAAAAAAAAAAAAAAAACTCTGTGAAAGCCTGAAAGCCTGCACTACTGCATAGATGAAATCACCATCACCATGCCCGTGGTTTTCCACTGCGCTGTTCGGCTCCTTGGAGGTGAAATAACCTGACATATTCAAATAGGGGCAAGCTGAAAGAGCTGGAAACAAACTCTGCCAGTTACCTGTGGATCCTGCCCCAGTTACCTGTGGATCCCACCTCCAGTGCCTGGAGAAAAAGTGCCCTCCACACACCCAACCCTCTCCTGCAAGCTTCTGGGCTTGTTTGTTTGTTTCCTTCTTATCTCTTTTTCTAGAATGTCTTTAAAATTAATTTTTGGTTGGCACAGAAAGAAATGGCTGTCATGCGACATTATTTTCATACATACATTCCATTATACTTTGTATTTGCTCTTCTTCAGTACTCTTCCCTAGTCTTCACCCTTGCTGGTACACTCCCTCCCTCTAAAATAGTTTCTCCTTCTGCTTTTACAGCATATATCTACTACCCACTCTTGTTACACCTTATTTCTTTTCTTAGACATTTTCTTTCCCTCTCATAATCCCATCTCTACACACACACACACACACACACACACACACACACACACACAACACCACTTACTTTAAATCTAAATTCCACATGAGAGAAAATATGGTATTCGTCTTTGTGAGCCTATCTTATTTTACTTTATATAAAGATTTCTAGTTCTTCCTATGTTTCTTCATGAGGGCAGCAATAGATGGAAGCCCAAGAGAAGAGAAGAAATAAGAAGCTGAGTAGGAATAGAACAATATTTGCTTCTAAAGGGTGGTTTTATTTAAGTGAGACCTCAAAAAGCTTCATGATCAATATCTCTTCTATCTCCTTTGAGCTCGAAGTACCAATGCCTGGAAAGCAGAGCCCAGTCCCAGCTTCTCAGCAAAAGATTCACACCCTACATCTGGATTCCTGGCATCACCCCAAAATCACTTCAGCCTTTGGCTGAGTCCAAGGCTAACTTACAAACAAAACACAAGCCTTGGAAAATCAAACCTTTAACAGTGAAGGGCATGAGCCATTCACTGAGATAGGAATGGTTTTGGGACTGAGGATGGAGTTCAGTTGGTAGAAAGCTTACCCAGCTTGAACAAAGCCCTGGGTTCAAGCCTAAGCACATCATAAACTAGGCATTGTGGGGCAGTCTGTAATTCCAGATCTGAAGAGATAGAGGCAAGCAAATCAGAAGTCTGTGGCTATCCTTAGCTACATAGTGTTAGGAAAGAGAATGGGTTACATGAGACTGTCTATTCAAAATAAATAAGCAAGCAAAAAAGTTTTTAAAAGCAAAGTGACTTTAGGGGCCCATGCATAAAAAACAAAAACCATCCACCAAGAACTTGCACAAGACTAAACGCATCTCCCAAGGCAGAATCTTCAGGCAGATTGGGGACCAGGCACTTCCAAATGGCGAGGACTGGAAAATGGGGAACCTCACTGTCTCAGGAGAAGCAGGAACCCAAGAAGTGACCAGAGAGGGTAAGCTGCATGCATCGAAGCAGCATAGGTGAGGTCATTTGACATCCCCACACCATGGGTAATATTCATCTACCACCCAACTCTCTGTCATCCAGGCCTGGACTTAGGGTCTGAAATCTACTGTCTGGGACTTGTTCTAGGTGATCCAGACATTGATCACAAGCAAAGAGAAACTAGAAAGTTCTTGACAGGTCCATTACAAGGTGGGGCAGTGGTGGTTTCTGGAGACCATGCACACACCAGTCCTCTCTGCTGGAAGAGCAGCAGAGCTCCAGCATTCAGGGAGATCTCAAAGGCTCCACCATCATGAGCTGTAACTGTACTTGCCCCTGAATGAGCTAAGTCAAGTCCCTATTTGTTCAGAATCCACTGGATCTGGTTCCCCAAGAAAACCAGGGAGGAAGACCAATGAAACAGCATGAAGAAAGAAAGGGGGAGTCAGGATTGGTGGCATACACCTGTGATGCCAGGACTCAGGGAGCTGAGGCAGGAGGATCATTAATTTATGGCCAACCTGGGCTAGACAGTGAGACTCTCTCAGAAAAGAACACACACACACACACACACACACACACACACACACACACACACACACACCTCAAAAAATAAAAATAAAAAAAAATAAAAAGGAAAGTTAAGAGCATAGCTCAAGTAGTAGGGCACTTGCCTAACATGGTCAAGGCCCTGGGTTCTATTCCCAGTGCTACAAAAACAAAAAAGAAAATAGAAAGTAAATGAGATGTTTCAAATAATTTCAGCTTTGGCCACATACAGAAGCATTAGTCACACAGGTAATAAGACCGTACAGGAGATGACTCCCAGGCTCGGCTTGAGGACATTAAGTATATCCATTCTGGCCCTAGAGCGCCAATTACATTTCCAAATTGGCAATTAGACATAATGTCCTAAAGACAATTACCAAATAATGCCAAACACAATGCAAATTCCACCTGAATGAGAACGTTCTTTTGAAACTGTCCTTCTGCCCCTCACCCAACTCAGTCCCCTTACACACAACTGCCCCCAAGTGAACTAAATCTTTGACACCCACTAGTCAAGACACCATGGTGGTGGTAATAATTAAAATCTAGAATGAATCAAGTAACTCATAATTTCATCACCAAGGCTAGACACCAAATCAAGCCCATTTCTTCCTCTCAAGGCTTCTCAAGACTCTGATAAATGACACCAAAAAGTAGAAGGAGGGACTGTGGGACAGCTCAGCCAACAAAGTGTTTGCCGTGTAAACATGAAGACCTGGGCTTGATCCCTAGGATCCATGTATAAAGCTAGACTCCTGTGTGCTTGTAATCCCACTGCTTGAGAGGGCTAACTGGTCACCCAGCCTAGACTACTTGGTGAACTCAGACTAGTGAAAGAGCCTGTCTCAATAAAAACAAGGTGGGGCTGATAAGATATCTCACCTAGAAGTGTTGGCTGAGCAAGCCTGACAACCTAAGTGTAATCACTGGAACCCACACAAAGACAGGCAGAAAACTGACTCCTGAAAATTGTCCTTTGATCTCCACATAGATGCCACAGCATGCACACACAACAACAAGTAAGATTTTCAAAGAAAGGCGGATAATGACTAAGGAATGAAACCCAAGATTGCCCTCTGACACACAAACACACACACACACACACACACACACACACACACACACACACACACGCACTCACACACACAAAGCAGAAACATGTATCTGCACCCACTGTAGTTAGTCCCCACCACCCTAAGTGTCATCTGCGTTTCTTTTTAGATAACTCAGTTCCTGCCCTCAAGGAATCTATAGAGAGCTCAGGGGTCACTCACAAGTAGCCACATGCCATGAGAAGGGACCTGGTTTTAGCTCAGCTCACTCTGATAATTCTGAGTCTGAATGCGCAAGAGGTCAGAACGGGTCTTAATTATTTCTTCCCTGTTGCACAGCTCAGTTTCCAACACAGTAAATATGCTGTGATAAAGGCAAGACCAACAATACAAACATTAACCAGATTTGAGGGCCTCCAAAAACAGGGCCTTTCTTCATGTGACTTCCAGAGACCTGAGTAAAGCTCTTTCTGGGTTCCCCTACTTTGGCAACAGAACACATCTCAAGGAAAGTCCCTGACAGTAGGAGCTGTGAAAACCCTTGTGATAACAATGGTGAGAAAGAGAGCTGCTCTCACTGTTCTCAGCTGGGATTCCTAAGAGGTACAAGGGAAGATGGCACTCCCTCTCCGTCAGACCCCTTTAAAGCTGAGGCCTCTCTCCCATTTGGTGAGGTCCACCCAGGTCCCTGTGGACAATCAGCCGACTTCAACCTTTCCAGAAGGAGTAGCCCACAGTTGGCCTCCACACCATGCAGCCCTGGCTGGGACCTTTAATTTTGCAAGATGGTGGTTTGGCTAACTCATTACCCTGGACTTTGGGAAGCCACACCCCTCACAGTGTGACCAACTGGCAAAGGAAAGAATCCACACTGACTGGTAACTAGCAGGCCACACCCTATAAATTGCAGAATGCCACCCTCTACCACACTAGCCTCAAAGACACAGTGCCTGTGGGCTTTTGGGGAGAAGACACCTCAAGATTCATCTTTAACAGCCTGGCAGCAGCCTCACCCTCCACCTCAAACATCTCATCTAATTCTCTCACTTTGGCTATCTGGCATCAGCAAACCGTCCTCCTCTTGTACATCCTGGCCTCTCCATGCCATAGGAGAGCTAGGAATGTCCATACTCCATGATCAGCCCATCTTCAGAGATGGACTGCCTAGAAGCCCTTGTCATCCACTCACATTGGGCTCTGCATAGGATTAGCAGTGCTTGCCTCCTATAGAAATGCAGCCACTCAGGCTGCACCCTGGGCCTTCTGTGTCAGTCCATGTCAGCAGCCCTCCAGGTAACTCCAGTGTGCATATGAAAGTTGAGGATCTCCTCCTCTGGCCCTTTCAGACCAAAACTGAGCCCGATGGACATTCCTCAGAACTTCTTCCTACAAAGCTAAGCCTATGAGGGTAGAATCCTGAATTTCCTTCTCACTGAGCCCAAAGCCAAGAGTACACAGACTTGAGGCATCTGGGAGAGGGAGGCACCGTTGGTTTGTCCCTGCTATATACAGCAGTGGAATTTCAAAGGTTCTGTGGGAGACTGGCCTTACCTGACCCTCAAAGATTTCTCCACAAGTCTCAGAGTTCTCCATGATACCCTAGGGCCATGGTGTCACTGCACAAACACAACCCTTTCCCACAAACCAAAAAGGAGTTTCTCTAGAGGCTCCACAGCTCTGAAGTTCTGAGAAGGAGCTGTCGGCTGTTGTGTGATTCACAGATTAGCACAGCCATTGCCACTGAGAGCCAGGTAACCCCTGCTACCCACCTTGGGAAGGAGGCCCTGGCATGTAATCCAATGCCATGTTGACTGCTTCAAAGAGAGACAGACAGAGAGAGAAAGGCAGGAGCAGAGTAAGCAAGCAAGTCCCCAAAGCAAGTGCTCCCTGCTACAAGTCACCTATTGGATATCCCAGGCCAAAGGACATAGTAGCAAGGCAACATGGAGGGGAGGGGTCCTTGGCCTGGCCTCCCTTCTCTCTCAGGCCAAGTAGCAAGGTGCCTCTTTTTTTCCTCCAGAAGCAGCAGCAACAGCAGGCCAAGGCTTGCTAGGAAAGCATGGACCCATGTCTTCCCCGAACATTGTGCAGTGAAGCTAATGAAGAGCCAGGGGAGGGGGCACAGAAGTCCTTGCAAGGTCATGGGCTGACTCTTGGTCACCACATGGTAGAATAGAACCTGGGGAAGGCTGCTCAAAGTAAGGGCAAACTCCCTGCCCACAGAACTTCTGCAAGCCTGTGATGAGATCCTCCAAGTGGGGATTCAAATAGGGCCCTCACTACCAATCTCTCCCAAGGTAACTTCAAGGACAAAGCCCAGAACATTCTTTGGGAAATCTCCCTGTCGAGGCTGCCAGGGAAAAGCTGGTCTGGGTAAACGGCATCCTGGCTAGAAGACCACAACATTCAGGGTGTGGTGGGGTGGAGTGGGTGGGTAAGTCTGGGAGCTCTGACCTAGGCTACCTTGGATAGAATCTGCCCCTCTTCCAGGACATATTGTTGAACAGCTACATCTCCAGCTGATGTTACAATGTCTTCCTCTGCCAGACCTACATCTTTGAGACACCAGTACCATCCATCAGTGCCTACCCATGACACCCTGCCCCATCATCAATGACACAACCATACTGTCAAGGCACCCTCCATAGACCCTTCTTCAGCTACCAGATCTCAATCACCCTAACCTGCAGTGACCCAGAGCCTGGAGCCCCAATCTCAGTGTGACTTTGGACAAGTTGTTTGACTAACGATGTCAAGTCTGGAGGCAGATTGGCTCCAAGTCTGTGCCCTTCTGCAGCTTTCATTTAACGGATCAGAAAAAAAAAATCAAAAACAAAAATAGCTTCTCGCTTGATAGAACTGTAGCAGCTCCCACCGCCAAGAGGCCTCCTAGTGCCTGGTGTTTATCGGGCATTATGTACACAATGAGCTCCTCTGACCAATGAGGAAATAAGGCTAGACCTTTCTGTCAGCCAAAGATACCCTCCTAAGTGAAAGTGGCACCCTTTATTCTGGGTCTATTAACTGTGGAGTCTAAAGTATCCATCAAGAATAAATAAATAAATAAACAAACAGCATAGGAGCTAGAGAAATGGCTTAGTAGTTAAGAGCACTTACTGCTCTTGTAGAAGACCAGATTTGGTTTCCAGCACCCCCCACAATCACCTGAATGTCCAATTTCAGAGGATCCAACACCTCCTCTAACCTCCTCGGCTCCTTCGTGCACCTGATGCACACTCAGGCACATACACATAAAACAAAACAAATGGTTGTTTGTTTGTTTTTAAGTCCACAATGAGAACAAGAGTTCTGGGCACGGCCAGGTCAGGTCAGGTACCCCATGACTGGGGCCTGACAACTTCTCCCTGGCTACCCCAAGTGATCTGACCACAAAAGAGTATGTGAAGGTCATTGGTGCTGGAAGTTGCCAGGGCAAGAGGAAACCAGGCACTGAGGCCAATCTGGAATTGAGAGTTCCAGGGTGCTGAAGCCGCATTCCTGATTGAATGCACCAGACCAGACCCTTGGTAATTACCAAGCCATAATGGGAGCTGATATTTCTATTAGTCACGAGCTTGTCAGAGAAAATGTGTTGTTTACTCAGACATAGCCGTGGAGACAACACCTCAATAATTCACAACAGGCAGACCATTCTTGATCAAACCCTTGACTTGAGATTATCAGTGAATCTATGCCTGGCCACATGCAGGTCCTACAGCAAACCAGAGACCCACCCACAAGTGGCCTGTTTCTCCACACTTTTAAAGAGAAATAGACCATATGCTAGAAGATGAACAAGTCAAGAGAACAAAGATGTGTAAGTGGTCAGCAGTTGAATTGCAAAGAGCTCTGGAGAACCGCAAAGCCCACTGAGCTAAAACAGTACCTTGCTCCTTCCATTCTCCTGTGTGGGACCCTAAAGCAGGGAGCAGATTAGAACTCATTGATTTCAACCCTCAAATTTCACAGGGATTAAAGAAGTTAAATGGTTTATCTAGGCTGCCTGAATAGCTAGCTCTCTTGCTCAACTACAATCTAGTACTGGATTGAACCTCAAAACGTCATGGCAAAATGACCAGGACATGCTGGTGGAACCCAGAGTGCTAGAGAGAAGCAATATGGAAAAGTTCAGAAAAGTATGGTGCTGGCAAGACTGTGTCCACTTTCCAAACAAGGTGGGAGGTGGTGAGGTTTGCTGCTATTATTTTGGCTATTTGAGACAAGATATGGCTACAGGGTCCAAGCTGAGTTAAAACTCGTGATCCTCCTGCCTCTGTCCTCAATGATGAAAATTACAGGAATGTGCTATCACATCAGCAAAAAATGTGTTTCCTTACTTCCCCACCTCCCCCACAAAAGTCTACAATCTATTTTCTTTAATGATAAGATGTTAACTATATGCTATTTGGAGGCCAAATGTTCAAATGAGCACAGGCCCCAAGATGCAGTCTTGGGCTCCTTTCAACAAAAACTGTGGTGCAGGCCTGAAGAACTAATGCACAGGATTACAAGCTCCTGCTGAAATAAATCTCCCTAGGAATTTCAGGCGCTAAGAAGACATCTTCCCTAGAGCTCTAGCTCTTAGAAAACCATTCTGGATCTGGATAATGGTGGGGGTGGACAAATAGGCCTGAGGGTGAGTGAAAGTTTCTGTGGAAAAGCATCAGAGGTTTGCTTGGGGAGACTAACAGTACAATTGTTCTAAACTTGAGCTGAATTCCCTATTCTGCACTAAGTCTTGACAAAACAATCAAATACTTGGAAAGCAAAGAGGGGGGAAAATGATTGCAAACTGAATGAAGAGCCCCAAAAGATAGGAAGAAAGGCTTCTAAGATGCCTCACTTAATATTGTTACTACAGTGAGTTGAGTACACACAATTTAATTGAACAAATCAAGAAGAAGGTATTAAGAGATCTGGGCATGATTCTAAAAGAACTCATGATATCAAAAACAATTTGATGCTATTCTGTCTCGACCTTCAATCTCTCCAGTAAATCACAATTATCTCTCATTCAAGATTGATTCTGTACAGAAACTCTCAACCATGTGCACTTAGTTGGTCTTGAGGCTAAAACTATGTAAACAAATATGTATTGCTTTTTTAATTATACATGCACAAAACCAAATTTTTAATATGAAAACTGACAGAAACTATGCTGGTCATTATTTAGGAGAGAGATTCTTTATGTAAATTCTCTAAGGAGTATTCCATGGCAGGCATTATACTAGCACTGGGTAAAGGGATGTTAGAAGCTTCATTTAAACTCTCAGGATGACAAAAAGTATTTGTTATGATAAAAATGGCTCATTTTCTGAAACATGGGAGGTAGGTATTAAAAGCTAACCCTAACCACTTCCATCTAGAAAATAGTTGAGCAACTGTGAGCTTTCTTCCCTGCTTAAAAAAAAAAAAGTTGCCAAATCTCAATATGGGAGGGAGAAACACTCAGGATGGAGTTGGAGGTGGAGGAAAGGGAATGAGTGATTAAGTTTCTATGATCAGGCTGAAGTGAACTCTGATCAGATCAGGCAGAATGCATCTCTGGGTCTGGCTGTAGGAACCTTGATCAATCCGAAGGCTTTTCTGGAAGGCCAGCAATCTTTCTCCTTGAAAACGAAGGGGGAACCTCCATCACCAAGAAGGTGACTCCAAACAAAGCCAGCCAGCCACCATTCAAGACTTTCAGAGCAATGGGAAGAGAAAGCAACGAAGGGTGATTTCCTTTTTCTTCCCTTATTCCGACACACCAGTATTTTCCAAAACACAAATGTGCTGCCACAAAACACAGCTGAGCCCAGCACCTACGGTGATATATAATTAATGACACAGAGTGCTTCAGTTGCCCTTGGGTTTCACAGTCAGCCTTTCCCTTAGCCTAACTCCTCTTCTTAGCAGCCAGAAGACTGCTACAAGTTGCTGGGCCCTGTGAAGTCTGAGAGGGTCCTGTAATTAACTTTACTGGAGCAGGTGTGAACATTTGGGGACCAAGATGAGTATCTGTCTTGCACAACCCCGCCAGATATCTCCTCCCTTCAAAAATGTGGGTGCTGTAAGTCCTCCGGATGAGACTAACTCAAAAAGAAGGCACCCAGTTCAGCGTCCTCCTTTTTCCCAGTTTTTTCTTTTATTCATTCTGTAGTTTTCTCTCAAACACTGCCCACCCCCGGGTCTCCACCTCCAGCCAGTGCTAGGTGGTAGGCAGGGACACCTCTAGGGATATGGCCATAGCCCAGGAGTTAGCCTAGCAACCATACATCTAAGATGTGAGTCCTGGTGCTGGTGGGCGTCTCTGCCAGGAATAGCTTAAGGCGACTTCCAGCCACATCAAGTGCCAAGAAGGGGATGTGAGAAGCCGCCGCCTCAGACTCTTGAGGTGTGCAGCCCTCATGCTAGAGCTTGGAGCTGCTGGCCCGCATTTGCGGGGACCCAAAGTAGGTGGCCTGGGAAAGGAGTGCAGAGGCAGCGAAAGTACTTGGGGTAGGAGAATGTTCCACAAAGAAAATGTAAAGGATGGAGTGGGCGGTGACATCAGACTTGCAACCATGCCACATTCAGAAAGTGACTCTCCATGGGTTGACCCCCATCTGGGATGGGTCTTACTAACTTTCTATTGACCTCTATGCTCCCACTTTCTCTAGCCACATTGCTCCTCAGAATTCCCAAATGCAAGAGATTTTCTTCCATACTCAAATGGCCTTCCCTTTTTTGGGACCCCATGAACTCATCTCCCCAACGAGCTCCTAAAGTACGAGCTGCTCACACTCGCCCACTGTGAGGATCCTAGCAGCGGTTGTTGAGTGGTGCCCCGCACGCACCCAGGGTCTTCCAGATTCCTCTGTCCCCTCGAGGTTGCTTCTGTTCACTCTGCACCACCATACCCCACCCTGGCCGTCCGCCACCAACAACCCTACAATAAACCGGGAACTAAAGCCGGGGTCTGCGTCCGGGAGCGCACAGGCTGGGGTCAACTCTTCACCACTGGCGCACAGATCCTTGCCCCAATCCGAGGGCTCAGGGAGAGGGGAGGGAAGGGCAGACGGCGGGTACAAGGCAGGCAGGGACGGAAAGAGGCAAGACGCGGTGCGGAGCAAAGAGGTGGGCTGCAGGGGACGTGGAGAAACGGCGGGGCTGGCGCAGGGGGCGGGCGCCCGGGGCGCGTATTACCTTCGTCTTGCCCCCGCAGTGGCAGCAGACGGTCCACAGGTACTTGAGCGTCCGCCAGAGCAAGATGATGAAGAGGCCCCCGAAGAAAGTCACCATGGAGGAGGCCAGGAAAGCCCACCACATGCGTTGGCCCCGGCTGTCGCACGGCACCTCCATGGTCACCGGGATGATGAGCGCATCCATCTTGGGCTCGTGGACCGAGGACGAGGAGGAAGAGGAGGAGGAAGAAGAAGAGGAGGAGGAAGAAGAGGAGGAGGACGCGTCTAGGTTGAGATGGTTCGCGTGGATATTGCTGCTCATTCTAAGACCGCTGCCTCCGCCGCCGCCGCCGCCGCCGCCGCCGCTGCTGCCGCCGCCGCCGCCGCCACCGTTTGCCATAGCTAGCAACGGGCGGCCGGCGCAGGGGCTCGGGGGAGCTCCTCCCGCCGCCAGCGCCACCCCGAACACCCATCAACAGCCATGTTGCTGCTACTGCTGCCGCCGCCGCCGCCGCGGAGCGCGGAGAGGGGGGCGGGGAGGCGCCTGGGCTCGGGGCGATGTGCGCGACCTGGCGGGGTGCGTGGAGATATATACAGCCAAGCGCCGCCGCCCGCCCTCCCCCGGGCCGCCGGCCCGCCCGGGGGGAGGGGATAAGCGCGGGTGGCTCCCACTCCCGGACCCGGGCCCCGATAGCCCCCGGGGCTGCGCGGAACACCGAGAAGCCAGGGGGCGCCGCGGACCGCCCGCGCCCGGGGTCTGTGTAGACCCGAGCTCCGTGCGCGCGATCCCGGCTGCCCTCGGCGCCGCCCGGCCCGCCTGGCGTGTGCCACTCGTGTGAGCTGCGCCCGGGCCCGGGGTCCCCCGCCTGTCCCCGCGCCGCTCTCGGGTGATGAGGCGACAGCTCGTTAGGATCGGAGAATCCGCGCCCTCCCGCCCGGGCGTGCCCGCGCCACCCTTCCTCCCCCGGGCTGCGCTCGGCTTCTGGATCGCCGCCTCCTGTGCTCGCGGGGCCGCGGCAGGTTGGCTGCGGCCGGCTGCCTTGCCTCCGCTGCCCCCTAGCCCATGCTGTGAGGGGCCCCCTCGGGCCGGGTCTCCACTATCCAGAGCCTCTTCGGCCTCCGCTGGCTTCTTCTTCCTCTGCTCCCCCGGCTCCTCCTCGTCCCCGTTCTCGCAGCCCAAGCCTCTTCGGCGCGCGCCCCGCGCTCCCCGCAGCCGCCAGCAGTGGCAGCTGCAGCAACTGGAGCGGGCGCGGGCTCAAGCCTCCCGAAGCGGGAGGGGAGGAGGCTTACCGGGCTGACTCGCCAGGGCTTGGGGCTGAGTAGGGGCGGCAGGCCCTTTGGAGGTGGCCAGGAACGCGGTCCCCCACCTTCTAGGATACAGAGTATAGCGCCCCCAGCCCACGTGCAGGACTTAGTATGCGTTGCGCCCCTGACTAGGTTCAGCGGGGTACCCCAAGGGGGAAGCCACCCGGTTCCCTGGGTAGGCAGGTTTTCCCAAAGGAGTCCCTAAAGAGAAGGGGAAGAGAGGCTGGCTGTCAACTCGATTACATGGGCTTATTGCCCTGAGATCCTCAGGCTTGGAGACTAAAGAAGACCCTAGCCAAGATTGATAGATAACACCTGCTGACATAGTTCGCTTCTCCTAGGTGCCCCAGTGTGTGTGGCTGATGGACAGGGCCATCTGGAAGTCTGTTGGTGGTCTGTGAACTCTGATGGCAGTAGGTGGGTGTTTTATTGTTGGCTTCTTCTTCTTCTTCTTCTTCTTCTTCTTCTTCTTCTTCTTCTTCTTATTCTTATTCTTATTCTTATTCTTCTTCGTCTCCTCCTCCTCTTCCTTCTCCTCCTCCTCCCCCTCCTCCTCCCCCTCCCTTTCCTCCTTCCTTTCTTCTTCTTCTCCTTCTTCTTCTTCTTCTTCTTCTTCTTCTTCTTCTTCTTCTTCTTCTTCTTCTTCTTCTTCTTCTTCTTCTTCTCTTGATTTGGGGTTTCTTTTTCCCTCCTGTTTCGACACGGTGCTGTCGAAGAGAGCAAGCAGACAAGGATAACAGCAATCTGGCAGTTGGTGTAAAACACGACTGAATGGACAATGGGGTTCCTTAAAGGGTCTCTGCTCTTTAGTCTATTCCTGTGGGAAGAGCAACTGGATGGTGGGTACTCTGTATTCAGGCTTACCTTTCTGTTTCAGTTTTCCCTTTTCTCCCCTGGAAGGAATACTGGTTTGTTCAGCAACTCCTTGTCCACCACTGTCCCGGACAGACACCTACTTCCTCTAGCCATTTCTTCTCCAAGCTACCAGCTGGACCACAGCTTTTTCTTGTGCTGATTAAAACAAAGATGATCACGCTCCCCTCATTGACCACAGTGATTTCCCCAGTTTCCAGCTCATTAGTTATAGCCTAATTGGAATTCTCAGATTCCTGTCAACTCTTCCTGTGGTAAAATGGCCCAAGTGAGCCTCCTTACCTGAACAAGCTGTCTCCACCGAAAGCATTGCTTAGCCACAACACCCTGGCCTTAGGATGTAGGAGAGGGGTTGGTGGAGCCCAAAATGTGGCAGACACGGAAGATATTTGATTCTCAAATTGGTTAGTAAATTCCTTGAGCTCAGTGCATATATCCATTAGAAAAGACTTAAGGCCAAAGTCACTGGGGGGGGGCATTAAGTAAAAGTTCTTGGTTGTGTGGTGCCCTGCACCCAGCACCCGCCCACCTCCAAAAAGAACAGTATATAAACAGTGGTTTAAAAAAATTGGTAAAGCCACTTGCCTCCAAACCTGACCACATGAACTCAATTTCTGAAACTCACATAGTCAAGGGAATGAACTGACTCCTGTTAATTGTCCTGTGTCCCATGTGTACACTAAGATGCACACTTGTGTTCACATGCACATGGGTAAATAATTTGTGTTTTAAAGAAGAGAACTACAGATGACATTTTCCAGGAAGAGAAATTGCCTGTCTCCCTTTATATCATCCAGTGGTGCCTCCAGCATCGTCATCCAGCATCGTTGTTTGAGTTCAGAAGCTGCTACACATTCCCATGCATGCAGTTGCCCTGGGTCTTTTCCAGCATAGGGGTGAAGTAGCTGAACTTAGAATCACTGGGGAGAGGTACAAGTGACAGTGGTACTGAGATTCCTTTATTAGCCTTCTCTATAGCTACCTTTGTGCTTTTAACATATGCCAAGAGTTGAGTACTTTCTTTAAGTTCAAGATTTAACATTTAAAAATATATATAACCCAAATTAGCCAAAGACAGATTCTACCCTGTCCCCCTGGGGGTTAGAAAGCCTTCAGAATGTATTCCCACAGTAGCAAAAACTGAACCTTTGCAACCAATGGCTCCCTCTAGGTTCTTCCCACAACCTAAATCCCCCTGAAACACCAGTATCAAGGCTTCGTACAAGAAGTTAGTGGCCCCTTTGCCTTCTATCTTCCCACATATGAAGTCCCCATCTGTGTTCCTTCTCCATCATCACCACCATCATCTCACCATTCTTCTAGAGGATGCTAGAAGGCCTATGAGACAACACCCTTACCCCCAACTTCTTGCTGGTCTTTCACACACACACACCCTTAACTTTGCTGACTAAAGCTTTCAGCATCTCTAGTGTTGACTGAAACCTTGACTTACTCAGAACTCATCAGAGACCCTCACTATCAAGGTCAAAATCTTACCATTCTGCAATCAATCACCTGCCCCTCACCATCTTCCTGGATTGCCTGACTATAGGTACAGAATGAGAGTATTACCATCCACCAAGAGCAGATATCGTCAAGCCTTTGCCCAGTTCTCACCAGCCACCTCATTATCCTATCACCTAGCTGTTCCCATTTAGGAAGAAACTCTTCTTAGGCAGGGAGGAACCTTACATTCAAAGGGAACCTTGGATATCTCATACTTGTGCTATTCATTTCTAAAACTGGAACAAAAACAAACCAGAGGCAAGGGAGAGAGCTAGGTGAGTAAAGTGCTTGCTGTACAAGTCTGAGGACCTTCCTTCAGATCTCTTGAACCCACATAAAAGCCAGGCATGGTAGTATGTTCCTGTAATCCCAGGGCTGAGAGGCAGAGAGAGTTGCAGATCCCAGAGGTTGCTGAACAGACAGCAGAACAAAGGAAAAAAGGGAGGGATGAGCTCCAAGTTGAGTGAGTAGACCCTGCCTTAAATATAAGGTGGACAGATGATTGAGAAAATCATCTAGCCTCCAAGCACTTCTGTACTGGGCAAGGACACACACACACACACACACCACCCTGCCTACCTCAAAGGATTATCTGGAAGAATGAGGGAGAAAACATACAGACTTTGGTTGTTATAACTATGACACAAATGTCCCACAAATTGGACAAACTTGGACCAGGTCTTCTGGCCCCCATGCTTTGCTCAATGGTGTGCTTTGTGAGTAGATGCAGGGTGAGGATTCCTGCCTCCACCTTGCTGTTTTGCACACCCACACAGCCTCTAAGAAAGAGAGCTACAGCAGGACCATGCAGGTCCTGAGCTCTTTGTAGCCTTTATACTGTCCCCAAAGGGCCTCAGTGACAGCCAAGCTGTTGCTGGTCTCCAGAGGGGCAGAACCCATCCATACTGCATAGGATCTGCTGCCCACACCCACATTGGGTGTCCACTCCCTCAATAGGAAATGGGAAACTACAGAAATATCTACAAATAGCCCCAGAGCATCTCTACCTTCTGTGAGTGTGTCTATGCGATGGGAATTGAGGGCCATTGTACAAGAACTAAAAGCCAATATGAAAGTAGAAACTTACAGTAGGGGACATTTATTTGTCTGTAGATACATTTAAAAGCTCCATAGACTCTTTAGCAAATGCACATGTGTCTGTGTCCACTTTCAGAGCCAGCCAGAGGTTTCAAGTCTATTAAGTATTCTTAATATTCTAAGTATTCTAAGCTAGGTGTTCCCTATGGACTTAAAGGAAACACACAAAACTAAGTATAAACACACAAACTTAAAAGCGGAATGATTAAAGTCTAAAGAGAACGTGAAAGACTGTTAATGCAGATGTCAGCGGGGTAGATCCACTGTACTTTCTTTTCTCCAGTGTGGACCCAGACCTGACAGTCTGATTTAAAAAAAAAAAAAAATGTGAATCTGCTGGGAGCCTCAGTGATGCCTCCTTAAGTGATGTGGTGCCCTCTGGTGGTAACATCTGACTCATAAGTACATTTTAGGCATGAAAATTCAAGGAACATTCCACAGTAAAACAATATAGCCACAAAACTAGAATCATGAATTTGGATGGTAGTGGTCAGAGGATGCAAGCTGACTACAGTTAATGTTTGGTATACTTCAGAGTGGATGCTAAGGGTTCTGACCACAGATACATACAAGTGTAAGGTGATACATACCCTAATCAGCTTGTGTTAGCAAGCTTACGCCATGATAGACATATATCTGAAAGTATGCTACACACACACGCACATATACATATATATTTTTTTGTCCATTTAAAAAATGTACACATGGGGAGATGGCTCAGCATCTGTTGCTCTTGAGAGACCCTGCTTTGCTTACCAGCACACACATAATGCTTCACAACCATCCATAACTCCAGTTCTTGGTAATCCAGTACCCTCTTCTGATCTCTGAAGGATCAACTACACAGTGGTCCACATATATGCATGCAGGCAAAGCACTCACTCATAAAATGAATCAATTTAATTTTTAAAATAAAAATGAAGAGAAAGATCACATCCAGGATTATATCAACTATCTACTTACTAATTCCACAGCATATAAAATGTGGTATAAAGGTGGATGGCACAGTTCTTATTCTTACTGTGATTCAATCTAAATGCCACATCTTAGCTATGACTGCCATTTGTATAGCCATGCTTCCTTAAATTACCGTGGTGTCTCCCTTCCAAGCACAAGGACCTAAGCTTGTCCCTCATAACTCACATGTGTGTAAAAAAAAAAAAATGAACATGAAGCTCACTTAAAATCTTAGATCTGGGCAGGCAGTGGCAAGCAGATCCCTGGGATTAAGTGGCCAGTAAGACTGAACCACTGGATGAGTGGGGCAGGCCTGGACAAGACCCCTCAGACAAAAATGGGATGATGTCTGAGGCATGACACTTGAGGTTGTCCTCTGGACCATACAAGTGCAGTCACCCAAGCACATGTGTATCCATACACACACGCACACACAATTACCATGGTGCTCTTTCTAGACAGTCAGCAGCCCTCCCTGCCTCCTCGCCTCCTTAGGATCTACTTGTGGTGGCAAAAAGGGAAACAGCTACTCTGCCACCTCATGGATACAGAAGCTGAGGCTGAGTATTCAAGCCACTTGACACTTGAGGAGTCCTCTACCTCTGGAACAATTTCTGAAGAGCACAGTGGCTCAAACCTCTAAACTGTGTCCGAGGGCCTTTGCACTTCAAAAGGTTTATATTTATTGCAATTTATAAGAAAAGTTCAGACTTGATAAAAGAATTGTACTACAAAGTCTTTTTTAAAGGACACTGAATCTACTTAGACTCCTGACACCCACAGACAACCTACCTACTCTTACATTCTATCCATACACACACCCACAGGAAAAAAAGGCCCCACTTTTTTCCTGTGGGTATGTGTATTTTTGCAAAGTTAAAACTACACTGAAGCCATGACTATTTAGAAACATCTATGGAGAGCCTCACCAGGTTTGTCTGCCTGAGGACCCCTTTGCACGCAAACATTAGATGCTTCCAGAAAGATAGCTTAAGTGCTGTGCTGGTGGGAGAGGGTGGAGTTAGACAGATGCATGCTGTAAAGCCTCCCTTTAGGAACAGCCTTTGTGAACACTAAGAACTGTGTGACTTGGCTTTCCCACAGGATGTTCAGCTGAGTGGAGGTGGGCAAAGGCTTCCCTTTGGTCATCTATCAATCTCATTTTGTTCTGTCCTTACCACAAAATTGAAAGCTGTAAGTTGAGCAAAGTGAGCCACAAACTGCCCTAGCAGCCCTGGGAACTCACTGAATGATGGATAGGCATGGGCTTAAAGCTTTTTATCCAACTTGCTCTCAACTCTTCTATCAAGTCCTGTCTTGGTGACACTGTACAGAGATAAATTGGCAAGTATGCATAAGTGACTTTTTATTTCAAGACGTAGTCTGTCTAAAGTCCAATGGCTCAGATGGGAATTCTAGCCCCTCTACCATGTGTATAAAAACCCAATGCTTCTTAATCTGCTGGTTTGTCAAGATGGCCATTCGTTAAATCCAATGGTCCATCATCAGATGGGACCTCCTAAAACAGCTTAAAGTCATGGGAGTATTTGAGTCCATTTAAGAGTCAATCTAAAGACCCTATGGAATTCATCTTCCCATCACACTGTGCAGAGGACTTTCCCCCCTCTTCCTAGCTTTCTCCACAGAGTCATGTGTGAGCAGCACTCCTGGAGCATTGTTGGCAGGCAGAGAAATGGCATGGAGACACAGCATGCCCTTCCCTTCCAGGCCAGCCCAAACATAACTGATAGCCCACTGCTGAGGTTAGACACCATCATGGACTCCCAGATTTAATGCAAACAGTTCCCTCAGCTTTTAGAGGATCACTCCGTGCTGTCCAAATAGCACTCTGTTGTTTTAATCCTTTACTTACTCCACATTGGTTCTCAGCCACTCTTTTAATTCACTTCAAAAGGGACACTCCTTGATGCCACATCTTAGAAAATCAGCCCTGCCACACATAAACATTAAACAGACATAGATGAAGTAAAAAAAATAATGCAGAATGGAAATATAGAAGTTGGCATTATGAACATGATGTAAAGAACACAAAAAATAAAAAAATAAAAGTTGAGGTAAGGAATGAAAACAGTGCCATTGCATCAGAACTTGATATTGAGCATAAGGCCCTTAGTCTGAGGCAAAGACCACCTCTAGGGTAGTTAGATTTTGGAGAACTAACTAATTTTTGGTATGGCTTTCTGATTTAGTCTCAAGATGAGAATATGGGATGAAATCATCCTTCATGTGTTGCCTTTGGGAAATGCTAGACTTTCTTATTTGGTTGAATTCTTATTGGATCCACTATGCAGATGGAGAAAGTAAGGCCCAAGCACATTGAGCAAGCACCTCATCCTGACGCAGAGAGAGCTTGTGATCATAGAAATGCTTTCCCTAAAGGCTGTCTCCTGGACCTCTCTCTACTTTCTACTTCACCCAGCCCACCTCAGTGAGACAGACATGGTAGAGAGACTTTTGTCTGGCATGTCCCTTTTAGAGTAGAGATGGTTAAGTTTGAAGATGTTTGCCACTCTGGCCAAAGCCTCTTCACTGCCATGCCTGATCTGAAGTTAGAATCCTTCCTGTGCCCTTCTACCCTCTCTAAGCTACCTGGAAAGCAGATGGGCCTGCTGGGGCCTTCCTCTCCCCTTCCTGATCCCAGCAGGTCTCAGAGATCCTTTCTTGTTGATATTTCTTTAAAATGCTAATGTAGGTCTTAGGGACTCTTGGAGACTTTTGCTCCCACAGAACCCCAGCATGACTGTGCCCAGCTGTGCACCAGAATGTGGAGGTTCACAAGTCCCCAGGCTGGTAGCAGACATGCAGGGAGCTCTTTTCCATGTCATCCGGGACTCTGAGCACCTGCTGAGGCCAGGGGCCCAGGAACCCCACGACCTACCTTCATGAGGCTTTAAACACAGTGGGTGCAGATGGCAACTCAGCTCTGAGCCTTTCCCTGGAACTAGGTCGGAAGCAGCATCAGACCAACACAGGAGCTTTGAAGCACCTCTGTGGATGGGTCCTGGGGTGATGGGCAAATCAGGATCTTCTCTAGGTTGGGGAGGTTGGTAATGATGGGGGGGGATGCAGGGCCAAGTGTGGCACTATGCCTTTATAGGAAAGTGGTGGGGAGGGAGCAACATTTTAGAACAGAGGGAAGAGAAAATAAAAGTGAGACACACAGAGAGAACTAGAGAGACCCAAGAAACAAAGAGATAAAGACATAGAACCCCAGAGTTAATCACCCCCTCCTGGCATTCTTTTCTCTAGCACAGATGGGTGTGGCTGGAATAGAAGGGGCCCCAAGGCTTTCAAAGAATGAACCAGGCAAAAACAATAAAATCACAGAATCCTGCTGGCACATTTCTGGCAAATATCTACCTATCTATTATCTATTCATCTCATTTGCTCACTCTCACTCTCTGTTCCATTCTCTCTTTCCTTTCTCAGGAAGATGCAGGTGTGCCTGTGAGCACATCCTGGTGTACCTCTACTACATGAACAGTCTAGGCACATAATGCATCGGGGTTGTACCAGCTGTGGTTGAGGGATGGGGGAACCCTAGGATATGTGTTAGGAAGGGGTCATGGCAAGAATCGCCTTCATTGTGTTCTCATCATCACCAACATGAGGATTCATAAGAGTAAGAGCCAGCAGAAACAACATCCAGAGGTTACACTCCAGGCAGGTGAGCCTGCAAGCATCCAGGCAGGCTCCATGCCAGCATCAGTGGTCTCAAGTGTGGTATCTCTCATCAGAATCCCACTTGCCTGGACCTCTTTAACAGAGAGTGACCAGGACATTGGCCTCTCCAGGTGAGTATGCAGTACTTTTTGAAAACCAAGGGAAACACAGGAAGCCAGGGTCTCTATGTCCTTCTCTACTTCTCCAACAAGAAGTTCTCAGGTCTACAAAGGAAAAAGTATTATTTATGCATTCATCTACTTATGCATGTATTTATTTGGAAGAGACTTATCTAATATCCACCACAGGCTTGGCAGTACTGGCAGTTTTCCTGAACAAGGTCTTCTGCCTACAGCTGCTGTCCCCACCATAACCAGGATTCCCAAGAGGAGAGGCCTTGTGAAGTAAAATATGTGATAGCATAACCCACAAGTTTCTTCATACAGCTGGATTCAGATGTCATCTCTTCTCCTCTCTCTAGCTATAGGGAGTAGATTAGGTTTCTTGCTTTCTCAAATTCCAATGCCTACCCCCTTCACTAGAATAGGGAGAATGAAATGGACTCCTCAAGGAACTAGTGTGGGGACCAGAATGGAAGAACCCAGGTATGGCTCTCTATATGGAGTCTGGTAAATGGTATGTGTTGACCTTTTGCTGTCCTTGGCCATTGCTATTAAAGGCAGAAAAGTGGCTATGTAACCTGTTGCCATGATCTCTGCATCTCCATTCTCTGATGTATACAGAGAAATGGCACTTTCTCCCCACTCCACCTGCTGGGGATCACAGGCATGACTTCCTGCTTCGACTCAGGAGTGGTGTTCTTCACTTTCATGCATCTGTTGCTCAGTGATGGTTTTTTCCTCCTTGTGACTCCAGGCTTTTGAGATTCTTTGTCCCCCTTTCCAGAATGTTTTCTCTCTTCTCCCCAGTCCATCCTGTTCTCTTGTGTATAGCACATAGGTCTTAACAACAATGAAACTCCTATAGAATCAAAAGCAAAAGCCGGTTCCATGAAATGGAGCCCATACTTGGCATTGTTATAGGGCCAGGAAACTGCACCTAGATAGATCATAGCCCTATTATTCTGCTAAGTAGGCATAGCAATGAAATGAATCCTAATGTCTTTTTGCTATATCCCATAGATCAGTGCATCTCTCAACCCCCACAAGAGAAGCTTCTCCTTGCAGTAGATGGTGGTTAACATGGAAACCTTCAACTGATCAATGTGCAGAAATAAGAGTGGGTGGAATACTCAGTCCTAAATAAGTTAACTGTATCACACCTAACCACCAAAGACTGAGGGATCTTCTGGGAAGAAGTGTCAGAGAGATTATAAGAGCCAGAGGTGGTAGGTAAATTTCAAAGAAATGTCTCCAGACACAGTGAGGCAGTAGGGTCTATGAGCTCATAGTGAACATGACAGCCTACACAAGACCTGCACAAGCTCAAGCCAGACAGAACCCCAGCACAGAGCAGGGCAGGTAAGTATGAAGTCACCTTTGCTGGGAACTTATTGGCATGTGATAGCAGCTGAGAAAGAGAGTCAGTTGTCTTTGGTGATGTGACCCCTGGTAAGTCAAGCACACTCCGTCCAGGGCACACCCTACTCCCCATAGTAGTAAGGCAACAAAAAATTGACTTTACAGGAAAAGAACAAGAAGACTTAGGATTAGGTGGACAGAGAGGTAGAGGGTGGAGAGAGTAGATATGAGTCTGAGCAAGTCTGATGAAAATATACCATATGAAACTGTCAGAGCACACACACAGTTATTTAAAGGAAATCTGGTAGAGAAACCAAGTTCACTGTGTGATTTCTGCTGGAGAGACAAGAATTAACAACTATTCACCCCAGATATGGGAACCAGATATGGGAAGAAACAATTTCCTCCAATCACCCTTAGTAAGCCAGTGAGTTTATCAGGGTTTCGTATATGAGTACAAGAGTGAGGTGTCACAGGAACAGAGATGACCCAAAGGCAGCTGCTGTGTCACTGAAATGCCCATGCTAGAATGGGTGATTACTCACAGACACTTCACCCCTGGAGCTCTCTGCAGCTGCTCTGGTCAGTCAGTCTCCTCCCCTCAGCAATCGCCACTGTGTGTATAACCTTAGAAAGGGGAATTGTGAATCTTGTAAGTTTCAGGGGCTCCATGAAACTTACAAGCTGAGCCTCACTGGGATATTTTAATTTGAACTGGGAAGAAATAACTACACTACAGACCTAGTGTCTTTTTGCAGTTGTTGTAGCATCAAAAACACAAGTATCTCTTGGTTGTCTAATATGTACACAAAAATATTAATTACCATGAGTAAAAAAGGAAGAAGACACAGTCAATTCAAGATGAAAACCCATGGGTAAATATCCACATCATGAGCTAATGTCTAGAAACAGAAAGAAGCAAATTTAGGTGATATTGACATTAACTTGTGGCAAACCCTTAATATGATAAAGACCACAAAACTAACATATTTAAAATTATTTAGAGACATAAAAATATGAAAGAAAAATAAAACAGGCCAAATAGGAACTATAGACTCTTAAAACATAGTCACAGAGGAGGTTAATTCACATATATTATATCCAGTTGGTCTTCAGTAATTGGACAAATTGGAACAAGTCTGAGAAACATACTCAGTAAATAGAATATAAAGGTAAGGAGAGAACAAGAACCAAGCAGGACACAGAGGACTCCAGAAGATGATCACATAGGATGTAGAGAAGTCTGAATGCAGATGGTAGTTGAGAACTGAAAACAGGAACCAGTAAATTATAGGCACAAGTTCTAAGCAAAATAAATGAAAACCTTATATAGAGAGGCATGCAGGCAGATACCTATGATCCTATCACTAGAGACTGAAATAGAAGAATAGCGAGCTAAAGGCCTATGAGCTATATAGTAAGAATCCGTCTCAAAACAAAACAATATAAAACACACTATAAAAAAAGAAAAACCCTGTCGGGTATAATAGTGCCTATTAATACCTTTAACCCCAGCACACAGGCAGGAGACAGAAGCAGGCAAATCAATGTGAGTCCAGGCCAACCTGATCTATATAATGAGTTCCAGGCAGCACAGCTGCATAGTAAAACTATTTCAAAAACAAAACTAGCAAACAAATCTAAGCAATGACAACTAGTCAACATGACAACAGGTGAACTGAGAGGCAATTGAATAACACTTCAAAGGACTAAGCAAAAACACCAAACATAGACAGCTATGGTGCTTTAAGTATGGCCTTGAAGTAAAGCATCTTTAGATAAACCAAAACAAGGAGACTGGCACCAAGTGTCCAAAGGACAAGCTGTAGGAAGAAGAACACAAAACCTAAAGGGAGTGAAGGAGGGAACAGTACCAATGAGCAAAGATCATGACAGGCTAAGACCAGCTAACTATGGGCAATATGAAACAGCATCAGTTTCCAAAATAACAATGATATTAAGGACAGATTTGTGTGATATCAAAGCAAAATGTAACCAGCACACTAGAGAGCAAAATTGTGCTAAATGGAAAGCATTACATCAGTGTTAAATTATGAATGGAGTTAATATTGTTAAGTCAGCCGCCATATTAAGATTTTGGGGTAACTTCTAAAATAATAAGAAAATTAAATGTATGGCTACCAAATATATATGGAATGGAAAGAAAATATTTAAAGACATTAAAGTAGGGATAGGGGAAAAACTTAAAGTAGAATACAACAAAATAAAACAAAATGCTAAGGCCTGAACAAACTTCCCTGAAGTTATTGTAAATGGAAATGGAACCAACTTACCAACCCAAAGAAAGAAGAAATTAATTCATAGTATATCACCCAGCAATGGACTGTTTTCTACAAATATAACTATAAATTAAGCACCCAGAAAATTTGAAAGCAGAGGCCTGGTAGCTGGGGGAGGGGGCAGAAATATGCCAGATAAATTTCAACCAAAAGAAAGCAGTTTTAGAATCCCCACATCAACCAAATAATCTTCAGGAATATGTAGAAATGCTGTGTAATGTGCATAATTACAATGCCAACAATTAAGAAGCTGAGGCAGTGGAATTGCTATGAATTCAAAGTCAGCCTGGGCTACATAATGAGCTCCAGGATAGCCTGAGCTGCAGAGCAAGACCCTGTCAAAATAACAACAAACCCCAGAGGCCTGAAAAGATGACTCATCAGTTAAGAACAATTACTGCACTTACGGAAGATGCAGGTTTGATTTCAAGCACCCACATCAAGCCCTCACAGCTGTCAGTAACTCCCACTCTAAGGGATTCCTCTGAACTCTGAGGGCACCTGCAAGCACATGTTCCACATTAATTCACACACACATACACATATAAATAATAATAGTTTACAAAAAGAATCTATATTGTTAGAGGAATGAACAGTGGGTGAAAAATTACATTATGGGAATGAGGCCCTGAGTTCAGCTCTCCAGCACTGATATGAAGGAAAGGCAGGGCTGTACAGTAACCCCAGTGCTGAGAGAGAGGAGGGAGGTCCTAGAGACTACTGGCCAGAGTCTACCTCAATTAGTAAACCTGAGATTCAGGGAAGGAACCTTGTCTCAAAAGATAAGGCAGAGAGCCATAAAGGAAAACACACAACATTAATCTCTGACCTCCACACACACTCACAAACAAATAAACCACATACACACCAACACACTTATAACAACACATGCATACACATGCATGTGCATATACACATACACACACATATATCATAAAACATATATATGTGTGTGTATGTATGTATATATATCACATAAACAACATACACACTCACATGTGTACACACATATACCACAAAACATATATATATATGTATATATATATATCACACATAAACAACATAACACATGTGTACACACATATACCATGCACATACCACACATACACATGCATATGGTGGTGAATACACACAGATAACATACATATATATACACACACATATATATCATATACATGTTATGGAGTGGTTTTCTGGCCAGCCTGGTCCCACATCCATGCCAGCCCCAAATAATACACAGAAACGTGTATTAGATATAAAACTGTTGGCCAGTTACTAGCATTACTTATTGGCTACCTCTGTCTTAAATATTAACCCATTTCTATTAATCTAAGTGTTTCCATGTGGTCTTGGCTTACTGGAGAGAGGGTCCAGAGTTCTGCTCTCTCAAGTCTCTACATGTTGAATCTCCTCCTACCTCTCCCTGAATCCTCCTTGTCTCCTAGTCCCGCCTACCTTGCTTTGCTATTGGCCAACAGGGCTTTATTCATTAACCAGTAAGAGAAACATATTTACAGGATAACATCTCCCATCATCTCCTCTTTTCTTCTAAAATAAAAAGGGTTTTAACCTTAACATAGCAAAATATATAACAAAACAGTTATCAAATAACCACAGTTTAACAATTCTAAAGTCCTATATGTAACTTATCTTAAATCCTAATTAAGGAAAACTATAACCATAATTATCTGTCTTCAACTCCTTCAAAGACCACAGAAGGATAAGATATACACTCTAGAAATGACAATGACATCTCTTGCTACCTGAAATTCTGCTGTAATGTTTTATCTTCAGCCTATAGGCCATAGTGCATCTGGCAGACTCCTCAACAAAGAAAGAAATTTTAATATGTCCCACCTGTGTTGGCAGTTTGTCAGTCACTTTTCTCTGTGTCCTGCAGACTGTCTGGCACACTGTTCCATAAAGCAGGAACCCTGTAGCACTGTCCATCTTGTTTCAGCAGTCACTTTTCTGTGGGTCTTGTATGTCCAGTTTATAAGGCATAAAGTCAAACAGTCCAGACAAGAGCAGTATCTTGCCGAAATGGCTAGTCTTGCCATATTGGAAGTAAACTCCATAATGAGCTTCTTTGATGTCCATATTCCTTTCTGAGTCAGATGGTTTTGTCAGGAACAGTTGTGCCTCACTGTCAAGAAAAACCCTAAACCATTTTAAATGCATATTCTGTAGGTCTTTGAAAGGTTTGAAGAATGCCTATTCATCTCAAATACATCGCTGTATATCTAGAAATCCTAACTAACTTAACTATAAGTTTTGACTTATAGGTAACTATCTAAAGTCTGTACTAAATTAATACATTTTTAAGTGAGCTATATAAACACAATAGCTAAACAAGAGGAGAAATATACACATCACAAAATTGACCTTAAATTTATATCAATAAATGAAAATCCATTCCAAAGCAAAGTATACATTTCTATACCATAATCCCCTTTTACCTTTAAAAAGAGATTGGTTGTGATCATTAGCCATTTATAACCAAGCCCATTTAAATGAAAACAAACATTTATAAACAATGTTTGGGAATTTGGGCATCGTTCTTTCCAAACTGCTTCCTGTTGGTAGGGGGTGGTGTCATGGAGATCCTAAGAAGACACAGAAATCCTGGCTGTAGTGGTCTGCAAGGCTGCTTTTGTCCCAGATATTTTGTCCCAGATATTTTGAATGTTGGATGACCTGGGATACTGTTTCAGGATGTCTTTCTTGATAAAACCATGTTAGTCTGAAAGAAATCCACAGCTTTTTATTTTCTGTGGAAACAAAAATAGAAATTCTCTTCCCCAGTAACCAGTCCTTATACTTAAAGTTTGAAGTCAAAGCATTTGTAAAATACATAAATTGGATAAATTCAGCAGCATTGATAATCAAGTGTGATTTAGCAGTTGCTATTCAGTCCTTAGCAATTGAGCAATTCAAAGACAACACAATACCATACTGAATCCAGACTCTCTCTGTGCTTTCCATCTTTGCATGGCTTTTTTATTACTGTTTCTTCTGCTTCTATTTTTTTCATTTTGAACCAGGATTTCTCTGTGTAACTTTGGCTGCCCTGGAATTCACTCCGTACACCAGGTTTACTTTGAAATCACAGAGATCCTCTTGCCTCTGCCTCCCGAGTGCTGGAATTAAAGGTGTGTGCCTTTAATTAGAAATTACTTTCTAATTAAAAGCTACTCTCTTTCTAATTTTTTAAACCAGTTTATCCTGTTTTTTTCTCTCTCTCTCCCAAGCCTACGTGTATTTTAAAACACATTGTAAACCTTTAGAGTTTTTTGTTGTTGTTGTTGTTTTTGTTTTTATCCAAATCTATCTTTACAGAGCTTTAGCTTTATTCATTAACCAATAAGAAAAACATATTTACAGAATGACATCTCCCATCACAGACATACATACACACAATGGACATATCCCACACACATACATATGTGCACATGTATACACATATACATATACATATACATATACCATACACACATGCATGTGTTCAAGAGTACACATATATACCATGCACACATATATACACACACACATATACTACATATACACACATGCATACATACATTTATAGACCAGACATACATGTACTGGTGGGTAAGAAAAGGAGTTGCTAACAGGATGACAAATCCCATGAACAGAGACACCAATACGAGAACGGGACTAACAAACTTCAGTAGTTCAAAATCAGCTGAGGTGATTTGTCTGCTTCACTCTACCACCTTCCATCTTGTGCAGTTTTGGTGGTGGTGGTGTTTTGTTTGGAGTTTGTTTTGAGCTTCGTTTTTGTTTTTTTGTTTGTTTGTTTTCTGTTTGTTTGTTTGTTTTTGGTTTGGGGGTTTTTGTTTGGTTTTTGGTTTTTTAGATAGAGATTATAGATTTGCTATGTAGCCCAAGCTACCTTCAAACTTCACAATCCTCTTGGCTCAGTATGCTATTGTTTTTGAGGTGTGTGTGTGTGTATGTGTTATATTATACACATGTGTTACGAGCAGGTTTTTCCTGCCGGCCGCCTGTCTGGTCCCGCCATCCTGCTATCACGCCAGCCCCAAATAACACTCAGAGACTCTGTATTTGATACAATCCTGTTGGCCAGTTACTATTATTGTTTATGGGCTAGCTCTGTCTTAATGATTAACCCATTTCTACTTATCTAAGTATTTCCATGTGGTCATCTTATCCAAGCGCGGCAGGCATCTTGCTTCCTCTAGGCTCTACATGCTGACTCCTCCTCACTACTTCCTCTTTTCTCCTTGTCTCCTAGTCCCTCCTATCTTGCTTTCCCATTGGCCACAGTGCTTTATTTATTAACCAGTATGAGAAACATACTTACAGAATAACATCTCCCATCTCACATGTATGCTCTTGTGGGGTATAGGTTCATCACACAGAGAGGCCAGGAGAGGATATTGAGTTCCCTCTATCATTCTTCACCATATTCTTTTGAGACATGGTGGCTCAGTGACCACAGAGCTTGCTGTATTTTCTATTACTCCTGTCTCCAAGCCCCACCTCTCACACTGGGGTTATAGATGTGTTCAGTGCTACCCAGCTTTTGTATGACTCTGGGGACCCCAACTCAGATCCGCATGCATGTGCAACAAACACTCTTATCCACTGAGCCAGCTCCCCAGCCCTGTGTGGTTTTTCATTAAGTGCAGTTTTGAGTATCTAGATTGCAGAATCACGAGAACTGCCTATATATAGCCATCCCTCAGAGTCTACGGAGGATATGATCCAAAACCACCTAGAGCACCAAACTCCACAGATGCTCAATTCCCTTATATAAGATGGCATAGTATTTGCATTCATCACACCCTATTTTAAGTCTTCTCCAGATTAACTTACAATGCTTAGTATTATATAAATAGTCATAGGGTATGGCATTATCTGAGGACTAATGACAAGAAAAATATCTGTACATGTTTGGTATACAGGCAGCTTTTTAGAATATGTTTTAATTATAGTTAGTTGAATCTGCAGACATAGAACCCAAACATATGAAAATGCTTCTTTGTGCTACCACTAAAATAAACCTTGGTTATGGAAGGCAGAAATCCACTTCCAATCAGTCCACGTTAAGAGATGGAACTCCTAATAGAAAACCCCAATGACAGACACTGTTGGATCATGCTGTGCTTACATGTCCACTTTCCAGCTCCTCACTGGATTCAGAAAGTTAGACACTGGCCAACCAAAGATCAAATGCCTCCCCAGCTGAGGCATGTGTTTTACACATCATGATCAAAACCCATAATCAACATCTGATCAATGTGAGGAAGTGTCACTCCTACTAAAGAAAGAGATTAATCGAATCCACAAGAGGTCTTTTGATCTCATTTACAAATAGCGTTTTAGAGGCCAGGGTATTTGTCCAATGATCCCAAAAGCAGAACTGGTGGAAATCCACATTTTTTATTCCCCCTTCAAAGGATGCACTTTTCTGCACATTAAACTCAGAACCTCATTAGAACAGGTTCTCAAGATACACACTAATTGACGGTGCTGAAGTCACTGCAGTATATGGAGACAATTCACCACTTTTCTTCATAGTCATAAAGGAAGAATTGTTATTTTTTTACTTATTTAATTTTTTGACACAAGGTCTCTCAGTAAATATGGAACACACAATTTTTGCTAGATGTTATGGAGAGTAAGGCCCTGGGATCTACTTTTCTCTGCCCACCAGAGTCCTAGGTTACAGATGCACTAATGTTCAGCTCATGAATGCTGAGGATCCAGGGACAGGTAAGTACAGTACAGTAAGTACCTTTCCTAATAAGCCATCTTCCTAGCCCCAGGCATTCATTCATTCATTCATTCATTCATTCATTCATTCATGTATCCGTTTTTCCACTTTCTTTTTTTTTTTACTTTTATTTTACATATCAATCCCAGTTCCCTCTCCCTCCCTCCCTCTTTCCCTCTCTCCCACCCTCTCATGCCCCATGACCATCCTCCCCTACCATCCTCCCCCCACTCCACACGTAAGGTGATGCCTCCCAGGAGGGGTCATTTAAGTCTGTCAAGTCATTGGGAGTAGGGACTAGGCCTTCTCTCCTGTCTCTAGGTTAAAGGAGTATTTCTCCATGGGGGAATATGCTCCCACAGTCCTTTAGTGCACCAGGCATACATCCTGGTTCCACTGTCAGAACCTTAGACTGCCCAGACCTTCTAGCTGGGACCCATGTTCAGGGGAATCTGAGTCAGTCCCATGCTGAATTCCCAGCTATCAGTCTGGGGGCCCATTAGCTCCTGCTTGTTCAAGTCAGCTGTCTCTATGTGTTTTTATAGCCTGGTATTGTCCTCCCTCTCTGCTCTGGATTCCAGTTTAGCTCAGTGTTTAGTTGTAGGTGTTTGCTTCTGTTTCCATCAGCTACTAGATGAGGGCTCTATGATGGTAGATAAGTTAATCATCGATCTCATTATCAGGGAAGGGCATTTATGGTAGCCTTTCCACTGATGCTCAAATTATTAGTTGGGGTCAGTCTTGTAGGTCTCTGGACATTTCTCTAGGTTCAGTTTTCTGTTCAAACCTGTAATGGTTACCTCTTTTGTTCTCTCTCTCTCTCTCTCTCTCTCTCTCTCTCTCTCTCTCTCTCTCTCTCTCTCTCTCCCCCTCATCTATTCCTCCTCTGACTCAATTTTCCTAGTCCCACGTGCTTTCCTCTCCTCCCCTTCTCTTTCTCCTAGTTCCCTTTCCACTCACTGCCCCCCAACTCCCCATATGGATCAAACATAAATCCTCAACATAAATCCAGCCACACTGAACCTCTTAGAAGATAAAGTGGGAGATACCCTTGAAAAAATTGGTACAGGAGACTGCTTCCTGAACATAACTCTAGTAGCACAGACACTGAGATCTACAAGTAATAAATGGGACCTCCTCAAACTGAGAAGCTTCTGTAATGACAAGGACACAGTTAACAACTGCAAATGGCAGCCCACAGACAGGGATAAGATCTTCACCAATCCTACATCTGACAGAGGGCTGACCTCCAAAATATACAAAGAACTCAAGAAACCAATCAACAAAACACAAAATAACCCTATTAAAAAATGGGGTACAGAATTAAATAGAGAACTCTCGATAGAGGAAATCAAAAAGGCTGAAAGACACTTAATAAAGTGTTCAACATCCTTAGCTATCAGGAAAATGCAAATCAAAGCAACTTTGAGATACCATCTTACTCCTGTCAGAATGGCTAAAATTAGAAACACCAATGACAACTTATGCTGGAGAGGATGTGGAGAAAGAAGAACACTCCTCCCCTGCTGAGGAGGGCAAACTTGTACAGCCATTTTGGAGATCAGTATGGTGGTTCCTCAGGAAAATTGGAATCAGTTTACCACAGGACCTGGCAATCCCTCTCTTAGGCGTATACCCAAAAGACCCACATCCATGCAACAAATTCATCTGTTTAACTATGTTCATAGCAGCATTATTTGTAATAGCAAGAACCTGGAAGCAACCTAGATGCCCCTCAAGTGATGAATGGATAAAGAAGATGTGGCACATTTACACATGTAATACTACTCAGCGGAAAAAAGAATCTTGAAATTCTCAGGCAAGTGGATGGAACTTGAAGAAACCATCCTGAATGAGGTAACCCAGTCATAAAAAGAGGACTATGGTAATTACTCACTCATATATGGATTTTAGACCTGGAGCAAAGGATCACTAGTCTATAATTCACACCACCAGAGAAACTAGGATACAAGGAGGATTCTAAGAGATTCATATAAGGTCCCTCACAGTAAAGTAAAGAAACAAGATCTCTCTGTCTCTCTCTTTTTTTATTTAAATTAGAAACAATCTTGTTTTACTATCGATCCCAGTTCCCTCTTCCTCCCATCCTTCCATGCCCCCTACTGAACCACCATCCCATCACCTTTATGCTCCCTAGGGAGGGTGAGGCCTTCCATGGGAGATCTTCAAAGTCTGTCACATAATTTGAAGCAGGGCCTAGGCCCTCCCCCATGTGTCTAGGCTAAGAGAGTATCCATCTATGTGGAATGGCCTCCCAAAGTCCATTTGTACACTAGGGATTAATACTGACCCACTACTAGAGGCCCCGTATGATGGGAGATGTTATCCTGTATATATGTTTCTCATACTGGTTAATAAAGCCCTGTGGCCAATAGGAAACAAGATAGGCAAGGCTAGGAGACCAGGAGGAGGAAAGAGGAAGTAGTAGGGAGGAGTCGAGATGTAGCCCAGGGAAGAAGCAGGACGCCTGCCGTGGCTCCCCAATAAGACGACCACGTGGAAATACTTAGATAAGTAGAAATGGGTTAATAATTAAGGCAGAGCTAGCCCATAAACAATAATGGTAACTGGCCAACAGGATTGTATCAAATACAGAGTCTCTGAGTGTTATTTGGGGCTGGCGCGGCTGTGGGCCTGGGCTGGCGGGCTGGCGGAAACATACATGCTACAGATTGGCGCCAAACCTGCCGTAACATAATGGTGTCAGAAGTGGGATTGAGAACTTTCACTTAAAACTTAACAAAAGCTTAAAAAATAGTTTTTAGAAACAAGGGAACAGAGACTAGCAAGACTTCTTAGTAGCAGCATTTTCTCGGTTGGATTTGTTTTGCTATAGAAAGAGAGTTGCACGGCTCCTTTAAGGGAGGTTTCCAAAATTAGCATAAGCGGCAAAAAAGCCGCCTTGCTTTTAAAGAGCTCTGCTAACAATTCATTGGTGTGTACAAGAGCTGCAATGAAGGTTTACACTGTGTTTTAAAAAATATGCTGGCTTGGGAGAGAAAAAGAAACAGGATACAATGGTTTAAAAAAGAAAATAGGAAGTAGAATGGATAGGTGTGTTGGTGCATGCCATTAAGCCCAGCACTCGGCAGACAGAGGCAAGCAGATCTCTGTGATTTCAAAGCAAACCTGGTATGCACTGAATTCCAGGACAGATAAAAGTTACACAGAGAAACCTTGTCTCAAAATATGTAAAAATAGAAGTAGAATAAATAGAGTAATAAAAAAAGCCACATAAAGATGGAAAACACAGAGAGATTTTGGATATTATATGCGCTTCTGTTGTCTTTAAATTATTTGATTGCTGAGAAAATAACTACCGATAAAAGAAATGCTGCTGGATTACTTCAATTTATATATTTTGAAAATGCTTTGTCTCCAAAATTTAAGCCTAAGGACAAGTTACTGGGAAAAAGGATTTCTATTTTTGTTTCCACAGAAAATGAAAAGCTGTGGATTTCTTCCAGATTTATGTGGTTTGATCAAGCCAGACCCCCTGAAACAGCTCCCCAGGTGATCCAACATTCAAAGCAGTTGAGACAAAGCCTTGCAGACTACAGCCAAGATTTCTGCGTCTTCTTACGATCCCCATGACAGTGCCCTCTACCAGCAGGAAGTAGTTTGGAAAGAACGACGCCCAAATTCCCAAATATTGTTTATAAATGTTTGTTTTCATTTAAATGGACTTGGTTATAAATGGCTATAACCACAAACAATCTTTTTAAAGGTAAAAAGGGAATTATGGTATAGATATGAATACTTTGCTTTGGAATGGATTTTCTTTTATTGATACAATTTAAGGTCAATTTTGTAATATGTATATTTCTCCTCTTGTTTAGGTATTGTGTTTATATAGCTCATTGGAAAATGTAATGTATAATTGAGAGTTACCTATGATAATTAAAACTTGGAGTTAAGTTAGGATTTCTAGATATGCAGAGATGTATTTGAGATGGATAGGCATTCTTCAAACCTTTCAAAGACCTACAGAATATGGCATTTAAAATGGTTTAGGGATTTTCTTGACAGTGAGGCACAACTGCTCCTGGTAACACCACCTATGTCAGAAAGGAAGATGGACATTGAAGAAACATGTTATGGAGTTTGCTTCTACTATGGCAAGACTAGCCATTTGAGCAAGGTACTGCTCTTCTGGACTGTTTGACTTTATGTTGTAGAAACTGGACATGCAGGATCCACAAAAAGGTGACTGCTGATTCAAGATGGACATTGCTACAGGATTCCTGCTTCATGGAAGAGGCTGCCAGACAGCCAGACAGTCTACAGGATACAGAGAAAAATGACTGACAAACTATCAATACAGGTGGACAGTTTAAAGTTTCCTGCTTTGCTGAAAGTCTGCCAGACACATTATGGCCTATGGGCTGAAGATGGAACATTACAGAAAAACTTTGGGTGACTGACCAGGCAATGAGTTGTCTCTGTCATTTCTAGAGTTTTTATATTATCCTTCTGTGGTCTTTGAAGGAGTTGAAGACAGATAATTATGGTTATAGTTTTCCTTAGTTAGGATTAAAGATAAGTTACATATAGGACTTTAGACTCACAAAGATAGGATAGAAGATATTTTCTTAAAGTCTTACAAAATGTTAATGGACTAAATATTGTTTACGCTGATTCTTATTTGATAACTGTTGTATGATACATTTTGCTATGTTAAGGTTAAACCCCTTCTTTTACTTTAGACAGAAAAGAGGAGATGATGGGGGATGTTATCCTGTATATATGTTTCTCATACTGGTTAATAAAGCCCTGTGGCCAATAGGAAACAAGATAGGCAAGGCTAGGAGACCAGGAGGAGGAAAGAGGAAGTAGTAGGGAGGAGTCGAGGTGTAGCCCAGGGAAGAAGCAGGACGCCTGCCGTGGCTCCCCAATAAGACGACCACGTGAAAATACTTAGATAAGTAGAAATGGGTTAATAATTAAGGCAGAGCTAGCCCATAAACAATAATGGTAACTGGCCAACAGGATTGTATCAAATATAGAGTCTCTGAGTGTTATTTGGGGCTGGCGCGGCTGAGGGCCCAGACTGGCGAGGCTGGCGGGGAGGAACCTGCCGTAACACCCATAAACTTCCCAGGCCTCCTAACTGACACCCACATTCAGGGGGGTCATCCCAGGCATTTTTTATCAGTTCAGAAAGACTGAGGACAGTTCACATTCAATCATCTTACGTACCTAACATATGTCCCATAGTCTGTGTTTGGCTATGTAGGTCCTGTTCAGAACCAGTTAAGAAATGCCACCTGGGTATAGCTATATGCCATGCATTGCACTGGGCCCTGGGGATGCTCACTAGAGTAAGGTTTTTGTCCTGGATCATTGGAAGTTCAAAACAGATCCATCAGTCGAACCTCCTCATTGGTGCTGAGATGGAGTGGTGCAAAGGTCCTGAGGGGACATCAGCAGGAAAGGATATATAAGGGACAGGTTTCAGGAGACAAAGTCTCAGTGGAAGGAAGGTGGGACTTTTATAAACAAGAATTGGAAGGAAGAAAGCTCTTAGGGTGGAAGCAACAAGAGCGTAGACCTAAACTCCTGCCTAGTGACATGTGTGGGCACTCCATCAGAGAAGTGTCACTGGAGCAGGGGTTTTATTCAGGGTGATTTTATCACCCCACTTTCAAGCCAGCCATGTGTGGAGATGTCTTTGTTTGCTAGGATACCACTGCTGCTGGAAACCTGTGGAAAGAAGCAGAGATGCCCTGCTAAGTATCATTCCAAGACAAAAGGATTCCTGGTTGATTGAAACAGTATGGAGAAGCTCACATTGGAGGACAGCATGGAAGTGGGGCAAGCAGTTCTCGCTGTAGGGAGACCAATGCTGCTGTGCCCTTAGGCCCTGACCTACACAAAGTATGGGCTGGTATTGTATTGGAAATTACTTTCATTCCCAGGAAGCAACATAAGCCACCATGTTATGGGATTTTACTTGTCTGGTTAGCCTACACAGGGACACGAGGAAGAACTTGGAGGTATTACCAAGACTGTTATAATCATATGTCCCTCTTGCAAGTCCAAGAGCATTTCCTAGAGGAATAATAAGCTCCAGGTGGAATGGTGTCCTTTCAGGCATTTTCCCTCTTTAAGGGACAGGTTCATTGAGAGAGACACCAAGAGTTGGAGGGGAGCTTCTTGGCAAGATCATGAAACTTCCATGTCACAGGCTCAGCACATGTTGAGGGTTTTGCTAAAGGCTGCCATAGGAAAGAGAAATGAGTCACAGCACAAGCCAGGAAGACTCATGTACTCTGCCCTAGGGAGCCCTTTGGGCCTCAGTGACAGCCCAGAGCAGGAACAGAGGGAGCCAGGTCTCCCAAAGCCTCTGGTGAAAATTACTAATGGAATGTGCAAATAAAATGCCTTGTTTGGGGAACATATTCATTCCCATCTCCATCATAGTCTACAAAAATATTGATAATAAATATATATTTTATCTCCATATTTGTTTTCCAGCACACAGCTCCTATCCCACCTTCTCCAAAGCCTGAGAAGCCCTTTTGCACACTAATGAAATGAATAATGTCTGGGGGCTCCTGGAAAGCCTTATAGCTGGCTGGTTGCCAGTGGAACTGACCATGTGGTTAGAGGATTGGTACTTTCAACCCCACTCCCTGAACTGCAAGAAGGAGCAGGTTGAGGCTGCTGAGAATATACAATGGGATCTCCATTGTCCCAGGATTTAACCATTTGAGCCTATCAAATTCATAGTTCACAGAGCTTCCACCTTTCTGAACACTTGGAGGTGATTGGCAGGTGGCATATCTATTGTGCTATTGTGGGGGACTCTGGAGTTCCACACCACACATCTCATGTTCCCTACACCTTCACTTTCCATGTGCATCTCTTCCATCTGGGGGTTCTTCTTCTTCTTCTTCTTCTTCTTCTTCTTCTTCTTCTTCTTCTTCTTCTTCTTCTTCTTCTTCTCCTTCTTCTCCTCCTCCTCCTCCTCCTCCTCCTCCTCCTCCTCCTCCTCCTCCTCCTCCTTCTTCTTCTTCTTCATAGCAAGTTCCTTTATAGTAAGTGGGAAAATATAAAGTATGAGCCTGAGTTCTGTGAGGTATCTAGCAAAGTGCTGAACCCAGAGAGGGCCTTGGGGGAACCTCCAAAGCTATAGCCATTGGGCCAGGGACAGAGATCATAACATGGGCCAAGCAACTGGCCCTGAAGCAGGGCCATTCATGAGGGCAGGACTGGGTTTGCAGCTCATGGGGACTAACTCTAACTGTGGACAGTGTAAGGACTGAATTGAACTATCATATACTCAGTTGGAGTTGGAGAGCTGGTAGGTGTAAAGGCAAAAGAATGACTAGAAGTGAAATATTTGGTGTCAAGTGTGAATGAAGGAAGAAAGACAGTTGATTTATCCTATTGCCAAGTTACCGTTGACATCTCTGTAGACCACATCACTGAGTCTCAATATACCCATCGTTGAGAGGAAAAACCAGATGCCCACCAACAAATCTTTCCAGAAGCTCTCCTCCTGAGAGGAGACTTGATTTGGCCTGGCTGACTTTAATGTAATATTCTTCATCCTGATGTTGAGTATGGGGAGAGTCATGCTCTTGGGAAATATGATGTTTCAGGATACCTTGGATGCTGACTTTGGCACAAACAAATGCATACCCTTTTGTCCTACCCTCAAAGCTACACATGAATATACTAGACCAGCTGTAGGAAACTGGCTGGGATGAGGCCTGCGGGACACAATAGGCACATTTGTCTTGAAACAAACTGGCCCTTCAGCTTCCAGAAGACATCCCATAACTTTTCTCTGCAGGGGAGCAATAGCATGCCAGGTGCCCTGATTCGGGTCATGTGTACAAACTGTTGTGAGAAAGACAAGTCACCAGCAAGCTGTTCTGCTATTGAAGTATGTGTCCACACAGGCACATATCCCCACAGAGGCTTTCAGGAAGGCTTTACCTCCCTTCTGGAAATCCCACCAGCAACAGGCTCATTTCCTGGATGTGCATTTTCTGATTTCTATTCCTAAATTAAATATAGTTTTTCTCTTCTCAGATTGTTCTCAACTGAAGGCTATTGGGGATAGAGTCTGTGGCTGTACCTCTGGGACCATGGCTTTTAAATAGACTGCAATCTAATTATTTTCATAACCAAATATTTATTGGACTGTGGATCCACCTCTGGGATTATACAACAACCTGACTCTAGTTGCAGGTCTGAGGGCCTGAGGGCCTGGCTCTGAGATCATCAAGTACAGGAAAATGCGATGCAGTATGTATGCATGTGTGTGTACATGTGTGTATGCATGCATTTGTGTATGTGTGCGTGTGTCTGTATGCATGTGTCTCTGTGTTTGAGATAATAATAACTCATACAGAGTTATTATTAAATCAGAACCATGTTTAAAGATGTGTTCTATGAAAATCCACCTGTGACCCCCATCTGGGGTACTGGAGTCAGCATGGTAATGGACAGGTATTAGAGGAGGGCTTGGATCAACCACACTCCATAGTGAGGCTAATCATACGCTCATCTAAATATTTTAGAAAAATGATCATAAAAACCTCCTGGAAGTAGAATGATCACAAGGCCTGTGGCAGACTGGCTGCTGTTAAGGCAGCCATCTTTTCCAGGAATGCTATAAGGGAGAAGACTCCAGAAGAGATACACTTTCTTAGAAAATGGCCTTGTCAATCATGAAGTTCTATCAAGTATAAAACAAACAAAAAATAAGTTCTCCCTGTAAAATCTGCTTTAGGAGATGGGTTAGTCAACAATGGACCATATCCATGATGATGGTCCCATTATGAAAAACTGCCCAGTGACCTCCAAGTTATATAACCACAACTGAATTTCCTAGCAATGGCTCTCTGTTAAGCATCATGGGGATCATAATACTTTCTCATTTGCCTGTGTGGTGTTTTAGGGCTTCCAAAAAGCTCTCCTAACAGGGCCCAGAGACCCCTAATCTGAAACTGTCATGTATGTCCCCTCCCTGGGGACTAGCTTTCATTGTAACAGAAGGCCATTTACATTTCCAAAGGAGAGGGACAACTAACGGTTCCACCCAGCTATGACTTCTAAGAACCATATCTATGACCAGCATGGCAGAGTAACCCTGAGGGTACAATAGTGACACACACACCTTGGCTGTAACCAACAGCTCTATAATTGGACTTAAGACCCACTCAACAAGAGAAAAACCATGCCTGATACTGAAAACTTAGCTGGCTACTCAGTGCTAGTTAAATCATGGTTACTGATGGGCGAATATACAACCACTAATTTACTAAAACAGCAAAATCCCTAACAACAATCTATAATTATAAGGTATAATCCTTATACCACAGATGAGTGTTTTCTGCACCCCTGATCAAGGAAACTTCTCTTTGAACCAGATAGAGAGCAATACAGAAAATCACAACAAATAAATGAAAAGTGGTAAATCCCAGTCCCAATGATACATTTACAAAACACTTCCACTCCTAAGGCTCAGGAAACATTGAGGAACAGAAGGTGGAAAGATTGTAAGAGCCAGAGGGGCAGGGAGTTTGTTGTGAAATTGTCTCCTAGTAACATCAGAAGCTATACTCATGAAGTCTTACCAACCTAACTGCCCAAATGTGAGCTGAACAAGGAAGACCCAGATGGACATGCGAAACTGGATGGGGGAAAGCCCACGAGGCCTCAGCCATACACAGTGAATTTTGGGAGTGGGAGAAATGGTCCTTCCCAGAAAAGCGCACACCAATTGGATGTCCAGTGTCAAATGGTCAGCCTTGAGACCATACATACAAGTAACATTGTATACAACAAACAGGATTTTATACTAGAGCAAACCTGCATTTTATTTCAGAAAGTAAGACATAAAGGTAAAAATGTGTTCCATTAAAATCAAATTCCAAATGTATTTTATTAAAGCAAGATTTTGCAAGCTATCCAGATGATGTGCAGGTACTTAGATAAAATATTGAAACCTATAGAATTTTCTTGATAAGCCAGTAGAAATATGTTTCTTTAAATTTTCTGTTTGTCCTTTTTTTATAAAGCTTATCCTTCTCAGTAGTAATAACAATAATGACAAATATCACTGTTCACATCATTTTCTTCCATCAGACCCCCCCAAAAGATTTACACACAAGTAGCACTCATCTAATCCCACATTTGTTAGGACAAGAATGAAATCACAAATATGAGCAAGATCAGGGCAGCGTATCAGATAATACAATTACATATCTTTTACTGCATTTGTTTTTGTTTTTGTCAATTTGACAGCATCTAGAGTTACCTGGGAAGGAGAAGCAATTGAGACAATACCTTCTTCAGACTGCATATGGGCATGATAAATGATTGACGTGGGAGGACCCAGCCCCCTGAGGGTGGTACAACCCCTGAACTGGTGGTTCTGGGTTGTACACGAAAGTGGGCTGAAGAACAAAACTGGTAGACAGCACTCCTCCATGGCCTCTGCCTCAGTTCCTGCCTCCAGCTTCCCACCTCGAGCTCCTGCTCTGACTTCCCTCAGTGATAGAATATGGCCTGAGAGTTATAAGATAAACCTTTTCCTCCCCCGCAAAAGAAGAATGTATGTGTATATAACCACACACACACACACACACACACACACACACACACACACACACACACACACACACACATACACACACACACACGTGCCTGCAATAACAACTGGCAAGAAGGGAGGCCATGAATTTGAATGAGAGTTGTGGAGGGCTTTGGAGGGAAGAAACAGAGAGGAGAAATGTAAGTAAAATGTGACTTCAAAAAAGTTGAAAGGAGGCTATTCTACCCATTTTTTTTTCAGAAATTCTGTATATGTGATTATGCAATGAGAGTCAAGCTCACTGCACACTTCTGCAAATCATATACCTTCCCTTCCTCCCCTGATTCCTCTTCCGTGACTGCTTGCTGTAAGTCTTTGCACATCCTCCAGTGTTTCTTTCTACAAATGTCCACACTCATTGTGTTCCCTTTTCTCACATAAAGGTCATGTTCTGCTGACACTATTTTGCTCTTAGCTGTTTTTTTTCTATATAACTCTTACTATGAACAGTCTTACTGGAGACTTTGAAGACTAATATACAGGATCTCTCCTCTCTCTTTTCTTCCTTCCCTCCTTCACTCCTTCCCTCCCTCCTCCCTCCCTCCCTCTCATACACAGACAGTTACATTGTATTTCATGGTATAGCACTACCACATTTTAAAGTTGCCCCTACAATAAACATCTGCCCTCTTTCCAATATCAGTCTTCTATCCTCTCTTACATTGCTACAATGTCATTGGCATTTTGTACTCGTAGAGGTAAACAAATAAATTTCCAGAAGTGTAGCCATTAAGTCAAAGCTACTGAATCTGAGACCCTGGTCAACCCCACTGACTACTCTCCTTTGGGATGGTACCTGTACCGGCAAGTTATGTTTGGTGTTTTATTGTTGGTTTTAGTTTGTTTGTCAGCATGACAAAAGCTAGAGTCATATGGGGAGAAGGAATTCTGAGGGATTGCCTCCATCAGATTGCCTGTAGGCAAGTCTTTGGGGCAATTCTTTGTTGATGACTGTTGAGGAGAGGCCCACGATCACTGAGTGGAACTATGCCTGGGCAGGTGGTCCTGAGTTACATAAGCCAGGAAGCAGCGCTCCTCCATAGTCTGCTTCAGTTCCTGTCTCCAGGGTCCTGCTTGAGTGCCTGCCCTGGCTTCCTTTATTGATGAACTGTGATTGGCCTTTGTAAGCCAAATATTTTGTAAACCCTTTATTTCTCAAGTTGCTTTCAGTCTTGGTGTCCATCAAAGACAGGCACACTAGTACTCTTGGCTCTCCATCAAGCCCCGTCCAAGGAAACAATCTAAAGATTCTTCGTTGTTGCTGCCACTAACCACCCTTCATGTCAACAAATGCTAACCTTAGCCACTGGTTCTTCATTTTCCTTTTGTGTTCAGCATTTTACACATATGTGTGTGATTCAATGGCAATGAGTATATTTGCAATGCTGCTGAACTACCATCCTCATCTACTTTCTGAATGTTTCCACCTTCCCAAACTAAAACTCTGAGCTCATTAGCCACTGCTCTCCACTCTGATTTATGCTGGCATGTCCTCAGATAGCATGGCAAAAAGGGAACAAAGCCTTCTGATGATCCTGTCCAAATGCCTCCAGCTTGTACTCTGAACCGTAAAAGTCATTTAATAAGAACAAAGACTTCCATTGAAGGATGAGATATCGGACTTGGAGGGAAAAAAATCTCTTGAAAGAGGAAGGGAAAATTCAGTTTCACATAAACATGTGAATGACTCTCTTCTATATATAGATCTCTGTGTGGGCTGGTAGAGGATGCTGGAAAGGGCACCAGTGGTGGGATATCTCCCAGTGTGTGGGGCCAAGAGGTTCAGAAGGCACCAGGGGGCCAAAGGATTTATTTTATCCTCTTCCTTAACTAAAGATGAGTCTAGGTGTCAGATCTAAGATAGGAGATTTATTTTTGTAATCAGAAAATCCTTTATCACTTAAGCCCAGCAGCTCCATATGCATGTCCTCACTCTCTCTGCCCTTTCCTCAGACCTTACCTCCTTGTGAGGGCTCTTTTTCCTAAATTCCTGTGATGTACAAGCTATAGGGGTGGGGTTGAACAGAAGGGAGAGCTTGCGAGAGAAAATAAGGCGTCAATAAGTGGACAAAACACTAATAGAGACAGTTCGGATGACATGCCTAGAAAAGTGCCCAGCAGGTGCTTAGAGATGCTACTGCAGGTGGTAAAGACAGTGGTGGTAATGCTGTGAATGACAGGTTTTTCTAGAGACAGCCACTTGAAAAGTCACTTGGCTCCTAACATTGCAGCTGTTTTTGTCTTTATCCTGACCTAGAAACTGCCCTCCTTCAGTTCCCATGATGGGATGGGATGTGGGTGAGGAAAGGAGAGGTGTAGGCAGAGAGCAGCATCTTTCCCATGGAGATGGTATGGGATGTAGGTGAAGTGAAAGCAGACATTGATGGGCTCTGAGTGAACAGGAGGAGAAATAAGCAAGTGCTTAGGTCGGAGGCTTGGGGAAAGAGTTCCTCAGGTCTCTGTCCTGAACAATGATGTTCATGGGTACCATAATGGACTATTGATTATCTCTGGGCCAAGGGATGTCAGGGCCTGTTAGGGTCTATGGTGAAAACCCTAGGAGTTTTGTTCAGCTCCATAGAATCATACCTAAGTAGGGTACGAAAGAGGTGTCATAATGCCCACCTAAAGTGACCTTTAGACCTGTGGGTGGTGAGTCAAGCTGTGAAGATTTAGGTCTCCATATTCCAGGGGCCAAGTCTCACCCCAGAATGGAATGGCTCCTGTTCATTTTCAGTGGCAATTTGGTGGTTATACAGGACAGAGCAGAGTATGATAGACTAAAGAGAGAAGATAGTAAATATAGCTCCACTCCCTTCTCCAGACCTGTGTGAACCCCCAAAACTATAAGGAGGCCACAGTAATTTCACCAAAATATACTAATTGATAGAAGTTAACAGTGATGACCCTAACTATTGCCCTTATTAGTATGCTGGCAGATCCCTGCTATTGAGATATATATATATATATATATGTATGTATGTATGTATATATATATATATATATATATATATATATTCTTTTCCGAGCTAACTAAGTCCATGCTCAGTACTATAGCTCTACAGTTGAATTTTTGGAGTGTGCATTCATTCCTTTCTACTGAGAAACTCTCCATCCAGTAGCCCTCATCTTTATAACGTTCTTTATACCCCCACCCCAGGCCACACCAGAGCAAATGGCATGCCCACTGATACCTTCTTCTCTGTATAGTCCTGCAGCAATTGCAAGAATGGAGACTAGGGGTCCTCTTTGATATCCAAAGCAAAATACCAAGAAGAAAGGGCATGGAGCCACTGGTGTCTCCTTAGCAGAGGACCACCACATGGTGGTCAACAGAATGATAATCACTGTCTCACTATGCTTCCTACTTGCTTCACAAGATATACTGATGGTATAAACAGATCCTGGTTCTATGGCCTGGTTACTTCTGCCATAGGGAGGGAAAGGATTCATCTTCATAGTATATGGATAGATGCTTAAGCTCATCTCCCTGGGATCTGTGGTGTATGGCTGCCAACTGTCCCTTCCTAGGGTGTGGCTGTGCATTCTTCCTAGCAAAGTTGATCTTCATTGATGTTTTGTAATTTCTCTCCCTACCCACCTGTTCTTTCCTGTTCTTTCCTTTTTAGACTATAGTGCCTGCCCTGGTTGGCCCTTAGGAGGCAGTTCTACCTACTTTGGTCAAACTCCACTCCAGCTTGGTCCTTTTCCAAGACAAATGCAAAAGCCACAGGGGGCTGGAGAATTTCCCAGGCAGAGAACTGCCCAACAGAAGTTCAATTAATTTCTCAGGTTGCTGTCAGGGCCTTGTTCAGCCAAGCCTAGCAGGGACCCTGTCTGGCCTTCTGGGTAGGCATTAAAGATGTTAGAGGGTCTCTACTTATGCCTTTTAATGTGAGGATCAATTCCAGACTCTATCACTATCACAAATACAATGGGGGACAAAGCTTTGGCATTCTTCAATTTAGGAGTCAGAAGGAAAGCAAAATGGAGAGAGCTTGAGCAGCAAGCAAAGACGTAGAGGAGAGCTGAAGCTAAGCGCACAAACTACACAACAAAGACAGCTTTATCCAGGGTGGTCCCTGTCACCCATCTGATGTGATTTCTGCACATCCTAGTACCCTGCATCCCCAGTCGCCACAGGACTTTTTATGTAAAAGGACAATGGGCAAGTGCAGCCTAAAGACCTGTTCCAAGACTCATTCTCCATGGTACATCTCATTCACCATGTGTTCAAAGATGGGGAAGTGTGCTCAGTGACTGCTCATGTCCATGTAATTGTCCCTAAATTGTTCCAAGTGGCCTTTCTTGGCAGGAGCTCTTCACAATTAGCCCTTATGTGGAGATGTTGAGAAATGAGTAATTATTTGGAGGTACTTGTCATCAAGAAGATGTGACCCAGTTAGGATATATAGGTCATATGTTAACTCCAATCTAAAAGATGCATTAGCATTCCAGCATTGGCCCCATCATTACTGTGGACTTGTTACACTGCTCAAAAAAAGAAGGCATTCCAAATGAGAATGATTTAAGAACCGTGTAGACATGTCCACACACAGGTGGTCAGCTAACAGTTTAACGAGACTAATTTTGCCTTGGATCCAAAGTACCATATGTATATCTCTAAGACACACGTACACACTACAAACATACCTCAAACACATACACTACACATATACCACATAGACACACATACCACACACACACACACCACCACCACCACCACCACCATATGCATGCAAACTTGCACATGAAAACGGAACCTTCTATCCATATCTTGTAAACCATATCCCAATGCCTCCTGACTACATTTTTTTCTATTTCATTTTCCACATATTTATTTTTCTTTATATTTTATATTTCTATTTACTCAACCAGAAGTGACCTCTTAAAAACAAAAACAAAATCTCAGTGATGAGTTATTTACTATTTCCTGGGGGCCTGTGTGTGTTCCAACCCTAAGCCTGGAATTCCAGGAGGACAACAGAGAAGAGTCAGTCCTCAGGGTTATAGACACCCTCTTAGAGAGAAAGGGATTAGTGCTCACAGGAAACAAAAAAGGAGCTTAAGAAAAGGCAGTGGAAGAAATGAGCCCGCTGTCACCTATGAATGCTCTAGGTATCCTGAGAAGAAAGCAGCCGAGACATATGAGGGGGTCCTGGACAATAGAAAGGGTAAGAGAATGAATAAGAAAAAAGGAGAGAGACAGTGAGAAAACAAAGAGAAGGGGAAGAAGGAAAGAGAAGAGGAGGGAGGGAGAGTAGGAGGAAGAGAAAGAATGAAGAGAGAAGGGGTGGGGTGGATGGTGATTGTTCTCATTGTAAGTGAACTAGGTTTGGGATCTCCTAGGAAATGCAACTCTGAGCATGGCTGTAACAGTGTTTCCAAGAGGACTTTCTAGGTGGAAGAACCGACTTAGACTGTGGGCAGCACCAAAAGGGGGAAAGCTAGATGAGCACCAACATTCATTGCCCTCTCCCTCTCACTCTGCCCAGGTGTTACCATCCTGTGGGCATGACAGGAATGTGTCTCCTGAACTGTGAGCCAAAGCAAAGCTTCCCTCCCTTAAACTGATTCTTGTCTGGAATTTGGTCACAATGATGAGATATTAACTAATACAAAGGGAGAAACAGGAGAGAAGAGTTTGAACAAAGATGATGGTGATGGGATGGAAGAGGAAGGGGAGGAAGGGAGGGAGGTAAGGAGGGAGGAAGGGTGGAAAAGAAGAAAACACAAGTGCACAAAGGTTAAGAGGGGAGAGTGCAAAGCAGTGGAGAGCTAGAGATGATCCTGGATATCATGTAAACTGTTTGGGTGACAAGAAGAGGCACTATTTTTGGTTCCTCTAGCAGAGTGTAAAAGTGACAGCAGTGATTCAAGTACTTTTAGAGGGCAAATCAAGGGCTATGCCCATCTGTTGGGACCCTGACCTTTCTGGATAAATTACTCAGTAAGCAGAGCCTCAAAGGGTCATCATTTGTCTCAGAAGTAGAAGAAAGTTAACTGGGGAAATGAGAGATAGGTCTGTGTGTGCAGGCTGTGTGTATTCAAGTGCCTGCATATGTATGTATGTGTGATATGGCTTTATAATACTTATGTGGGCTTCTTTTTCTTTGGGATAGAGATAGGATAGAGGCTGGGGAGATGGAGGTGGCTCAGTAAATAAAGTAAATAAAGTAAGTGCCTGATAAACAAACACAAGTACCTTAGTTCAGATCCCCCAGTTCTCACTTAAAAAGCCAGGCATGTGGTATTCCTCTGGGACCCCACTGTTGGAGGAAGGAGACAGATGGAGCCTCTCATTGACCAGCAACTCTAGCTGAAAAGAAATCTGGGTTCAGTGAAAGACCCTGGCAACAAGAGAAGGAGACACCCTGATGTCAAACTCTGGTTTACACATGTGCCTCCATGGGCCAGTGTACACACAAATTATAGGTAAAGGGCTAACAGTGAGGAGTTCCTGGTACCCTTGACCTTAGGGAACTGAAGGAAGCTGACTCCCACACTGTTATTCTTATAGTCTGCAGCTTTATCTTCCAGCTTGGCAGGACCCTTTGCTGTCATGATGATCCCTGACTGGATTTTCACATTTTCCAGAGTGTGTATATTTGCAGCTCACTTGTCACCTATTTTAAAGGGGTCCAGATTCTCAAGGGCAGCAGTATCACTTTCAGGCTCTCTCATCCATCCCTTGTTATGCATGAACTGCTACTTTTCAGCCAAGTCAGCCACAGGGGGTCAGTGCTGAGTCAGCTCTGAGGGGGAGATTGACAGGGATTAGGGCCAGGCAGAGGACATCAGGTTCGGTTTCACAGTGACATTCATCAGGATATTGAATTGCATCTTAAGGAGCTATTGATGGATATGGGGATTGGAGGCAGCCAGCCCTTTGGAAAGTCAGAGTCCTGGAAGATTTTCCAGTCTGACAGTGACAGTCAAGGAGACAACAGAGGGCTATGATGCAGGGTGGTCACTCCATTTAGCTCGAGAGAGAGGAATTGGTGATGTAGTGAGGTCTTACTACAAGGAACCTCAAAGTCAACACCAAGACTCTCTCCATATCTTCCTGAACCTGCAGGTCTTCAGGGATGCTGGGGATGCCTCTTGCTGGATGCCCACATCCAGAGTGGCGGGCTCTGAGAGCATCTAAGGACACTTGCAAGGGCACACACAGGGTGGGTATGGTGCACACAATTGATAGGGTCTATTGGAAGAAGTAGGCTGGGGGATAGGAGTAGAGGGTAAACACTAGTTAGTGAAAAGCTCTGTGACACCAAAATCCAGCCTGGCCCTGAGTGGCTGGTGACAGGTAGGCTAAATTCTATCAGCATCCTCATCTGCCAAGGTCACCCTTTGGGGAGCATGGCCTTTGGTGTTGCTGACTCAGAAGCCAGCCTTAATGCAGAGCCTAGGTTTAATCCCTCCCATCTCTCCTTACTACCGGACAAAACTGTTTACCATTTCCTTGGTGAGCCAGCCACCTCCCTGGTGCCTTTCTTAACTAACAGCTTTTGGAATCCAGGAGGTCACCCTGGACTTGCTCTCGGTTATATTTAACAACGAATACCATGAGGACCATGGGCACCAGAACCCCAGATTGTGACATTGGTGAGTAGAAGGAACCTGGTAAACCCCTGCAACTCTGAGGCTCTGCAATTCTGAAGGGCCTTGAGTTAACTCTTGACATGCTCTAGAGAGTGACTGAAATGTTGGGAGTGTGGGGTCCAGGCACACAGTAAGTGCTGTTATTTCTCTGTTGAGAACAGGGAAATACCCTGGAGAGATAGCCCGGGTATCCCTCAGTCTCTCTAGGAACATCCCAATGTGGCTAGAATGGTGCTGTGTGTGCAGGGAGGGCTACCAAGAACCCAGTGAGCACTGTGCTAGGTCTGAGTCACTCTCTACAATGTCACCAAATCTGTATCGCTGTTCCCAGAGGCCCCAGCACCAGCAGTACTGGCCTGCAGTATGGGTAATACACCAAGGGACATCCAGGCTGCTTGCTGCACCTTCTGCCTTTGTCACACCACTTCCTTGCCACCAGAAGCCCTCCCTGCCTTGCCAGATTTTCAGTGAATCTACCCTTTGTGGGCAAGGGCTAAGTCAAGAGCACCTTGTGGGGGACAAGATATCTCTCATTTACTCCCTTCTTGCCTCTCAGCCAGCAGCTCTGAAGAAAGTCCCGGTCCATTATCAAAGTGGAAAATCTTCACAGCTGCTGCTCTCTAAGAGACAGCCAATTAAGAAGCAGCCCAGCCCAGTGGAAAGAACCAGAAGCCAGTGGTGCAATCCAACTCAGTCATTCATGAGTTGAGCCAGTCTCTGGACTTCCCGGGACTTCCTCTTCCATATGTGCAAAGTGATGATGGGGAAAGACACATTCACAGGCATTTGGATGAAAGCAGAGGCTCCTGAGCTGATAGGAGGCCATTTTCTATCAGGAGGGTCTGTGAAAGATGATGGGTAGGTATTGCAAAGAGCACCTTCCAAATGAGGCAGGCTGAGGAGACCTGTGAGCATGTCCTTTTACTGACCTGACAGTGTATGTCTGTCCTGTGTGGCAGGCCAAGCGCAGGCTGAGGGAAGCAGTAGGAGGAGAGGGCAGAGCTCCCTCTGACTTGGAGCTGCTCACAGCATCCTTGTCATGGAAGTGGGTGTTCAGCATGTCACAGGGTATGTAATTACTATAATGAGGAAGACTGTCTGTTCTTCCTCGGTTTTTGGTGGGGGGGGCACCTTCTATTGTTCCAGGACTTCCTGTAAACATCAAAACCTTGAACATTTAAGTTCCCTACACTATGATGTAATGTGTATGCACAGAATCTGTATGCTTGAAGTTATGTCTAGATTGTTTATCATGCCCAGAAACATAAAGATAAAACATCAAGAAAATGTCTATCTGTGTTCAATACAGATACAGCATTTTAAGAATATCTTTAACCGAGGTGGTCAGGACTCTTGGATGCAGAGCTTAAGCACACAGGTGGTCAACTGCAGTTGCAAGTGCAAGAAAAATGTTTTTAAAAGGATGTTTGTTTGCTGGAGAGATGGCTCAGTGGTTAAGAGCACTGGATGTTCTTCAGGACCCAGGTTCAATTCTGACACCTACACGGTGGCTCACAGTGTATCTAGTCCCAGGAAGCTCTGATAACTTGGCTTCTGCTGGCACTGCAGGTAAATGGTACTCATACACACATGCAGGCAAAATCATACACATAAAACTAAACTTTAAAAAAGATTAATTTTTGCATTTATTTTATGTCTATGTGTATGTACCTTAGTGGATAGCCATACATCACATGCATGCAATGCCCATGGAGGCCAGAAGAGGACATCAGATCCTCAGGAACTAGAGTTACTATTGTGAACCACATTGAGGGTTCTGGCAACCCAACCCAGGTCCTCCACAAGTACTCCTAACTGTTGAGTCATCTCCCCAGCTCCCAGTGAAGAAGACCTTACAGGCTAAGGTCACTCACTGCCTTTCCCCAGAGGCCTCCTGTAGCATGCTTCTTCCTTCACTGATGCTGGTTTGACAGCAACCAGCATCACTGTCAACATTGTTCTGCAAGCATAAGCCAATGCAATTAGACAAGGAAAAATGAAAGGTTAGTGTATTTAAGAAGAGGAAGCAAATTTAGTCTGATTTTGCAAATAATTTGATTATATGCCTGAAAACCTTTAGGAGCAAAAGGAAAATTCATTTGAATAGCTTCTTATACAAGCCACATAGGATTAAGAGAATACACTAGAAGGAAAAAAATTTCACTTATGGTAAGAATAAAAGAGGATTTTTAAAAAACTAACAATAAATTTATGGTCGGACGTTGGTAGCACATGCCTTTAATCCCAGCATTCAGGAGGCAGAGGCAGGCTGATCTCTAAGTTTGAGGCCAGCCTGGCCTACAGATTGAGTTCCAGGACAGGTTCCAAAACAATCAAAACAATACAGAGAAACCCTGTCTAAAAAAAAAAAAAAAAAAAAAAAAAAAGAAGAAAAGAAAAAAAAAGAATAAATTTCTCTAAAAAGAAAACAATGTTAAGCCTGTGCTGCTTATAAGTTTAAATAGTGCTTAAATAAGTTAAAAAGACATCCTCCCAGATATAAAGTCTCAGTGTTGAGGACATTTTAAATACTCATTCAAAGAAATTCTGTCCAAAGTATCAGCACCATTTATTTTGACCAAAGAATTTATTCTGTAGTTAATCCAAAAAGAAAAGAAAAGAAAAGAAAAAAAACCAAAAAACAGGCAAATACAAATAGGGGGAAGATTGGGAAGAAAATGAAGAGTGGAGTCCTTCCAGATTTTCAAATGCATTTGTCCTAACCCTACAATAATTAAAGCAGTTTGGTGCATTATAGATAACAGTCATGGAGCAGAATGCAACCCAGAGATAATCTTAGATACACATTGAGATTTGTCTGCTATAAAGGTGTGTCTCAAACCAGTAAGTTGTTTAAAGGTCATTCAACAAGTGCGATTGGAATAGTGGTAAGAAGGACTAAGCTGAAAACCCACTTCACAAGTTATAACAAAATAAATTCCAGATGGACTAAAAAATTTAAGTTCTTGGGGCTGGAATATAGCTAGGTAACTAGTTAAGAGTGGTTCCAGCACTTGCAGGTCCTAAGTTTGCTTCCCAGTGACCAAATCTGATGGCTTAGCGCTACCTGTCACTCCGGCTCCACAGGATCTAATGCCCTCTTCTGGCCTTGATGTAGCATGTAAACACACACACACACACACACACACACACACACACACACACACACACACTAAAAAGAATAAACTATCTAGAGGGAGGGGCTGGGATGCAGCTCAGTGTTTGAGTTCTTTCCTAGCATGCTCAAGGATCTGGGTTTGCCCATACCTAGCACCATAAAAAAAAAGAGAGAGAAATTCCACATAATACTTTTTGATATAATCTTCAGATAGTGGTTCTCTCAAAATATAGCATAAAACCCACAAATCACTGAAATACTGTCATGTTTTAAAAAGTTAGCTGACAGGTAAAAATAATAAAATAAGCATGTCTAAAACAAATACTAAATATATCTAGAATATCAATTCAATGGGACTTGAAAGAAGGCTCAGTGCTTAAGAGTACTTAGCAGGGCTTACTGCTCTTGCAGAGGACCCTAGTTCAGTTCCCAGCACCCACATAGCTGCTCACAACTGCCTGTAACTCCAGTCCTAGGGGATCTGATGGGCATTCACACGGTATACCTAAACTCATACAAGAACACATACATAAACATAAATATTATAAATGTATAAATCTTTTAAAAATTAAATAGAATGTAAACTCAAAATATGCTATGTTTTAATTACTAAATAAAAAGGCCTAAAATGTATAAGACTCAAGTGCAGTGGATTGAATGAACAGTCTAAAACAAGACAGTTCTCACCACTACATTAGAGGCCAGGCTCACATAGTCCTTCCCTGAACACCATGGAGGAAAGGTGATGGGGAGTCCCCACGGGCCAGAAGTGGCAATGGTGTTTATCATCTATGCTCAGAGTCACTTGGATGGGATGGATGTACACACATGGCCACGCCCCCTCCAATGCAGTCCCTAACTGGCAGGCTCTCCTGGGATGATTCCACAAAACATAAAAGAGAACACTCATTTCCAGTGAATAATGATCCATCTTGGCTGTGCTGTGAATTTTTATGCCAGGTAGAAAATCTAAGGACAAATATTAAAGTCTAAGGGGCCTGGCCCATCCCAAGGTTTTGTTTCATTGTATATAGAAATCTTGCTTTTATTTATTGGTTTGTTTGGTTGGTTGGTTGTTTAAAGTAGCAACCAGAACAATGTGACCATGATGACTAATATGTCTTAAGAAAGTTGAATAATCAAAAATAGCAAATATAAAGAGGTTGGTTTGCATGTAGGCTAGTTGATGATCTTTAATAAATCATAAGCCTTACTATTATTGTAACCATCCGTTCCCTTGCTTTCCTTCCTCCTGTGAAAGCACTTCACACTGCAAAGGTTAGCTGGCTTCTCTCTGCCTCTCAGCTATCTATTTTGACTTAATAATTAGCAGATGCACCTAGAGCTCGGAGCCAGGGAGGGCAGGGATTTGGTGGATGGCTCTACTCCCCAGGAGTCGCACCCCATGGACACCTGACACCTGATGCCACAGAAGGAACGCCACCTCTAAAGTTCACACAGAGGCCTGGTCTGGTTCTCTGGTTCCCATATTTGTTAGCTACAAATACTAACTTCGATCAAGTAACTTCCCTTTGCTGCGCCTTACTGGTTCCTCGATGTAAAAGCTAGGACTGGGGACTGGGAAGATTACTTTGTGGTTAAAAGTGTATACTGTTCTTGCAGTCTTGAGTTCAGGTCCTGGCACCGCCTGTATCATCATAACTGTTTCTATTATTAGATATTGTTAATCCCTTACTGTGTCTGATTTACAAATTAAACTTTACCATAAGAAAGTACGCATAAAAGAAGCCTGGCATATTTAAGATCTGTTACTATTTAAAACATTGGAGAGTTTAGGCAAGGGTAGAGACAGTGGAACATGTTTGTTTGTTTGTTTGTTTGTTTGTTTGTTTCATTTATCACTGTTGTATCTTAAATGAGCTGGGCCCAATTTTCTATGACGTTCTCTTTGCCTTTGCAAATCTGTTTGGGCCAGGGTGTCTTGTGTTATCTAAACACACTCTCCCTCCCTCTTACATTAAATGTAATGTTCACACTGTGAGCCTGAGCAAGCTTCTCTCCCATTGTTCAGGAGAAACACTGGACAATTTCTTTCCACCAGATTAGGTTTCTTCATCTCTGTCCTTTGATGTGTGGATAAAGCAGAGGCTGGGGATCAAGAGAGTTGGGGAGAGGATTCAGTTGCATACTGGGGAAACACAAAGCAAATCCACAAGGAGCTCTCACTTCCCAGGCAGCAGGATGAGTAGACAACAAATGGGTAAAGGGGTGTTGCAAGGATGGGAGAAACTGAAACCCTCAATTGCATTCTGGTGGAATGGTGGGTGCAGCTGCTGTGAAAAATGGTTTCCCCAAGATTTGAGATTTTTTTTTAAGTTAAACACAGAATTACTCTATGACTTAGCAACTCCACTCCCAGTTACATATCCTAAAGAAATGAAAACACAGATTTTTTTTCACACAGAGACACAGACGTGAGCACAAATATAAACAACAGTATTATTCTCCAAATGGGTAACAATCAAAATGTCAATGAACCAATGAATAAATTAGAACCCTTGACACATCACGCAATAGAATCTGATGCTTCAGCCATACAAGTGAATGGATGCTAATGAAGGGGTGAACCTCAAAAGTGTTATGCTAAATGAGAGAAACAGGCACAAAGGACACTTTCATTTCTATAAAAGAATGGGAAGGGAAGGAAAGGGGAGGGGGAGGAGGAGGGTAAAGAGAGGGGAGGGGGAGAAGGAGGGGAGGGGGGAGGGATAACTCCATGGTTAAAAGCACTTGCTGCTCTTAACAAGGGACCTAGGTTTGGTTCCCAGCACCACATGTTGGTTCACAGCTTAGGACTCCAACTCCAGAGATCTCTCCTCGTCTACACAGGCACACATGTGGTACACATACACACATGCAGGAAAAAAACACTCCTAAACTAAAAACAATTTCTTAAAGGCTAGAAAGAGGTCAAGCTGTACTGAAAGCAATTTTCAGTTTAAAGAGGAATCCCATCCCAGAATCACATCTGGTGGGAACCTGGTCCTCTTATCAAGTCTTTACCACACCTGGGGGAAGGAGGCAGGGAGGCCTGCTTAAAGGATTCCTTGCATCAATGGTTCTTGTGCACGGTACATAATCACCTGCTAATTTTCCTTTTGCACCTCTAGCCTCATTTTCACATGAACTTGCTTCAGGCCAGATGTTGCTGGAACCTGATGCAGGGGGTGTGTTTAACTCAGACATCTCCCCTGCTGACCACCTGCCTTTGGGAACATTTCAGAACATGCTGCCAAGTTATACACAAAGGCCCAGATAAAACCAGCTTTCTGATCATTTCACTCTTGTTGATAAATGGATACTCGCTTCCCCATTCCTTAGAAAGTGGCCTAGAACCAAATCAAATAAGACTAGACCCCATCTCACATCCTGAGTAAGGAGGCAGACAGTAATCCTTTAATGGAATCCTATTTTTCAAACTGACAGTTATCCTCCATGAGGCTCTCAATGGGGCCAGACTGAAGCTAGGGAAGTGGGATAAACAGACTTGAGAAGGTTTGAAGGCATATGCTCATAGGCTTGCAGGTGTTTTGGTGGAAGAAGTAGATGGCAGCACTAAACACTAACTCACCCATAACAACAGATAAAGGTTCATACCCTGAGTCAAGTTGGGAAAAAGTATTAGAGCTGCTAATGCTGGCAACCATGGTTATCCAATCAAAAGTCTTATTTTACAGCTGGGTGGTTAAGGGACCACAGAGTGAAGGACACGTTCAAGGCACAATTGGTCCACTGGTGAATAGGTACAGTGACCAGCCAGCAGCTAATGAGTCACATGAGGAAAGGATACTCACCACTCGGTTCATTCCCAACCTTTCTGATGGTCTCAGGAACCATTATGTGGAAGGTTCCTCCTCAGCAGCACACCTTCCCACATCCACAGCAATTAAAACTGCCTTGCTCTGATTGCATTGCTCCAGATTGTCTTTGGGGATTGTGGGTGTCGGGGTTACTTTCCATCTATGGTGCAACTATGGTATGGATTTTACGTTTTCCTTAAATATGTTATCATTTGTGTACAAAAGAGTGAGTACTTACAGAGAAAATAGTATATAGATAATTAAACAACTCACAAATGTACCAAAATATATAAGGATTGGGATAGGGAAGTAATGTTGCTCAAATCTATGACAGCTGTGTGAATCATCATCCTCTTACTCTCTGTCTCTGTCTCTGTCTGTCTCTGTCTCTGTCTGTCTCTGTCTCTATCTCACACACACACACACACACACACACACAGACATACACACACACACACACACACACACACACACACACACACGGCTCCTGCCTAACACTTATCTAGTCTCAGTGAGGAAATGGGCAGTGATGGGATGCTTACTGTCTTTCTAGATCCTCCCAACAACAAACTCCAGCCTTGACACCTGCCCCTACCATGCACTGTGTTGTGCATTGGGATTCATCCATCCTTTCCTGGCATATCTAGGGCTGAGCACCTCAAGTAGTTAATGCCCAGTAAAGATTTCAAATCCTTGACTGAAGGTCCACTTCATGGGATGGACCCCATAACTAACACTGCTTGGATGACAAAGAACCTCAAACTAGATAGCCCAGGGACCTATGGGAAAATCAAAATACTACTATTCTAGAAAGAAAAAAAATAATAAAATGACTCCTAATTGTAGTGCTCCTGACAGCACCATACACTTTCCTGAGAAAAATGTTGGACACTGTTGTCTCTCCTTCTGGAGTCCATCCTTGCTTCAGCTATGGCCGTTTGGGCAAAGAACTGGCCCTACCTCGACCATTAATTTGGACATGTGGTCCTATGTGCTTGCAGTAGACAAACATAGAAGACTGCTAAACCTTACCAAGTCAGGGTAAGACAGCCTTTCTACCTCCCTGCCTTTGTTGTGGTCTGTCAGGTACTCTTGGACTTAGCCAAAACTGGCTGTACCAACATTGCTGTGAGTCCTTGGGTGACTGTCCAGGTAGCCTGCTGTTTCTGTCCTCACTGCACCTTTTGGAAGTTGCCCATCCGCACTTCCTGCTGACCATAGTATTGTTATTTTCCTTCTCAGGTCTTTGATGAGGTTGAAGATTAAACTATCACAAGTATTAGTCTCTCTTCCTAGTTAGATATATTAAGTACTAGACTTAAGCTTTCCAGCTTAGGACAACTCTATTGTAAACCCTGTTTTGACTTCACTAGGACTAGATAGTTAGGTCTTAAGTTTGTATGTTCTCAATTTTTCTTTCCTTAGAGCACACTTGTTATTCACTGTTTTGTATATAGTTTTGTATCAAACCTAAATCTCTTCTTTACACTAAAAGGGAAATTGTAATGAGATACTCACTTTGCCAGCACATGTCAGAGACCACGCCCATTGGGGGTGGAGACAGGGGTGAACATTACCTGGGGGAACTAAGTCTGAGGAGGGGTTCTGAGAGCTTTCTTGCTTGCAGCACGGGGGCAGGAGTACATCTGGAGGCATCCTTGGGACCAGGAACCTGCTAGTGTTCATCTGTCTATTTTGTGAGTTATTTCTCCCTGAATAAACATCTATTTGGCCTATTTGTTTCTCCTGATCCTTATTAAACATCAATACTAATGACATTCTGCTGTACTCATTGATCAGTGCCTTACTCGGCCATCATCAAAGAAGCTTCCTCCTGCAACAGATGGGAACAAATAAAGACACACAGACAGACTGAGATCTTGGAACACTCAACCCTGAACTGGATGTTCCCAACAAATTCTTCCCCCCAGGGCTCAGGGAACCCTGTGGAATAGGAGGCACAAAGAGTGTAACAGTCAGGAGGATGGAGGACACAGGAACATGATGAACACACATATGAATTCACAGAGACTGAGGCAGCACACACAGGACATGCTCAGGTCTGACCTAGAGCTGAAAAGAGAAGTGGACACATGCCCCCACCTCTAACCCAGAAGCAATCTCCAATTGATAACCACTTGCAAATGAAAATTTAGTTTCCTTTCAAAGGAGTTTTCCTGAAAAGCAAACTACTCTTAAGGGTAGGCCCAATGCCCAGCAGTGGATGGCCGACAGAAAACAAACTCAATGTCATCTTCAGAGCTTTCTTGTCCATTGTTTTGTCAGGGCCTTTTATTTGTTTTGTTTTTTTCTTTGTGTATGTATTTTCTTTGGTTTTTTAAATGTTATCTTTTTAATTTCATTTATGTAGTAGATAGTTTTATGTCAAATCGACACAAAAGCTAAAGTTATTTGAGAGGTGGGAAGCTGAATTAAGAAAATGCCTCAAAGAAATCAGGCTGTAGACAAGCCTGTAGGGCATTTTCTTAATTAGTGATTGATGGGGGAGGGGCCAGCCCATTGTGAGTGGGGCCATCTCTGGATTGGTAGTATCGGGTTCTATAAGACAGCAGGCTAAGCAAGCCATGGGCTAGGCAGTAAGCAGCATCCCTCCATGGGCTCTGCATCAGCTCCTGCCTCCAGGTTCCTGCCCTGCTTGAGTTCCTATCCTGACTTCTTAGTACTTTGTGTATATATTATGACTTCCATTTTAGTGTTTTTAGGAGATTCCAGATCATGCAAATGAGTGGGTTTCTAGTACCTTCTTTGGGCTCTTTTCTTTCCGTTTGCTTGTTTTATCCAATTCTGCTTTTAGTTTTTGCTTTATCTTATTTTACTTTATTATTATCCCTCAGAAGCCTGTTTATTTCCTAATGAGAGACAGAAATGGGGTGGATCTAGATGGGAGGGGAGGTGGGGAGGAACTGGGGGAAAGTAGAAAGGGAGAGAAAACCAGTATAAAATAAGTCAGGATATAGTATATGAGAAAAATGTATTTTCAATACAAGGGGAAAAATATTTCAAATCCTAGTTGGACAAGTAGTGTGAGTGCCTAAAGTTTCCAATTATAAGGGAACAGCTTTCTGTATTTCTAACCCTATGGATAGGTAGAGTGAGGAGATAGAGAAGACCATGCTGGCCACCCTTGCATGTAGTAAACTTCCTGAGTGCTGTGAATGTCAGGGCTCAATTATTCTGCTTTCTTTTATTATATACATATATTTCAATTTCCTTCAATCTTGTATTTACTTTTGTCCGAAGAAGAGTATATTATTAAAGAATAATTATTATATATGTAAAAGATATGTGATATATAATGGTGATATTATATATTACATATATGTAATGTTTTTATATACTATTATAAACTGATGTGTATTTTGTATTATTATATCATTTTTATTACTAAAGGATCATATACCATCCTAGTACACAAACAATTCAGCTTGCCACCTCTACACAAACTGGAACAGCATTACCAGTACTGGTAATGATATTGCTGCCTTGCTCTGCAATCCATCCTAGAGATAGTTGATGTTAAGTTCTGAGAACTTGTCCCTCCACATAAGGGTTCTTTTCCAAATCGCACTTCTTTAAGACAATCAGATGGTCCGCAATGAGCTGAGAGGTGAATGGCCCCTTCCTGTGTGAGCACCATGTGTTCTGATTTGTCATCCTCCATCCTTTTTGATGGCTCAGGATGTCTCCAGTCTTGAACCATGACATTTATCTTTGTTCCCTGCCCCCACCTCCATCCAGGCAGCACCCCTTTCCTCACCCATTGGAAGATAGTTAAGGTTATGGGAGGCACAGAAGTCCTTGTGCACATAGATAAGCACTAAGGGAACTAGGAATGTTGAACACACAGGATTGTTCCTTCACAGGGAGGGATACATAACTTGGTATCTGTTCAGAAGGTAAGAGCTAAAGTCATTAATAGCCTTGTGACTTTTGTACTATATGTGTGGCCAAGACCACAGTAAATCCTCCCCAGACCCTTATCATGATTTTATCTGTCTATAGAACCTATCTTATGGAAGGTGCCACATGTAGTCAATCTATAGATGTCTCATGTATAACTATAGAACTTATCTTATGGAAGGTATCACATGACTTTACAAAGAGTTCCAATGCAGTCATATATTAAGCTTTATTGTACAGATGGATTGAGTCATCTCTAGAGCCCCACCCCTTTCAGAATTTTAAGTAAAAAGAAGCTGAAAGTTTCCCAATTTGCTCTTCAGGCTTGATCCAAACCTTCTGTAAGATCAGGAACCCATCAGGGTAAGTCTATGTTCTTGATTGGATGTTGAATATCTGCAAAGGCCAATATGGTAAAGACTTAGTTGCCAATGTGGCCCTATTGAGAAGTGGCAGAGAGGACTTTAGGTTATTGGGAGCAGAGCCAAGTTCCTTCCTCTTCCTCTCTTTTGCTTTGTGGCTAATGAAGTGATAAGTTTTCCCCCACGTGTTTTCACCATGATGAACTGCCTCACCACTGATTCAAAGCAGCAGAGCCAATTCATCATGGACTAGGACTACCAAAGCTGTGAGTCAAACAAACATTTTCTAAGTTAATAACCTCAAGGATTTTGCTATAGTAAAGCTGACACAGCAGGGCTTTAGGCAGTGTCTCAGGAATAGTCCTTAGAATCAGTAGCCTCTGCTCTCCTTGGTACCCCTCACTCACCTGACCCTGCCACAATGGGTGGAAGAAAGCCTGTCTTGACAGCAGCAAACAGACAAACAGAGAAAAGGGCACAGTCAGAAATACACCCAGCAGAAGCATAAGAAGTCATTGAATCATTGTAAAGGGAGGCAGGAGTATGTTGTCTCCAAAGCCACACCTTCCTTAGATGCCCAGGGATGGAAGTGCTACTCATTGGACATGTGACTAGCAGTGAGCTGAGAAGAGACCAAGCAAGACTTTCTTGTACTCCTGACAAAAGCTAAAAAGGGTGCCTGCTTTCAGGAGAACTTGGTTATACCATTCAAAGTCCTTCATAAGAAGTCAAAGCATGTTTGTCCCTCTGCCTCAGTCACCCTCACCTGCTGTGGACTCCACAAAGGTTCCCCATGTACATTGTCATATCAGTCATGGCATAAAGCAAGGCAACGTGCAGGCAGACATGGTGCTGGAGAAGGAGCTGAGAGTTCTTACATCTTGACTCACGCACAAAAGGAAATTATCTGTCTCACTAGGTGAGGCTTGACACAGTTCGTCCAATAAGACCACACCTACTTCAACAAGGCCATATCTCCTAACAGTGGCACTCCCCTTGGGAGCCATTTTCTTTCAAACCACCACAGTATGATAGAACCCTATGGCTGTTAGTGGGGGGTGGAAAGGGTGGAGAGAAGGTATAGAGAGGAAGCAGGGAAGAGACAGAGACTGGTAGATCCCTGAAGCTCATTGGCCAGCCAAACTAGCCAATGAATGTGATCCAATTCCTCTGAAAGATCCTGTCTCAAAAATTAAGGTGAAAGACTGTTACAAGCAGTTTTCCTGCCAGCCTAGTCCCACAGCCTTGTCAGCCCCAAATAACAGAGACACTGTATTAGACATAAAACCGTTGGCCTGTTACTAGCATTTCTTATTGGCTGGCTCTGTCTTAAATATTAACCCATTTCTATCAATCTAAGTGTTTCCACATGGTCTTATCTTACAGGAGGGTCTGGACTTCCTCCTCTGAAGTCCCTACCTTTTGAATCTCTACTACATCTCCCAGAATCCTCCTTGTCTCCTAGTCCCGCCTATCTCGCTTTCCTATTTGCCAACAGTACTTTATTCATTAACCAATAAGAGAAACATATTTACAGAATGACATCTCCCATCACCTTCTCTTTTCTGTCTAAAATAAAAAGGGTTTTACTTTAACATAGTAAAATATATAACAAAACAGTTATCAAATAAGAACTATAGTTAACAATATTTAGTCCATTAACATTTAGCAAGATTTAAAGAAAATATTCCATCTATCCTGTCTTTGTGACTCTAAAGTCCTATATGTAACTTATCTTTAATCCTAACTAAGGAAAACTATAACCATGACTGTCTGTCTTCAACTCCATCAAAGACCACAGAAGGATAGTATATAAACTCTAGAAATGACAGAGCCATCTTGCTACCTGGTCAGTCACCCGAAGTTCTTCTGTAATGTTTTATTTTCAGCTTATAGGCCAGAGTGTATCTGGAAGACTTCTCAGCAAAGCAGGAAACTTTAAACTGTCCCACCTGTGTTGGCAGTTTGTCAGCCACTTTTCTCTGTGTCCTGCAAAATGTCTTCCTTGAAGCAGGAACCCTGTAGCAATGTTCATCTTGTATCAGCAGTCACTTTTCTGTGGGCCCTGCATGTCTAGTTTATACAGAATAAAGTCAAACAGCCCAGACAAAAGCAGTATCATTCCCAAATGGACAGTCTTGCCATGTTGGAAGGAAACTCTATAATGAGTTTTTTCGATGTCCATCTTCCTTTCTGACAAAGGTGGTGTTGCCAGGAACAGTTATGCCTCACTGTTAAGAAAAACCCTACACCATTTTAAATGCCATATTCTGTAGGTCTTTGAAAGGACTGAAGAATATTTATCCATCTCAAATATATTTCTATATATCTAGAAATCCTAACATAACTATAAGTTTTGACTATTATAGGTTACTAGCTATTATCTGTACTTAACTATACGCTGTATTTTTAAATGAGTATATAAGCACAATACCTAAACAAGAGGAGAAATATTCTTATGACAAAATTAACCTTAAATTTGCATCGATAAATTAAAATCCATTCTAAAACAAAGTATTCATTTCTATACCATAATCCCCTTTTTACCTTTAAAAAAGAGATTTGTTGTCGTCATTAACCATCTTAGTGAGCTCACATGCTTGGAGATTGGGAGTGGGGAACATGTTTATACTCATCTCTGTCACAATGCTTACTACAGGGCTCTGGCTTACAGGGTACCTACAAGTATGCCTGTTGCTCAGTCTAGAACTTTGAAGAGAATGAAAAGGTATATTAGACATTATCTGTCTAGCCCTGGACAAGTTATCTGTCCATTGCATCTCTACTTCCTGAGATAAGACAATAAGACATGTAAATGAACCTTAGAGGTTTGTGCTGCAGATTATACTGATGGTGCAGAAGGTTCATCAGTGGTGGCATGAGTAGCTGTCAGCCCCTATGCTGAATTGAGGCACTTTTAGGACTTAGTTGACAGATGAGGAGAGTAGGCATCTGCAGCACAGCTCTCTAAGGTAATGTACCTCACAGCCCTGTGCTTCTTCTTGCCCTTTCACAAAGAGCCGCTTATTAAATTTTTCCAAGCCTCAGTTTCCATGTCTGTAAGATGAAGTAGTTATCTGGTCCAAAACAAACTGAGGCCAAATGGCTAACTGGGTGCCTATTAGCATACCACAGTGCAAGCTGGCCTCCAGGCTCTCAGCGAGTACTTGTTACAGAGTTCCATGGGGCTGACATCCTGGCTCCTCATAGCACTTCTCTCCCCACCTCCTACCCTAAACTTCTCCAACCCATGGGCTTCTCTTCCCCCAGGTTCTCATTCCTATATAACTGCCATTTCACTGTGTGCACTCTTTGTTCTCAGCTCTCTTGGTCTACTCTCTCTGACTCCTTTGCTCTCTCTCTTCTCTTCCTCTCGTGTCCCCCCACTCCCCACACACATGGTGCCATTCAGTTTGCTGGCCATGTTTAAGCTACTACTTTCTCTCCCTGCTCTGGACTCTTCCTGTACTCTGCCTGTACTCTCCCTCATATCTACAATAAAATAACTTTCTCCTCAACCTTTTCTTGCAGCAGTCTTTTCCTCATTTTATGCAGTAATCACATCTCTTCCATAGGGTAGCTGGCTGTAAAGATGACATGTGAGACTAATCAAAAAGCATCTACAACACAAAGCTATATGGAGCTTGGGAAGCTTAGTTATGACTTGGAGTAATGCCCTCCTAAGAGCAGGTGATAACTGAATAAAAAGAATGAGAGCCAACCACGTCGTTAAAGTTTAAAGATTAAAAATCAGCTTCCTCTGTGTTTAAAACAGAGATGAACAAAAGCAAAAGGACCAACAAACTATAAACACCAGGACTTTCCTAATGTAAATGAACCACAGGGACCTACTGTGTCACCTTCTCATATACTCTTTTATATTTTTCCTGCCTGGTACCCAGGACTACCTTTCAGATAATGTGGGAATGGCCAGTCAAGCCACAACATCCTGGAAGACTGGGAAAGAGTACCCCTCCCAGGGAGAGGGCTGTTGATGCTTAAAGGAGCCTTTCCACTCTTGTTTTCCCAGCTCCTTCCTTGAATCCTCCACAACTCTGTAATAGAGAATTATAATGTCTAAGGGAGCTGTGACTTAAGGGCAAGTTGACCAACTGGAGACAAAGAGGAAGATCAGCAGAGGTTTCAAGACCAATGTATGAAGAGAAATCTTAATACTAGGAGCTGGAAAGGCGTCTCAAGGGTTCTTTGCACACTAGGCAGCACTTCAGAGTGATTGTGCATTCAACCAAGCTCTTGACCAATCTAGAAGAAAACTAAAGCCAATGATGATAAAACTAAGACTCTGAGTGTCATAGCTTCCGAGTACTGGGCGAGGTATACTCCAGCCTCACCAGCTTGTGTTCTCTGCCCCTGCCATAAAACACAGAATGATTGGCCAAATGAATATTCATCTATCTGTGACTGAGTTACTGCATTATAGTAACATGCCAAGCAATAGTTGCTAAGAGACTTACAGGCACCGTCACACTAAACCTATAAAATAAACCTATAAAATGGAGGTTAGTTCATGTCCTAGCTTGCTTCCTGTTGCTGTGATTAAAAAAACAAAAACAAAAACAGAAAACAAAACACTGACCAAAAGCAACTTTGGGGAGGAAATTGCATATTTCGGGTTGCAGCTTGTAGTCCATCATTGAGGGAAGCCATGGAAGAAACCTGGAGCCAGAAACTGCAGCGGGGCCCCTCACTAGACAGGAACTCACCGTGTTGCCTATGCTGATGGCAAGTCAGCTCCAAGAATCTGTTCTCCAGCTCCTAGTGCTGGAGTTGTAGCTATGCCCTGTTTAAACATGAGGCTAAGGATTTGAACACAGGTCCTCAGACCTGCATGACAAACACTCTTACCCTTAAAGCCATCTTCCCCACCCCATGAAGTCTCTTTTCATCAAAGTACCATGACCAAAGCTCCTATTCCAGACAATAACTTACTACTTTCCACCATCTTAAACATATTTCCTTTCGGATGCATGTGACAAGATAAAATTCTAAATGTCTGCAGAGAGGTCAGAGGAGGAAAAAAATCCTTGCCTGGGACTTAGATTTACTGATAGGGGTGAGTTGCCTCATAAACATGTCAGATCCAAATCCACCAGGGAAAACAATTTCCTGAAATCTGAGAATACCTTGCAGGGCTTGAGAAACTGCCACATCAAGCTGTACCTACCAGTTGGCCTGGACATTCTGAGGGACCTAAACATATGGCCACCTTGATTCGTGTCAGGTCAGTTCCCAACCACTAAATTTGCCTCTGCCTTCTTATCACCCCAAAATAGTATTAAGCTGTGTGTATCTGCTTCTTGTAAAAAGCCCAGGCCTGAGATGGCTCAGTGGGTAAAGTATTTGTAGAGACAGCATGACGATTTATGTTTGGAGCCTCAAGATCCACATAAATGTAAGGCAAGGTGGTGTACACAAGTAACCCTGGGCAGAGACTGGGGATCCTGGGGGCCTTGTATTCTTTTCCTTGTGTATAATTACACAAGGACAGCTTTGTAACACACAACCTACAATCACAGCTGCTGATATGTCCAGGAAATGGTGGGCTCTGGATTAACTGAAGATCCTTTCCCAAATAATGGGGCACCTCTAGTACACACCTTTAGTCCCAGCTCTCCAGAAGCAGAGGCAGGCAGATGTCTGAGGTCAAGGCGACCTTGGTCACACAGGACTACACAGAGAAACCCTGTCTTGAAAAGACAAACGCAAAAAGATAAATTAGAAAAGATTGGGAGGGTTGGGGAGATGGCTCATACGTTAAGTGTACTGACTCTTCTCACAGAGATCCTGAGTTCAATTCCCAGTAACCACATAATGGCTCACAACCATCCCTCAAGATCTGGTGCCTTCTTCTGTCCTGCAGGTATACTTGCAGGCAAAACACTGTACACATAATAAATAAATCTTAAAGATAAAAAGAAAATGATAGAGGAAGATGCATGAGATCAACTTCTGGCACCTACATGTGCATGCATTGGAGAGCACACCCCACACAGGCACACCACACACAGGAACAAAGAGACACTAAAATTGGATATTTTGTTCTACTCAGATATGAGGGTTGGGTCAACAAACAGGAACCACACTCACCTCTAGAATTCAGTCTTATCCACATTTTGGTTAGGTTTTTTTCCCTTTATTAATTTGTTCTTACATGCTTTAAAGACATGTGGACATGCCTTAAAGATGCTGTACCTTGAGATAGGGAAATGGGTCAATGGGTAAAGCACCATGTAAAATTCAAACCTGAGTTTCAATCTCTAGAACCAGTTAAAGCTGCATGTCTGTAAGATGCAAGATGGGAGACAGGAACAGGAGAATCCCTAGACACTATGACCCAACTAGCCTGGTGTGCACACTTTGGTCCAGCTAGCCTAGTGTGTATACTTTGGTTCAGCTAAATTGGTGTGCACACTTTGGTCCAATTAGCCTGGTATATACATACTATTGCACAGCTAGTCTGGTTGTACACTATAATCTAGCCAGCCTGGTGTGCAAAGCATGGTAGGAAGAAGAAGGAAGAGGAGGTGGAGGAGGTGGAGGAGGAGGAGGAGGAAGAAGAAAGAAAGAAAGAAAGAAAGAAAGAAAGAAAGAAAGAAAGAAAGAAAGAAAGAAAGGAGAGAGAGAAAGAAAGAAAGAAAATAAACAACAAAGAGACTCATCCTCAATCTGGAAGGTGAGGATCAACATCACAGATTGTCCTCTGACCTCCCTATGTGTACTCTGGGCATGTGCATGTACACACACAGACACACACACACACACACACACACACACACACACACACACACACACACACACGGGGGGGGGGAGGGGCGGGGGTTCAGGAAACAGATAGATGTAAATACCCATGCTCTGATGGCTTCCTACTTTCTATTTAGCCCAGGGCACCACCCACCATTAAGGCTGGACTTCTTAGCTCAGTTAACACAATCTAGATAATCCTTCACAGGCTAGCCTCTAGGACTGTGATGATTCTTCACAGATGTTCCCAGAAGCTTACGTCCTGGTGATTCTAGACCCTGAGCTGACAATATTAACCTTCACGTCATTCTATGATGTATCTAAAATATAAACTTGTCAGGAGAGCCCCAAATACTCTATTTCTCTCTGCCACCACCAGCCCCCATCTTGATTTTCTGTTTTGGGGATTTTTGATTTCACAATACTCTGTGGACATATGTTTACACCATTTCACACAATGTCACCAGCTCTCTTGTGAAAGTATACCCCTTTATTAATTCAGCCACTATGAGATACTTGAGTTTTTTGTTGCTGAAATGCTACTGTAATTTCACCTATACACATTATATTTTATCAATTCACAGAGGATCAGCCTTAGATTTTTAACTCTGTGAAACCTTAGGATTGCACTAATAGTTAGGTGGCTGTCTCCAGCTCAGCTGACCATTGTCATTGCCAATCATAGTGTTGCCATTTCTGTTTAGCAATACATATAAATAACACTACTTATGTCTTGAGTTTAATTGCCTAGTGAAAGTTTTTATAAAGGTTATGCTGTGAGTCAGCAATGACACAAAAAGTTATTGTGGGTTTCAGAATCCATGGAAACAGAGAGCCAAGGTGTTAGGCCAACTATCAGCAGCAGAATGGGTGGCAGTGGGTTACAGCCAACTCTAACTCCAGTTCCAGGAGATCTGATGCCCTCTCCTGGCCTCCCCAAGCATTTTCCTGTACTTGATTCAATCTCCTCAGCACATTATTCTCACATAAATTTAAAAAGAAATCTTTAAAATTTTTAATATCACAATTAGACAAAACTCTATGTATTGTTCTGAAGAACAAGAAAGGGGTTTTCTGCAGTGCTGCAAACAATGGCAATTGCCTGTGGCTGCTTTTCCACATTTTACTGAGCTGTATGGGTTTTCTTAAAGCATTTTTATGAATGTGTGCCAGTTGTCAAAATAAGTAAACTTGACAGGGCTAACTAGCTTAGCCATAAGAACTAGCTTTGCCAGCAACAATATTGTGTGGACATTTTCCAAGTTCTAAGTGAAATATAAAAAAGGCTTGCACTCACATTATAGCATTTCATTTAAAAGTACTATGCTGATAAAGTAAATGGAAATTCATGTTTGGAATTTTCCCAACTATTGTTCTTTCTCTCTCTCTCTCTCTCTCTCTCTCTCTCTCTCTCTCTCTCTCTCTCTCTCTCTCTCTCTCTCTTCCTCCCTCCCTTCCTCCCTCTCTCTCTCTCTCTCTCTCTCTCTCTCTCTCTCTCTCTCTCTCTCTCTCTCTCTCTCTCTGTGTGTGTGTGTGTGTGTGTGTGTGTGTGTGTGTGTGTCTAGAAGTCTCCTTTGTAAAGAAGGAGTGCTCCTTTGTAAAGAAACAAAGAAACTGGTAGCCATTTAGCCATTTGACAGGACATGGTGTAAGTCTTTTTGATTTCTGACCCAGAAATCAAGCCTGTTTTAACAAGACCTTACATGATCTTAGCATATAGATTACAAATCCAAACAGCCTATTCTTGCTGAGAGCAGGATTCGTCATGCTTATGTCTATAAAGCTGATGGGAAGAGGGTAATGGGAAGAGGGTAAAAAAGCTGGACCCTGTCTTAGCCTGGCAGCAGGTTATAATCCACTATGGGTAAATGAACTAATTATTTGAAAAGTTCTAAACTCATCTAATTAGCTAATGCATTTTGTAACTTTGCTCCTTTGGGTCAAAAGTTTTAAAATATACTTGTGTTGTTTTGGTTATGTGTAGTCATGAAGATTGTAATATATCTCAATCCATTCTTTTTAAAAAGATTTTTAAATTGCATTTTTGTGTATGTATGCATATGCACATACATGTAACAGTGCAGGTGGGGGTCAGAGGACGGTTAATGGGGAGTCAGTTCTTTCTTTCCTCCATGTGGATCTCAGAGATTGGACTCAGTTGTCTGGTTTGGCAGCAGGTGTCTTTACCCACTAAGCCATCTTGCTGGTCTCCTAAAACACAGTCTGAATCCTTCAAGATTCATGGTTTCAAGAATTAGGAAAGTGTTTTAACATGCATGTGTGTATGATTTTGTTATAGAAATAACAGCTAAAATAAGCTAAAAGAATCCTGTAAGATTCGGAGGCTAAGTCGGAAAGCCAACTCAATTGGTAGAGTGCTGGCTATGCAAGCATGGGGTCTTGAGTTCAGATTCATGACAGCTACATAAAATCCTGCTAATCCCAGTGCTCCGAAGGTATAAAGATATCCCTGGAGCCTGCTGGCCAAACTGTCTAGCCGAATCAGTGAGCTCCATCCAGTTCTGTGAGAGACCCTGCCTCAAAAGAGTAAGACTTGGAGTGCTAGAGCCACCTAATATCAATTCCTGGCCCCCACAGACATGTGCACACACAAACATATAAACACTCCTCCCCCTAAAATACGCAAGGATACCAAGACTACAAAAGAGTTTACAAAGAAAAGTAAACCATTTAAAATGTAGCGGTTGAAAGAGACATTATGTATTTTCAGATAGCCAATGGTGAATATCAAATTGCTATGAATGTTATATTTCTTTGAACACTTTCCATGCTGGAGTGTGCACAGGTGCTTATGTGTTCACATGTGTGCTCCTGTGGAGGACAACTTTTTGTGACATTCATCAAGTACCACTACGTTTTTAAATCCTTTATTTAATAATGTGTTCGGGCTAGATGATGGCGTTGCATGCCTTTCATCCCAGCACTTGGGAGGCGGAGGCGGAGGCGGAGGCGGAGGCGGAGGCGGAGGCGGAGGCGGAGGCGGAGGCGGAGGCGGAGGCGGAGGCGGAGGCGGGTGGATCTCTGTGTGTTCAAGACTAGCCTGACCTACAGAGTGAATTCCAGGACAGCCAGGGCTTTATACTGAGAAACCCTGTCCCCCAAACAAAATATAAAATAGTAATTAATAATAATGTGTTTAGAGCTGATCCACCCCTTTCTCCTATCCCTACCTCTACTTTTCCCTCCCAACTTCATTTATTCTCCCTTCTCTGTCTTACCTACCCCCCCCTTTCTCTCCACTGATGTCCACTTAGCACTGCCTGCAAGAGTAGGGGTATGGGACTATCGATTAGAGTAGGAAAAGCCTCTCATAGCCTGTGTCCCTAAAGAAAATTCTCCCTCCCCAGCAAACATCAATTGACAATAACTCCTTGGGAACACAGTCTTTCATTGGCTTGGTGCTTGACAACTGGGGTAAGCTCCCTGGCCAAAGGATACCAGAAATCCTCCTGTTCCTGCCCCGACACTAGGATGACAAATGCACACTACTTTGCCTTGTCTTTTCTTAAAGCCAGAGAATTAAACTCAGGTCCTTATGCCTCCCCAGAAAACTTTGCCAACTGAGCCCTCTCCTCAGCCTCTTGGCTATATTTTAAAGACCAATATGATCACTCTGGGATGTTAATAACCTCAAGAAGCCAGAATACATTCTGCAACTATAAGATCTTACAGGTGGTAACACTCATCTATAATCCCAGTACTTTGGAGGCTGAGGTAAAAAGATTGTGAATTTAAGGCCAGCCTTGACTACACAGTGAGACCCTCTCTCAAAAGAAAAAAAAATAGTTTTCAGATGTTATCAGAAAATATGCAACAGGTGAAAATTATTTTTAAGCCTCATATTTTACATTCTCCTTGTAAAATAGACACAAGCTTGTGTCAACTCCTTGAACTGGTCAGAAGTTTGGGATCTTTTTGTCCCTTTGCTCCACCACCCACAAGACCCAGTTATGGTCTGGAAAAGTGACAGCCAATCACAGGTATGAAAGGCAGTGCAAAGGAGTGGGCCATCAGGATGTCAAGGGCTGACCTGGGGAAGAGGAGCTCTCAGGAACCAAGAGCAGACTCTAATGGACCCAAATCCTGGGGGCTCTCTTTGGCCCTCAATACAAGGGAATCCCAGAGGAAAGGCCATGGCATCTCTTGCAGGAACCTCACCAACCACATGTTACCCTCCACACCTATCTGTTAAGGAACCTTGAGAATGAATTATTCTCTTAGGCACATTGCCAAGAGCCCTGTTACCACTGAGAATGAGAATACATAACTGATAGGCAGCAAACTGCCACAGAAACTGTGACTACTTGTCTACTAAATAGAAAACAGATACTCACCTTTGGGCACTGTTACCCTGGAAGGACATATGCCAATGATTGTTCATTGGGTGGAGAATTTCAGTTTTTATTTCTACATTGATTTTTCTTAACCATAAAGATAATTATGCTTTTGTTTTGTCTTGTTTTGATTTTTGTTTGTTTTTTCCCTGCTGTTTGCTTGGTTGTTTGTTTTGAAATAGAGTCTCAAAAGTCACTTAAGGCTGACCTCAAATTTGCCATTGCCCTACCTCAGTCTCTCGAGTGCTAAGATTGTGAGCATGAGTTTACCATATCTAAGTCAGAAAAGGACAAATTGGAGAAAGACAGCAAAGGCTAATGATTTTTCTAATTAACAGATGAGTTTCAATTCCTGCTTCAGAAGACACTGTACCATCTTGGGTTGGCTCCTCATGGGTTCAGGACAAGGCTCATTTGCAACAGAGTCAGGGGTAACTCAGAGACACGTGTGTGAAGGCTGGAAATAACAGCTTCCCTCTTCCCTGGCATCATTGGCAGCCCCTTGGCCTGTTTCTCTTCCCTGCCTTCCATGGCTGGCACACCTCTGACCAATTCTTCCCAGAACACTTCACTGACTGCAGCCTAGAGATTGGTTTGGTTTTTTTCATTGCAGTGACTGCATATGTGACAAGAAGTGACTTCATGGAAGACGGGTGTGTTTTGATTTGTGTTTTGGTGGGGTATGAGTTCATCAGGGCAGGGAAGGCATGGCGGTGGGTGGCTCCATAGCAGTAGGAGCAATAATCTGGAACTCTGCATCTCAGAGGATCAGGAAGCAGAGATGTGGGAAAGATGTGCAATACTTACCTGGCCTTCTCCTCTTTCCCTTTCTGTTCAGTCGAGGACCCCAGACTGTGGGTGGGAATGATGTTCTCTGCCTTCCTCCATGGAAGGAGGTCTTCCTCAGCCACATATTCAAAGATGTGCTTCATTAGGGCCTTCACTCCTCTCTCTCTCTCTCTCTCTCTCTCTCTGTCTCTGTCTCTCTGTCTCTCTCTCTCTCTCTCTCTCTCTCTCTCTCTCTCTCTCTGTGTGTGTGTGTGTGTGTGTGTGTGTGTGTGTGTGTGTGTGTGTGTGGTCTATGCACATATGTGCAGGTGTCCATGGAGAAGATGATGGGTGCTTCTCATAAATTTCCATGACTTCCTCTCTTGAGACAGGGTCTCTCACTGAATCAGGAACTCTGATTTTCAGGTAGGCTATCAGGTAGCAAGCCCTAGCAATTCTGTTGTCTCCCCATCATCCCTACCACTGAAGCTTTGGGGTCAGAGGCGCACATGGCTATGCTTGGCTCTTCACTTGGATGCTAGGAATTTGAACACTGGTCTCATGTTTTACAGCAAATGCTTAATACCATTGAATAGTGTCTCCAGCCCCTGAGGTTTTTGTTTGTTTGTTTTATTTTGTTTTGTTTTTAATCCTATCCAGTCAAGAAATGAAATTAGCCATCACGTGGATCATATTAGTGATTTAATTATTGATTAAATGCTGAGGCTCATAGAGTATGCTTGGGGTGATAACCCAAGACTGAAGCCAGGACAAAGACAGCAAGGTTATCCACACATGAACCCTATGTATATGCTAGAAGTCTGTCCAGATGTCACCCTTCCAAGGAAGTCATCAGAGTTCACCACATAAAGAATACGAGCAGACACAGCTACCCCAACCACTGTCACCCACCGTGGCATCCTGGACACACTTGAGGAAAGTGAAGATGGGGGTTGTATGTCTCACACAGAAACAGAAAGGTACCTGAAGGAGATATGCCAGCCTATGGGGAGCAAAGAGAGGATCCAGGGCATAGCCCACCCTTCTGGGTACCTCTACAGAAGCCTGTTCAGGCACACAACTCAGCAGAGATACATGAATAGCTAGTGGGGTAACCGCTCAGAAGAGGAGACACTTGCCTAAATAGAGACAGTATGACCACCCACCTTTAACTTACAGGTTCTCACCCAGGTTCTCCATGTACCTGAGGAACCTCTTTGTCTACAAGCAGTAATAGTTTGGCTCCATTGATTGCTTCTTTGTGACTTCTTGTCAGTGTGCTCCTCAGTCTCCAATCAGACAGGATGACTACAGTGTGTCTGTTAGGTTCTCTGCTGGGTTCTCTGTTGGGTTCTCTTTAGATGCTGCTCAGGTACCTGGCATGCTCAGCTGATCATGAAAGAATAAATGAACACATAGGCCCAATAGGCAGCTCTCAGATTTCCCATATCATTGAGGACAGCTAGCATTTCTCTTGTTGCTGTTGTTGTTTAACATTTTGTTCTTAAGAAAATGGAGCTGGAAGCCGGGCGTTGGTGGCACTCGCCTTTAATGCTAGCACTTGGGAGGTAGAGGCAGGTGGATCTCTGTGAGTTCAAGGCCAGTCTGGTCTACAGAGCTAGTTCCAGGGCAGGTTCCAAAACAATACAGAGAAACCTTGTCTTGAAAAACCAAAAAGAAAGAAAGAAGAAAAGAAAGTGGAGTTGGAGAGAAGCTTAGAAGTCACTTAAACGAGTTTATAGGTGACAGAGGCTGCAATCCCCAGGGAAGACAGATATTGATTGGCAAACACTGGGCCTCCACTTTCGTTTTGCAGAACAAGGGATGGGCAGCAGAGGGCACTAGTTCCACAGGTTTTGAGAGGTAACTGAAGGCTCAGGCTTATCTTCCAAGACACCCTGCTAATACAGAATAGAAGAAACATCTTAACTGGAGTTATAATAGACTTCTGTGGCTGTAATAAACACCACGACCAAAATAGATGATGGAGAAAGTTGATTTGACTTACAGTTTTCAGTCCATCATCCTGGAAGTTGAGGCAGCTGCTTGAAGTAGTAATTCTAGAGGAACATTGCTTGCTGGCTTGCTCAATCACCTTTCTTATGTAGACTGGACCCACCTGCCTAGGGATGGCACTGTGGACTGGGCCCTCCTACATCAATTAGCAATTACTAAAACATCTTAAAGACATGCTCACAAGCCAAGGTGATGGAGGCAATTCCTCAACTGAGGTTCCTTCTTTCCAGCTGGCTCAAGGTTTGTTTCAAGTTGCCAGCTGAAGCTAACTATGACAACTGGCTACCTAAAACAGTGCATGCCATTCGTTTTTTCTGTATGGAGGTGGGGGGTTGGGGTTGGAGTATAGGCCAGGGCTTCACATATGCTACAATATGCTCTATCCCTGAATCACACCCAGTGGCCATCCTAAATACCTGTTTGACAGGTGAAATTGTGTTAGCCTGTGCATCTGATGTCCCATCAGGTGAAATCCCTGTTTGTACTCATACTGTGGTTTGGAAACTATATGCAAGTCTGGGTCCTTCTGTAGCTGGGGTACTGTTTGAAGAGTCTTCCCTGCCTCCCCAGGCTACGAGAAGTTACAACAGCTCGGCGGGGGGGGGGGGTTGCTTTTCTGTCTGTCTGTTTTGTTTTGTTTGTTTCACTGTCGTGGTATATAGTACCCACTGTATTAGACCATCCAAGTCTCAGAAACACCTTGATGTCTGGCCCAGGGTAGCCCAGCCCAGAGTCTTGGTAATTAGGGCTTTCATAGTTTCCCTAGCTATCCTAAAAAGGCAGGACCCTTGCCTCCTTGGTGCCCTTAGAAGCACAGAAGTCTTGCCTTGCAGCCCTAGGCCAGATCCCTTTGCTCCTTGCCCCATGGGTTGTTCAGAAACTGGTGAGCTTGTTCACAGTGGCCATCTAGCCTGTAGGCTGGCTCCCCCATCTGATAGAAAGAGGTACTGACAAGCTCTGGTTTTTTTTTTCCCTCTCCTCCAGCCCAGATCTTCACCCAGGCAGGCGCAGGTGGCTTTTCCAAGACTGTACCTGAGTTCCCTGACTGGGAGAGATGTGAGAGGGCCAGTGGCTTCAGGCACAACACCCAACACATGGTGGTTATCACAGAGATGGGAAAATGAGACAAGCTCACAAGCGCACAAGACACACAGGTAAACCTGATTCTCAAAGAGGAAGTGGGCAGAGTTCGTGGAGAACCTGGCAGATGCCTCTAGGATGCCCAGGCCTTAGTGCTCTAGAGATCAGTCTCCAGGTCCAGCCCAGGCTCAGCCTTCCCCAGAAGATACTTTATAACAGGGGCAGAGTGTAAGGCATACAGCTGGAGTGAATGGTGGAGATGACACTTCTGAAAGCCATAACAAAACACATTCTTAAGTTTGCCTAGAGTTCCAGAAGAGCCATGATCCCAAGCTTTTGAGAAACACTGAAACTGTTAAGACAGTGGGGAGTCTTGGAGATGTGCTATATGTGCTTTGCATTATAAGATGTCTGTGAGCCCTCTGAAGCCCAGGGGCAGAATGTGATGGTTTAAGGACATGTGTTTGGATATCAAGTTGACAAGGGGTGGACTTGTGACTTTTAATACTGCCAGTTTGATTGGATTGCAGAGCATCCCTCTAGGTGAGTCTGTATGAGCTTCCCACAGGGCAATAAGAGGGAGAGGCATGATCTGAGTTTGTGCACCACTATCCTAAGGTCGAGGGACCAGATGGAATAAATGAGGACCAAGGAGAAAGACCATCACAGGCACTGGGGCTCACTTCTCAGTCACCCCGCTCATCACAAAGCTGAGGCCTCTGAATGTGAACCCCAATAAATTCTCCCTAGAACTGTCCCCACACTTGTCCCAGTGGTAGAGATCTGACTAACAAACTCATGAAGCACAAGTTACATCATCAGCTGGTGTAATTGGAATGTCATTAACTAGTAAAAAAGAAAAAAAAAAAAAAAAAAAAGAAAAAAGAAAAAAAAACCTATAACTTTAGAACTCCCCCCAAAATAAATCTTCAGGTGCAGATGTTTTCACCACTGAATTCTAACAAAGATGTCCCAGAGAACTGGTAGCAGTTTTAACACTCATGATTTCTTCCAGAAAAATAGTAGCTTGGGGAATGATTCTTAATTCGTTTTATAAAACCAGTGCTGCTTTGATATTACCAGAGAGAGAGAGAGAGAGAGAGAGAGAGAGAGAGAGAGAGAGAGAGAGAGAGAGAGAGAGAGAGAATGGGTAGAAAATATAGTCTATGCATGGAAGTCACAGCACTGCTCTAAGGTCTGAGTGAATAACACTGACTGTGTCTTACAGGGCAGTTAAGAAAGATAGATTTGAAGATCACCAGGAAGCTGCTTCTTGTTCATGCTGCTGCATAGAATAGAGAAGAAAATCCATTAACAAAAATCAATGTTAAAAATAAATACACAGCATCAAGTGGGACTCATCCCATCAAAACAAAAGAGCTGGTCCATATTTGAAGATCAAGCAGTATGGTCTGCTGTTTTGAGACCAGCTGCCTAAGTCACTGTTAATCTGATTGGAGTGGGAAAAGCATTTTAGAAAATGCAAAGTTTCCCCTTAGTATATCTACTCTTAGGGTACCTAAAGGGAACTTCCTCGGTGAAGTATATCTACAAGTAGCCTCTATCCAGCATATATGTGTGCAAACATTAACTTAAAGCAGGCCATAAATGTAAAACTAAAAAGCTCGTGGGAGAAAACATTGAAGGGAATCTTTATAACTGAAGGTGGAATAAAGAGTTATTAGATCTGTCAACAAACGTGTAGTGGTGGAGGGGATGCTGGAGAGATGGTTCATAGGCTAAGAGCATTTGCAGCTCTTGAGAGGACCCTAGTTGTGTTCCTATGTCTTCCCAGCTCAGGGAACCCAGCGCCCTCTGGTGGACTGTAAGGCTCTTCCCTGCCTGCAGTGACAAACACTGGAAAGAAATACACAGGTGGACCCACGGTTCAGGCAGCCAGTGTGCCAGGCAGGGCCGTTTGCTTCAGTCTTACTCCCTCCCCTACATTGAGTGGGGAAGAAGCCAAAATGATGCTAGGTACACTGCCCCCTTCTTCCCTCCTCCATTTTCCCTCCATCAGTCCAGGCCCAGACAGAGCTCGTGGACACATTCCAGGCAGGAAAATACTGAAAAGCATGCTGAAGAAGCAAAGGCATGACCAAAAGGCCGCTGACCATGTAACTTTGAAATCTACCTGCCCAGCCTGTCGGACCTGGTGCCATCCACTCAGACAACCCAGACTTTGAAGTAGCGCTGAGACCTAAGCATCCTCAGATTGTACTCCCTCTGGGCCTAGCTGGTGTTCAGCTATACAGTTATTTGCATGTGAGTTCACAATGCCTTCTTTGACTGTGTTATACCTTACGTTCCAAACTTACAGCCGCTTTTTAAACAGGCTATTGATCAGCAAGGGATACAGGGGCCCCAGTGAAAACAATCATTTTTATGCAGTTTCTTTTAGGGGCTTCTTGCAAAAGAGCCTGATTACAGCTGGCTCTGATTTGGAAAACTGAAAATTCAGCCCATTCTTATGTCCTCGTTTCATTTCTGCTACTGTGATAAAAATACCCCCAAAAAAGGCAATTTAGGGGAGGAAATGTGCTTGTTCTGGCTTATAATCCCAGGTCGAACATTGTGGGGCAGTGGTATCTGCGGGAGCTTGAAGCACAGATACTGCAGATATCCAGTCAAGACTAAGAGTGAGAAATGAACTCAGGCGTGCTTCTTGTTTTTGCTACTCTCTTACAGAGCAAGGTGCCACCCATGAAACCCTGCTGCCCACATTTGGGGTGAATCTTTATACCTCAATGACCTCTATGTAGAAAAATCTCTCAGCAGCCTCAACCTGACCCAGCTAGTCCTCACTGAGACTCCCTTCCCAAGTGATTTTGCACTGTCAAGTGGACAATTAAAACTAACCAGAACACCTTGTTATAGACATTGGCTTACAATTGCAATTATGCTGGTTCCTATTATATAAGATAACTCAATCAAAGGATTACTTTGGTTTTACCATATCACAGGATACATGATTTTAGAACCATTCTTCTTCTTACTAGCTTTTGGTATAAAAATCTAGTGAATTGGTCAGCCAGAATTGCAGGAGCCATTTTCACTGTGGTGCCTCTGCTCAGAGGCAGGTGTGTTAGAGGAAAACAGATTGGTACACTGAAATTGTGCGGAGGCTTTACTGGCAGCTGATGACCAAGGCTGAAGAATGGCTTATCTGCTGCCTTGGTGAACTGTGGTCATGTGCCACTATCTTTAATGATCTCCTGTGCTTCAAGTTGGAAACTGTCTGCCTGCTAGATGAGCTGCCTGTACCTGCCAGTCAGGGCCACAATGTAGATAGACAGCTGATAAATTCTTAAGAGGGTATAGATTGTCAGTGAGCCCATCTGAAAACTTAGGTTCTTAAGTAAATGAAATAAGTCATTGGGTTTATTTAATACAAAATAGAATAGAGCAGATGTGAGCTGACAAAGACCCGAGTCTTACAATGGATTCTTGGCTTTGTTCCAGTTCATTAGTTTGAAACTGAACCCTAATTTTTGAAGGTGTTGGAGGAGTTTATTTTGCTCATTTTATGAATGTGTGTTTGTACTTGACAGAAAAATTGGAATGACGTATGGATAAATCCCAGAACTTTCTTCCTCATTTCTTAGATGAAACTTAGACTTTAGGAATTTGTGTTAGTTACTAAAATCAAAGATTATGTATACAACATGATTTCTATTCAAACTGGCTAGCATCACAGTGTTAACATAGGCTGATATTCATGTTCTATTGGGTCTGAGGATGGAGAGTGGTTTCATTCAGCTGGATAAGATAAGTGTTGCATCACTTATAACCACCTGGCAATTCAGCTCCAGACCACCCTGCACCCAGCACCCTACGCAGGTCTCTTCGGGAACCTATGCACATGGGCACACACAGAAAAGAACAAATAAAATATGTATTTTTAAGTTAACACAAGTTCTATGGGTACATGAGTGAGCAGATGTATGCACATGTTGCTCCCACAAAACCCAAGTAGGATCATTAGATGCCATCCACAACATTACTTTCCTGACTATACAGGTGGGTGGTTCCAACAGATAGCAGGAGCCTGGCCAGAGAGGCTATTAAGAGTCACAGCAGCTAAGGAGAAAGAGCACAAATGGGACAGGTGGATGACCTTTGGTGACACTACAAGTGGATCCTGATGATAAAGTCAAAAAAACTGATGATAAATACAATGGGGAGAGAGGCTGTGAGATCTCTCAGGATAAAGGGTGGAGTCTGGTGACCTGAACTGGACAGGAGCAACATCGGGTGAAAGGAAAGACCAATATAAAAGTCGTATTCTGACTCCACATTCATGCTGGGATATTAGTGCCTCCATCCTACAACAACACTAGTTTTTAAAAAAAGAAGAAAGAAAAGAATAAAAAGTGCAGCTCAGAAGTGACTACTATGGGCAACAGCTCCCCACTGGGGATGGTGGAGCTGCATGCAACCGACAGCAACAGCGCTCCAGCGGAGGCAGCTAACCCCTTCAAATAGGAGAGCAGCGAATGCAGCCCTGCTCCAGAGCCCAGTGCATCTGTGCCCAGAGATGGCAGCCAGCCCACGCAGAGCAGGTGTGCAGAGTGGGGTACAAAGCTTTCTTCCCTGCCAGGGTCCTCTCCAGAGATACCTCCTCCACCCCCACACAGTATCCCTCACCTTCAATTCCTCTCAAGAATTAAGACATTTTAGTAACTGAGCCAGGGGGAGGGGATCCTAAGCAACTGCCTTCCATGGGTTCCAGGTCCTATGACCTAAAACAGGGGAACTACAGCTACATATTCTGCAAAGTGCCAAACCTAAAACATATAACCCAGAAGCCTGCTAACTGACCCTCAGATAGCAGAGACTCCCATCATCTCCTGGTATCATGGTTTGGAATGCTCATTATCAGTGGGCATCAGAAGTAGAAGACCCTTTTTACTGTGACCTAATTTTCTCCTTGCAGTTATTATGGGAGGCACAGCATATAATTTTTTGCTAATTCCATCAGTGCATATAGTCTGTAGGACACACAATGGTTCCATATCAGAAAGCTAAACCTCACATCATGAAAAATAGAAGTTGACATCACAGTATTGACATATTGACATCTATACCCGTGACAGGATGCACTGAGAGGAGCACAAAGTGACTTATTGTGGTGCTCTTGCCAGAATTGCATGATGTCAGTCTAATCACGAGAAAATTCCAGACAAGCCCACACTGAGGAAATACTGTGTCACCTGAGTCAATGTGAGAAGATATTAAGGAACTACAATGACTGGATGTAATATGGGGTCACAGGTAGAGTATGGGGTCACAGACTGGGACCCTGGACCTGAAAGATAATACTAGAAGATAAACTGATGGAATTTGAGTAAGGTCTTGGGTTTCTGAACAATGCTGAACTCAGGTGAATTTCCTTTGTTATGTCATTGTAGTGTATTTGGGAGACACTGTGGAAAACCTAGAGCTAGGATAAAAGAATGTTCCCTTCCCTGAGATTGGGAGGGGATGGTCAGCTCCATTTGCCATCCCACAGCAAATCCTGACTACTAGACTAACACACGAAAATGTTATCAGATCAGAAAGAGAGAAAACTGTCATCACTCATCATTCGTGTCCTTGAATATGAAGTTCTAAAGGATGTGCACAGAGCAGCCACAGTCAACAGAGTTATAGCAAGCAAGGCCAACTACAAAAAACAATTGCATTTCCAACACATTTAATAACAAGCAATTGTGTCCAATGGCAAAACAGCAGTCAAATAGGAACTATTCCTAAATGATTTAAAATATAAATATAAGCAAGATCTGCACACTGGACTGCTACAAAACTTCCATGAAAAAAATTAAAATGTTAAATACATTTAGGAATGCATTTATGGACTAAAGGATCAAATTTTATTATCAATTTGTCCAAACTTGTCCTACAGACTCAATACAATACCTACCAAACTTTTAGAGGGTTTTATGTAGAAATGAACAACCCGACTGTAAAATTGATATGAAAGTGTAAAAAAAACCTAGAATATCATTTGGAAGATAAACACTACCTGATTTTTTTTTTGAGATAATGTCTCACTATGTAACCAGGGCTAGCCTGGAGTTCTCTGTAGCCCAACGTAGCTTCAAACTTACAAACCCCTGCCCCAGCTTTAACGCATTGCTTTACACAACCTGACCTTGAGATTGAATGTACAACTAGAGTGGGGAGTTGACTGTATGATCACGTGATACAAAGGTGTCAAGATGTTTCAATAACTGGTACTGGAACACCATGTGTAAAATGATTTTTTTAAAAAATGATCTCAGCCTTTATTTACCTACATGAGCATTAACTTGAAATGGATCATAGAATGTTTTTAACTATACTTATAAATGTACATACTAGAAGCAACCCAAGCCACAATAAGTGAACAGATAAACTGCCATGTGCAGAAGTCATAGAATATCACTTACCAAAAAGGGAGTGACCTATTGACAGGTGCAACATGAGGTATTATCAAAGTCAGGCTCAAAGGAGGACTTCTGGGTCTGAGAGATGGATCAGCAGGTAAGAGCACTTGCTGTTCTTCCAGAGGACCTGTGTCTATGTGGAACTACTCAACCACCTGGAACTCCAGCTCCAGGAGACCTAATGACCTCTCCTGGCCTCTGAAGACCCCAGCATACACACAGTATACAGACATACATGCAGGCAAAATGCCCATACACAGAAAATTGAATCCAGCTGAGAATGTGAAATGCACACACAATATTTTTTAAAACTGACTGATGAAACCCAGATTTTATATATTAACCAAAAAATTAATATGAAAATGACTGTTTAATTCTGTTTGTGAAGTCCTTAGAAGGGCAATGATTTTAGTGGTGGCTGAGGGACATCACTGCAAAGGGATTATCCCAATTGGAGTAAGGGCTTTAAAATTATTTGTCAAAAGTTTTCAAATGGTATAATTTTTTAAAATTTATTTTATGTGTATCGGTGTTTTTCCTGCATGTATGTCTGGGTACCACTTGCATGCCTGGTGCCCACAGAGGCCAGAAGAGTGTCAAATTCCCTGGAACTAGAATTACAGGTGGTTACAGGTCGCCATGTGGGAGTTAGACATCAAACCTGGGTCCTCTGCAAGAGCAATAAGTACTCAACCTCTGGGCCATCTCTCCAGACCCCTCAAATGGTACATTTTTGATGGACATATTATAAACTGGTGCTTAAAAATTAACCATAGGGCAGGCATGATAGCATTTGCCTTACCAGCACTCAATAAGGAGCCAGCCTGGACTACATAGAAATATTCCAAAAATGAAAAGGTTGGATATGTAGCTCAGTGATGAGTTTAGTCCTCAGCACTTCAAAAACTAGATAAAACAAAAATTAACTACAAATATGACTTTTTTTTCTAGTAACTCTGTATAACCATGCTATCACTGGAGAGACCTGTCTCAAAGCCTATCTTCCAAAACTCTACACTTCCCCCTCCCCAAATTTGGTATGTAGGGCCTTGGACTGAGCATTTCAAGAAATCTTGGAGGAATCTGGCTCAAGTTCCTCCAAGCACACTTTGGAGGGCTTGCCCTATGTGAAGTCTACCACTAAATCTCCCTCCTGGATTAGAAGCAAGTCATCATGTTCATGCATCTAGTCGGGCTCTGAGATTCCCTCAAGCCCACCATTCCCAAAGTAGGGTTGAGAGTAGCACCAGAGCTGGTGGTGACAAAGATTAGAATGTAGAAAATCACAGATGAGTTCAGAGAAAGGATATAAGGATATCAAGTGCCAGCTTAAATGATGCTGACCAAGCCACACCCCTTGACTAAAGGATGCAGTTAAACAGTCACAGCTTGCTCACCTTCTTGAAAGGCAGGTGACCAGCAACTGAAAGTTCTTAGATGACTGTTAATTATTCACTGGCAGTTAGTAGGCTTAGCCCCACCTCCGTTGCTGGGCAACCTGGCTTGGCAGGTACTGGCACCACCTCTTGGGATCATAAGCAAAGCAGCTTGGATGTAGAAAAGAGCAAAGGACAAGAAAGAGCTAACAAGGGAAGTTAGGATTGCTGCTTCCCCTCTCTGAAGGAAGATGCTCAATTCGTAGGAAAAGCAGTAGTCTCCCCCACCCCCTTAAAGGACTTAGGACATCAGACCTCAACAGCCATCCAGAAGCTTCACAGGACATCTTTTAGAGTCTGGGTCAGCATAGGTCTCTGGGTACTGCTGACAGCCCTGAAAGGAGTTGTCTCAGAGCCACATTTGAGGATAGCCTTGAAGGGAAAGCTAGTCTTCCACAGTTTGCTTGTGACATGGGGATTCAGCAATGCTTGAATATGATCTATAAGAATAGTCTAAGGTATAATGGGACTAAAGTTTGTTACAGAAAATCAAAGAAGGGGAGACAAAGGCAGTGGGGAGGGAATAGAGAAATGCATTTGAAGAAGTAGCTTCAGGGAGTAGAAGTAAATGTGTATAAGGTCTTGCTGGCAGCCAAAACAGAGAGGGAGCCAGATGAGTAACATTGGACTCGTTGCTTAGCAGAATGAAGCTTTGGTGCCATTTTGTTTGTTTTATTTCTTCCTTCCTTCCTTCCTTCCTTCCTTCCTTCCTTCCTTCCTTCCTTCCTTCCTTCCTTCCTTCTTTCTTCCTTCCTTTCTTTTTTTTTTCTTTTTTTTTTTTCTTTTTTGAAAAGAAACCACCCCCTTGAGTTCTGAGTAAGGGATGAACCACAGCTTTTCCTTGTGTTTCCTCCCACTGGACAGAGAGCAGTCATCATCCACAGTAAAGGGCACATTGACTGCACAGTGATACCAGGGTTGGGTACCAAACAAAGAACAAGGGAACATTAAGCTAAAAAGAATGAGATTGACCAAAAGTCAAGTCCTCGTTGTTAATGAACCTTTACCTCAAACCTCTAGACTTGGGACTCCCTGGAGTACCCCTCTTCCCTTTTTCTGTCCCTCACCCTGAGGGCAAATTCTATGTATGTAAAGCACCCCCCTTTCAGTTGAGTTTGCAAACTCAATTCACCTTCATAGGTGGGGATTTTAAAGCAGCTTTGCCCAGGACATTGCATACAGAAAGTTAGGTTGGGAGATATTTTGACTTTGACCTCTTTTTTTTTTCCAGTCTTTGGTACCAAAATGTGTGTCTTGATGCCAAGGGCCAAGCCCTCTCTACTTTGGCATCTGGAAGCTCTTAAGTCTTGCATAAGATGCATGCCCAATGAACAGTTGGGAATTTGACCCAAGTGGGCTGAGAAGAAAGAAGCCATAGCCCTGCTGAGTTCCGTAGCAACTATGGTCAGGAGTAGGGGTGGACACAAGTTTTTGTGGAATTGTTCATATACTGGAAGCTCTTCTGGAGAAGGTGGAGAGGACTGCTACCCTAAAAATGACATACATATATAATGATACAAATACAAAAATAAGGTCCAGGGCTTGGGAAGTACGGGGCCCTGGCAGTTGATACAAGAAATGTTCAGAGTAAACTGGTCTTAGCAGGTGACTGGCAAACGTGTCAAAAAAAATTTAGATTTAGTCTAGATCAACTCTAGAAAACTCAGAGGATTTGGAAAGACCAAATAAAAGGGGCAATTATGGCAGGAGGAATACAGAGCTTAACAAACAACAGAATTACAAGGGAGACAGTGAGCAAAGCAGACCAACTGAGTGGAAACTATAAGAAGCAGATATACCAAGAAAGGTCAAGTGATCCTGATACCCACTGGACAGACTGGATATGTGGATTACATTTTGCTGATTATAAAAGCTGTGGACTTTTACTTGTTTTTAACTGCAGTCAGTGATATGGATTCCCAGAAGTTTTAAAAGCCATTAGCCTGACTTTATGGTGCAAGGCAATGAAGCAAGATGGGTTTACAAAGACTAGTCTAGGAGAAGGGCCTGAAATGCAGGTAGCAGAGGAAACTCGGGTTGTAGCCATGTGAGTGAAAATGGAAATAAGCAAGTATATGGGATTGGGGGACTTTGACTGGGAAGTGTAAGGACTCCAAGACAATGGGAATCTCTGATAATGTTTTCTTCTGAGTTTCGGAGAGTCACTAAGGCACTAAGAGAATGGAAAGGCTGAGGAGAAGGGCAGATTTGAAGGAAATTTGGATTAAGATGACTTGAGACTTTTGGGCATTAGATAATGCCTAAGAATGCAGGGCTAGAGGAGAACCATTTGCTAATTCATTTATTCATTCAACACACACTTGTTGGTAACCTCTGGCATATCCAGCCCTATGTTAAGTGCATCAAAAAAGATGTAAAAGATGGGTGGTACCTCCCTTTGGAGAATTAAATGAGGCTCTCAAGTGAGAAAAGACAGAGGCAAATGTAGTGGAACTAGCCTAAGGCTGGCCACTGGACAAATGAACTATTGATGCAGAAGAGGGGCTGAGGACTCTGTGACTCACCATCTTTCTGATGTCTATACGGCTGACCTGACTTACCACATGGTCACCCTCTTCTCTCCTATTCCACTGTGTCCCTCTGCAAACAGCAGTCTCATCTGAAGAGAATAGCGTCCTTAGAGGTCACAAGTGTCCTCTGGTCAGACAGCTTAGAGGAAAATGAGTGGTCCAGAAAATGGAGGGGGAGTAGGAGAAAGTCTTCAATCTTCCCTAGAGGAGGTGGAGTGGATGGGAACCCTAAATCATGTTTTCATTAGTGGTGTAACAGGGAGGATATAGAGATTAGCCCTAGGTGGTTCTAAGGTCTTCCTCACAGTGTGCACTATGAGATGCATTTTACTGAGCATCGGAAGATGACGAGGGGATGGGGCCAGGAGTAGAGGTGAGTGGAAGAGAGGTGGGTGGCTAGGCTAGGAGAATGATATACAAGTCCAAGACAGTCGAGTGAACCAAAACCCCACATTCTCCCTTGTTAATGTTTTCTAGGCAACAAGCCATAGAGAACATTTTTCATTATACCTTCTCAGTGAAGCAATTCCACAAATGTGTGTGTGTGTAAGTGTGTATTTTAATTTCTACCATTGAAGTATATTCTTCAATTCTCTTTTGGGGGATTGTGTGCTGCAGAATATCCTTTTAGAGCTTGTTTGAATGCATGTAATACAGTTTTGCTACATAATATTGATTTGAGCTATCAGATAAAAAGTAGTCTTAACTAAGGACAGTCTGAAATCTCACAAGGCTTGATAACTTTAAATAAACTGACATCAGTCAGTGGGTCACATGCTTCTGAGAAAAACTGCCTGTAATCTGCTCCAAAGTCTAACTTAGAGATGGTCTTCGCCCCTCTAGGTACCAACTCTGTACTGTTGTAACTTTTGATCTCTCCTTGACTGTCTTTGGTGCTGTAGGAATTTTCTTTGACTTCATAAAGTGAAGAGACACTGATCAAACTAACTTGGCTACTTAATCCCACTTGACCACCAACATACAATAGGATGTGGAGGCCATGAATAGGATTTGTAGTCATCTCCATAAATGGTCACACTCCCCTTTCCTCACCTTTGTTGTACTGATGGATAACATTGTCCATCTGGCAAGAACTGGTTTGCTTTGGGGCCACTGAGACTCCCTGTGTCAACTGCTGGATATGCTCACAGATATCCAGTATCTAAGTAAGAGACTGAAGTCCCAGGGTTTTGACTATTCATTATCAATGCATCAAAACTGTGTCTTGATCATTGAAAAGCTCTCACTCCAAAGAATCTCATATCACCCCTCTACAGGTACAAACAAGACCAAACACTCAAGTCTGTATTCAACTAGAAGCAGAAAAGGATCTTAGTCACATAGTTAGGTCCCTTATAAAATATTCAAAATGATTGATATTTTCAACTGAAATACTCAAGTCAACTGAATGAAGTTGACTTAACCAGGCCCTGTATGTAGCTCTGGCCAGTGCCACTGGTTTACCAAGGAGCAAGATGAAAAGAACAGACCTACTCCAGAAAGAGAATGCATTGATCCTATCTGGATGGTCCCCTCCCTCTGCTGGCTCAGCATACTGTCTACTTCAGCAGGGACTGGTGCCTCTCTCCAATTTGCTTCTGGTGGCTCAGGTCTGAGTGGTACATGGTGACCTTCTCAGTGGGCCTCCTCAGTAACATCAAAGGGCTGGACTATGGCCTTGTTACATAGCTTGAGGATCTATCAACCATCCTGGGAAGCAGAGGGGCTGTGTTTACTGCTAGGCCGAGTGAGCAGGCCAGACCTCCTCCTCCCTGTCTAAGAGAGAGGGCTAGTGAGTGACAAGGCAGGAGTTACCTTGGGCCCTCGGGGGGGGGGGGTCTTGAGGAATAATGTTCTGTAGGCAAAGTACTGAATAGGTTCACAGGCATCCAGCCTGAAGTAAATGGCTGTAGTTCCCCAGAGCTTTGGTGAGTGAAGCTGCTCACCCAAACATCATTCACCTTCCTCTGGTGAAGACCACATTTGCTCCAGCACCTACAGCTCTTCTCAACTGATAAGAGAAAAGGACCTAAGTCAAAAGCAGGTCCTTTAGTTTACTGAATATGAAAGTTTCGGGGAACAAGTGCCAAGCATCCCAATATAGCAGTAGCAAAGGTCACTGGAAGTTAATTAACCCTTCAGGTTTAGAATCCTTTCAACAAAAAAAAAAGGTGAAGAAGCCCCACCCTTATGCACTGATGCTACAGGGAGGAGCCAGAGTCAGTAGGGACTGAAAGGTACATCTCCACTGTTATGTATCAGAATCAACACACTGGCTCCAGCAGGCCTGCAAAGGCTGTGAGCAGACACTGAGCTTCTTGGCCTGATTGCACACTAAGGATGCTACCAGCTCATTCCTTTGAGCAACTGTCCCCAGGACCCTACTGCCAGACCCAGTCCAGCCTATAAAGCATCACTACCTTCCCACTGAGTGTCAGTGACCCCCACACAGGCCAAGCAACCTGGAGCTGGAGGGCACCCTGATGCCATCTTGCTGCCACTTATCAGTGAACTCCCACGTAGTGGAGGCTGGTAGACAATACCTTCTGGAGGTGCTCTTCTGAACCCATAAGATCATTAGATCTATGAAACCAAGATCTCAGCCTTGGGATCTTGTTCACAGATAATCTGTCTAAGACATCAGTGATTTCAAAATATGTGGTTTCTCAGGTATATGTTGGGATGTAAGTATCTGTGTATATCTTCTGAAGGCCTTCCTGGAAGGACTGGATGGATACTCTCCCTCTTTCTCCCTCTGGAGAAAGACACCAAACCTGGGTGATGTCTGATAGCCCATTAAATATTTGATCTACAGTAAGAAGCCCCTACTCTTCTCCGGAAGCTCCTAATGCACTCTGGGACTGCTTCCCCTGCTAAACCACTGTTTATTTTGTCATGGGGCATCTATCTCCTTAATGACCATCTTCTTTTGAGACATGCTTGAAGGGCCTCACCCAGCCCCCTGCTTTAGCAGCCATGACAGGCTGCAGAAAAGACCCAGCAAGATGCAGGCCTCTGACTCAGCAACAAGGGCTGAGCCCCCGACCTTGCTTAATCTTGCCCTAGTCACTAGGAAGTCAGATACCTTCCATGTGGCAAGTAACCAATCAGAAGTTAGCTGATGGACTCTGGATGTGCTATACTGATAACAATGGAATGCAGAGGTAGCAACTGCCCTGGGAGGGCCTCTAGGCATAGCAATCTTCCTGCATCTGCAGTTGACCAATCAACACAGGACAGGGCACCAATCCTATGACTGTTGCTGTGCAACTAGAAGACCCCCCCACACACACACAAACACTCCCCTTGCTCTATCCCAATATATTCCCTGCCCCATTGCTGCTCAGGGTCCTGCCTGCTTCACCTGCTGTGTCGAATGGATGGGCGAACCCAAGTTAACTCGTAAAATTAAAGACTCTTTGCTTTTGCATCGGATCAGGTCTCTTAGTGATTTGGAGGTTCAGAACTTTGGACACAACAGTACTACTCTTAAGCTTATACTTAAAGCTAGCTCCACCTCTATTTTCAGTATGGAGAACTGAGAAAACCTGGTCCCTCTAGCCCATAACTTGTTTGCACTTGCTGTCCTCATTGCCCAGCTAGATCTTTTATTTCTCTGCTTTTGTTTTGTTTTGTTTTGTTTTGTTTTCCACCTACTCAGTCCTCAATTCAGTCAGTTCTGACTGCAGCAGCAGCATCTCTAACTACAGGATATTGTTGTGGGCTGTGGCCTTAATTTCCACTGGATATTGTGAAACCTAGATGATAGACAGATGGCAGGGATGTGGGAGAGGTGGGGGCCAGCCTTGTCAACTGCCAAACTTCCACCTCCAACAAGCTCTACAGTGCTGGATGGCTGAGAATGATCTTTAGCTATAGTCTGTACCCTCAAGGGAGAGAGGACACTATGCCCTGGGTCTGGAATTTTTCTCAGTGTTTTAATACATGTCAGGAGTTTCACTGAGGATTACATGCCCTCTACTCCACTAAAAGAGCACATTTCTCCCAGATTCCAGCTTCATTATTTTGAAACAATAACCACAAAGCAAAACAGTATCTATCACCACATGCTGTGGTACTCAGCCACAGTCATGCCTGTCACAGCCCTTAAAGGCTGTGTCATTTTCACTGGCACTCTGCCACATCCACCTCATGCAGGGTTTCCTGCACCTCTCAGCACAACACCTTGTCCTGCTCACCCGAGATTTCCAGAAACTGTTTGCTGGTTCTCCCAGAGCCTACTGCCACACTGTCTTTGATGTCCACCTGTGTCTGCAGCTCATCTGACTCGGAGGAGACCCATTGGTGCTGGTCCTTCAGACCTTATACATACGTTTGTCCTGTTCCTTCTCTGATACAAGCAGTTTTCAATTGGTTTGTCTTCTGCAGAAATCCCACTCATGCTTCATGTTTTAGCTCAGATGGCACCCTCTCTTGCACATCCAAACATGGTCTTGCTCTCTTCCCAGGAGGCTTGATTTGCAGTCATTCAAATCCACATTCCCACGGACCAAGCCTGGGAGAAATGGAATGTCTTGCATTTCTGCCCTGCATGGCCAGGTTTAAGGCAGTAAGGCTGTGAGGCCCAGACAGAAGGTGCAGCACACTGAGTCCCTGGTGAAGAGGTGTCTATTTGAAAATAGTTAGTGCAGTGGAGAGAATGGAGGCAGGGTCCCTGGGGCCCTTTCGAGGCTCCTAGACTTGAAAGACCCAGACAGAAGCTGGCGTATGGAGGAGGGAATCAGATGGGTATTTGTAGTATTTGTAGTATTGGGTATTTGTAGTGATGATCTCATTCCCATCCACAGGGTTTGTTGCAGGGTTTGGGTGGTTCAAAGCCTCTGGAGAGCCATCTCAAGGACCCTGGAACTTCATTGTTAATACCCACATGAGCAGCACTCTACATACTGGGCCTTCCGCATCCCCAATTAGTACAAAGGTCCAAAATCATTCCTGGAGACTCTCTGGGACCTTCAGTTGTCCAAGGGCTCCTCAGTCTTATTTACCCCTGGGAGGAAAAGAATGAGTCCTTTACTTCCCAAAGTGACAAAGTTGAGCAGTTCAGAGATTTCAGCTGCCATGGCCGTGTGTGTGGCTCACTATCAACAATGAACACCAAGCCCCCTAACTCTTTCTTACAAATAGGATGGTGTTCATAATAGTTCAGACTACCAACAGCATTGCAGACAGACACCAAGGTCCCCTTTATATGTAGCTAACAATGTGCTTCCCCACAGAGCCCTCAGTGCACATGGGGAAATGCAATATGCCCTTCCAAGGACACCCATATTAGATGATGTCATGCTCTGCCACAATTTTATCTTACTCCCTAAAGAGCCAGTTGCACCAGCAGTTGACCACAGACATTTTATGGAGGGTTTTCTTCAGCCTCTGGCACAGTGCCTTACATTGTTTTTTGTTTGTTTGTTTGTTTTGTTTTTTTTTAACACTTTCACTTCCTTTAGCTTTGCCAGAAGTCCACATTTACATTTGTCTTTGATCCTCCCCTCTCTCTGCACCTTATCCAGGTTAGAGATAGTCTGGTCACACTCGCTCACTCACAATGATCTTGTATTTAGTACATGCAGCACCCTGCTTCTCCTTGTACCCTGTGAGTCCTTGGGAATGTTTATTGGCTCAGTCTTAGTTTTGGTCACTTCGGACTGAAGTGGGTCCTGGTTAAAGGCCATGGCCTTGTTCAGATGGTCTATTATATAAATTTTGGTCCAGGAAGGTATCTGGAATGTGAGAAGGGTAGAGACTGTCCATGTCAGCTCAGGGGCTGCCATCTCCCAGATTTTAATCCAAGTTCAATGACACACACACACTTGGAACCTTGGCTACCTAAGTCTGAGTCAGAAGAACACACATGCATAAACACATTGAAAAAAAAATGACACAGTTACTCATTTTCGGAGAACTATCACAGACACTTATACAATGAGGAACACGTAAGAGATTTTGGCTGTCCTTCCTAACTTTCTATAGCATCCACTGCTGTAATATCTAAACATCATCAAGGACACACTGAAAATTATTTAAATGTTTATATAGCACAATGCCCATGAACAAAGGGATCATAAAAATTCTGTCCATGACTGCTTACTCAAGGTTGCCTGTCTATATGTGGCAGACAGTTTGCCCTGTCCTGGAGACTCTTCACAACCATTTTGTCTCCCATGATAAAGGAGTCTTTGATAGCAAGATTTGGGTCACTATAATGGCAGCATCCATGACATTCTTCAGATGTACGGTCTGACCAGCTCATTTTGCAGACAGCAGTAGTACAGCTTTGTAGCATGGGCAACTGGCCAGGTCATGAAGCTAGCTTAGTCCTACTGCCTGGAGGTAGGTACCTTGCACCCAGGCAACAAGTGGGGCTGTAACTCTAGCACAGCATTTCATGTGATCTGTGCATGAGAACACTGGTCCTTCAATGACTCAAACACCAAACAGAACCATACATATTTTTCAGGATTTGATTTTGGGTCACTACATCCTGCTCCTCTTGGGACAACACTACAGTGAAGGCTCTGATTAGCCCTGCAGCAGGGATATCTGCCAGGGTTTAACCTGTGGATTCCTAAACCTTATACCAAGAATGGTGCTCACTGGAGACTGACAAGCACTGCAGAAGCTGGCGCTCTGCAAGAATATGCTGGGGTACTGTCTAAAGGTGGGAATCGCCTCTAAGGATGCTCCCGAGTAAAAGTGAAAGTTCAGGAGACAGTGCCCTGAACAATTTCCCCAACTGCTAGCCACCACATGGGAAACCTAACAGACAGGATACCCAGAATACACAAAGAGCTCAATTCTCCACATACACTAAGTATCAGACACATTGTTTCCTAGACAGAAGTTGTTGTTGACTGGTGTTCTTTCCCTGGCTGTGATGGAGGCCCTTACAGAATGACCAGACACCCACAAAGGACAGGGGATTCTGGCAATGAGGGCCCATTTGACTCCTTATTCCTTCCCCAAGCCTATCTTACATCCTCAGGGAGAGGGCACACTGGTGCTGCTGCTGGATGGCTTGTCCCTCTCCCAGGTCAGCATCTCTGTCTGGTCCAGGCAGTTCATGTTTGAGTTGTACATGGCAACATTCTTCAGCAGTGCCACAGTGTGTGCATCTTGAACACTTCCAGCTTGGTCATAGCTATGACATACAGCTCTCTGATGACCTCTTGTGTCTTGTCACCTGGTGACAAAGAAGGTGATGCTTATTGAAGGCCAGGTGGGCAGGGCAGACTTCTTTTCTCTTACTTCTATATCTAGAGGTTGGACTGGTGACAAGGCAAGAGTCACCTTGAGACCTCAGGAGGGGTCTTGAAGAATGGTATTCCCTATTCCAGATGCTGAATATGTTCAAAGGCTTTCATCCTGAAGAAAGGGGCTGAAACTCCCCCAGAACTTTGTTGGGTGACTTATTGCCCAGCAGCAATGAAGTCAGAACACAAAAGAATCCCACCTTTTCCATGTGGAGATGGAAATGTGTGCAAATACTTAATAGCTGTTCTCAACTGGAAACAGAATATGGGACCCTCATCAGATAGCAGGCAGGGCTCTTTTGTTTATTGAACATGAATATTGTGGAGACAGAGTGCCCATGCACCCCCTAAGTAGCTCTAGCAAAGGTCACTCACTGGCTTAATCTTCTAGATTTGTATCACTTTCTACCTTCCCAGTGCTCCTTCCTGAAGCCCAGAAGGCTGCTGTTCTGCCATCAGGGCAGGCATGACAACCCAACATTGTCTTTCTGACACAACACTGCAAAGTGTTCAGGTACAATTTAAACAACCTAAGTTCAATGCATAGTTGAGCACGAAGATGACTAACCTTCTCAGGAGCCAGACAGGCGAAGGAGTGAGAACGACAGACAGTTCATTGTAAGCAGCTTTGGACAGCTGCCAAAGGAGAGAGGGAGAGAGGGAGAGAGGGAGAGAGGGAAAGAGGGAGAGAGGGAAAGAGGGAGAGAGGGAGAGAGGGAAAGAGGGAGAGAGGGAGAGAGGGAGTGGGGCTGCCATTATGGAATCCTTGACTTTTAATATAGACCCAGGGAGAAGACTAAAGTCTCTCTAATGGGCTAGGGCCTTCTTGGAGCTAAGATGTCCCTCACTCAGACATGTGAAATTGGGAGCTCAATCAGAACAGTACTTTCAAATGAAAAATTAGATTTTAAAGATTCACATGGGGAAACAAGGATTTATCAGTTTTAGTGTGGGTTCTGGGTAGGGAAGTCTCTCTCAGGAAGGGTCACCTATTACCTGTATTCTAGGGAGCCAGATATAAGTGAACAGAAACCTCTACAGGACCCACCCACACAGCTGGCCTCACTGGAGTTCCATAGATTGAAGTCCTGACTTAAGGGCAAGCTCATACTCAGGGAGGAAGAAGCATACTTAGATAACCCACTCTTGGCTGATACTTTCTTCCTATATAGATACTACAATATTGACTGTCTTTGTCACAAAGCAGAATTCTAATCTTTAAGAATTGTGCACTTTTTTTCTCCAAGGGAGCCACTGAATTCTTTGCACTTAGGACTGCATAGAGTTATTACATATGCAGCATGGACCTGACCCTCATTTGCAGCCTCATGTTTACTGATGCTGCTCACAAAGAAAGCTTGTGCTAGAGGAAGTGAAGAGTAGGGTTCAAGCCCCCAGCTCTTACTCTTTTGACTTATTTTTGCTTCTTTCTTTCTTTCAGCCAACATTGCCTATGTATTTAGTCCTCTCTGCTTCTCTGACAGCACACCAACGGTGTCTGAGAGAAAGCCTCTGGGGAGAAGTCAATCTGTGTAAAGCTATGATTGATGCCCAAGACTGATAACACTCAATGGATGGTTATCATTTGACTGTTCACTGGGTATATGATTCAGGTAGAGAATGGGGTGGGGAAGGAATCCTGGGGTTCAAAATGTAGGTCAAAAAGGACCAGTGAGAATCTCTTACATCACCCAGAATCTGAAAACCCCAAGAATGGTGAACTTAAAGGATACAAGAAAAACAACAGCATAAAGAAGGTGACCTCTCTCCCTCATTTTCATTTTGCTGGGAACTTTCTGTTAAATGGCATGCATGTCTGACACTCTGGAATGAGGCTGAACATTGCTCCTCACCCATTGCTCTAGGTGTGAAATGGTGGGTCCCCTAGAGGAGATTGGTGTAACTAGATGACAATCAGCATTTGGAGGGCAGAGCTGATATTGGACTCCTGAGTACCTGGTGCCTGCCAGCACCATCAGATGGACAAGGTTTATCCAAGGCAATCAAACCAAGTCTGATGAGAGGCACCAGCAATGGAACCATCATTCCCCCAAACTCAGTATGGCCCATACTACAGCTCAGAAAATCCACATCCAAGGAAGCAGAGATGAGGAGAGAGCTAGCCGAAACACAGTGGGGCACTGCATGCTACAGCCATGGGTAGCCAGAGCAGAGCTAGCAGCATCCTGGGAGACCCTGTCTCATAGCTCACACACCCACAAGGCTCTTCTGAGGTAGGATTTACTTGTGCTGTGACACTAGTGTCCCCAAGCCTGATCCACTGATGTGCCTACACATTCCTTTCCAGTCATGGACATGACTGCCCTGCTGATGCCGAGTGTTTAGAGAAACAGAAGCCAAAGTGCATCAGGGTGGCAGTGGGAGTGGAGGACAGAGCCTCTTGTTGCTATCAGTAGCCATGCTCACCAGGCCTGGGATGTAGCAATGGTTGTTCTATGACCAAAATTATACACAGACCTTTCAAAACCATTTTAATGCTGGGGACTGAAAGATAAGGGGGCATAGCAGGAGGGAAAGGGGGAACACTAGTGAGCTGTGAAATCTCAATACACATAAGCATTAGTTCCCCTGCTGGGAGCTCCCCAAATCTCATACCTCCTTGTATTTGTCAAATTTCATGCCCACTTTCAGTAAAAGAGGAAGGGATGGGGGTGGGGAATCACTGGTTTTCCTACTCCCTCACATCCATCCCTATATCAGGAGACTAATGACTAGACTCCCTTTGCTCTTTTTGGTCATGATAGTCAGGCATCCCTTTCACACAAAAGTCATCACTAGAGTACTATGGTGCAACTTAATAGAGACACCAGTCAACATTTCCCTGACAGGTGGCCTTTCTTAGGGCATCAGAATGCTGCAAGAGCTGTCCCTAACCAAGATTCTCTCAATTGACAGTAAGACCCTCTTCCCTTTCCCAGCCAAGCAATTCACTACCATCCTCCATGTCAGCCCTTCCCCACCTGCTGTGGAGCCTACCACAGGGGACAATAGCAAATAGGGAACTATACAGAGGAGGCCACATCATTCCCCAACTGCTCTATTGGCTCTTTGTTCCTAAAGTGTTCTGCTTATCTTTTATCTGGGTTCTATGACCCAATCCTTTGCCAATAAACACTGGAGAATCCCATCCCTGTTATCCCCAAGATTAACCACCTTGAGCCTTGGCTACTTGCCCCACACCTAGAATGCAGAAGCAGGAAAATCTAGCTTAGAAACAGCCCTCCCATCTCATCAGGAAAAGAGGAAGAAGCTTCTAAACCCAGGCAGTATATGCCAAACAGAAGAGCTCTGGGAAACAGAGGTGGCGAGAGGCCTGGGAGCCTGGGACAAATGCTGGACCTTGGAAGCACAGCCAATTGCTGTTGTATTGTCCCCATCCAAGACCACAGACCTCTTAGGACAGAGACCATGTCTTACTCATTTTTGGCTCCTGAACACCAGGTGTTCAAGGAGGAGAAGCAACGAATTATACACAAGACCCAGGAATGGCCAGTAAAAATGGACACAGCCCAGGTTGCCCCCATCTCCTGGTGTAAGTGGCAGCACTTACTCATCTGGCCAGGGTCTCCTGGTTATGTTTGGTGGGGATGAAAACCAGATCCAGGTTGTGTGTGTGTGAGAGGGGTCTCGGCAAGAATGAAGCTAAGATTTATTGTAAGCCTTTAGAGAGTTTATACCCTTAACAGAAACAGAATACAATGGTGGTTACCAGAATACAATGACATTTGAAAACTAACCAAGGTACACAAGATTAATGTCTAGATTTGACTTATTCTGCCAAACACTGATATGCTCTGATGACTTCTAGGGAACACAGAGAGACACAGGCAGCCTAAATTCTCCACTGCACGCAGAAAGGAGTACCTCAATTTCTCAGAAACTGAAAGGTACTCAGTGTCCCAGGAGCACAGACTCCAACCTAAAAACACCTATAATGCATGCCTGTCAAGGCAGCTAGACCAGGTCAACCCCACAGTGACAACCACCAACTGTCTCAGTATGAAGCCAGGGTATCTAGGAGACCAAGCAGAAGACCATTGGCTTCTGCTGCTTCCTATCTGGAAACAGGCTCTCCATCCTGTCCTTTTGACTGAGACAAGCCTGTGGAGTAAGACTTTTGAACCCATTCTGCCTGCTTGAGCCCATCTACTTAAGACCCTGCACTACTGCCCACATCTACAGTTAAGACACGGGACCTTTTGTTGGGATATAAAAGCAACACAATCTAACAGCCAAATAATACAGGTGTTGTCATATTCCCTGTTGAATATTCACAGCTGATGCTGGAATTCTAGAGGTGAAGAAGAAGGTGGTTACTCCTATCTTTTCCTGTTCCCTAGCCTGTGACATAGGACAAGGACACAGACCATCTGCTGCTATCTCTCTAATAAACAGAGAAACCCAGACCTCTACTTACAGCATCTAGGTCTATGAGGAGATCCCCCCCCCACTGCAGGTCCAAGCTATGTCTCCCTGCTTCCCATTTCAGGTACTGACACCCTTCAGTGTAGTTGGTTGTTTTTTGTCCCCCCACCCACCATCCCAGCTCCCAAATAAATTCACAGAAACTTACTAATGAATGTGTAGCCTTAGCCTATCTTGTTTCTAGTCCAGCTTTTCTAACTTAAATCAACCTGCTTCTCTTCTACATTTTGCTTCTGGGCTTTTTATCTTTCTGTATATGTATTTCTTCCATTCTTACTTGTGACTGGTTGTGTGGTTGGGTGGTGGCCTCTCCTCCTTTTCTAGATCCTATCTCTTCTCTCCAGCCTAGATTCCTCCTGTTTATTCTCTCTGCCTGGAAGCCCCACCTATTTTTCTCTACTACCTAGCTATTGGCTGTTCAGCTATTTATTAGACCAATCAGGTGTTTTAGGCAGGCACAGTAACACAGCTTCACAGAGTTAAACAAACACAACATGAAAGAATGTAACACATCTTTGTGCCATTAAACAAATATTCCACAGCCTAAATAAATGTAACACATCTTAAACTAGTGCTCCACAACACTTTGTTCCTTTTCCAAACCATAGTGCTAGAGCAGGCCAAACCCGTACCGGTCTTGGCTCTTCTACTCTTAAGAAGTGACCTGAGATCAAATTAACTCTGTCCCCATAGGTTTCATTTATGAAATGACAATAAAGAACAGTTGTTTTTCAAAGTTATTGTGAGGCTACAATAAAACATATGCAATGCCTAGCACACACCAGGCACTGAACAGAAAACAGCTGCAGGCACTAGCTAGATTACCATTAGATCAAATAGAGGGAGCCATGTGTGCTCACTGCCACTATCCGCCCTGACTTCCCCAGTGGTACCATTCCTGTAAGCAAGGTTTAAACAAGTATTCCCACAGACCAGAGGGTCGGAATTGTCTCTCTCTAGTCTGCACTCTGTCTATAGTGTTGTTGTAAAGCTGAAACAGTCCTTGCCAGCATCTCATCCAACTTTGTGGGACATGAAACACAAAAATAATGGTTAACCTTAAGAATCAAATCCCATCCAGAGGTCTGGCAGGGGTTTTATAAGCAATGTCTCATCTAACAAGTGGATTTGAGATACACATATTTCAACCCTTAAAAAACATTCTTTTTCCAATTCCTTTTGACAAAATTCAGATAATTAAGACTATCTGACAAGAGTCTAAACAAATGAGATATCACTAGATATTCTCGGGGTAATATTATATGTTTTCTTTTAAAAATTTGACTAACTGGATTTGGGGACATGACTCAGCAGTTCAGTGTAATGTTTGCTCTTTTGGAGGATTCAAGTGGCTCACTACCATCTGTAATCCCAACTCTAATGCCTTCTTCTGGCCTCCACAGGCACCTCCCCCCACACACACAGTAGTAAAACACATGCACATAAGTACATAAATTGGAAAAAAATCACTAGTTTAAATTAGAGTAATAACATTGTGGAGGGGTGGCTCACAGTAGTAGAGCATTTGTCTATTATGCCTAATGTCCTGGGTTCAGTCTTCCATGCTGCAAAAGTAACATGGAAAAGTTTGATTAGGCCTGCATCTGTCCATCATCAACACAGAGATGTGGCATGAAGAACTCAGAACACAGAACAAAGAAACAAAGGGCATTAGGTGTGTGAAGAACAGTATCTTGGCTCTGGGTTATTCTTGTCTGTGGCTGTGGACAAGGTGTGGCTGTGACCTGAAGCTTCGGTCTTTACTAGTGAAGGTGACAAGGGAAAAGTCAGAGCTTCAGGAGGTGTGATAAGAACATCAGAAAGGCTTAAGGCATGGAATGAGAGTAAAGAGGAAAATAAACATACATTTCTTCTTTTTGTGTAAATTTTAATCAGAGCTCTATTATTTGAAGTATCTATAAAGAAAAATATCAAAACACTTAAAAGTTAAGACTAAACAGTACATTTGTAAAAGAGAAAATTAAAAGAAAGAGAAAGCAACCCTTGTTGAGTTGGAATTTATCCACTTTTAACTGTGGATATTCTAAAATTCTACTTCAGGATATTGGAGAAATAATCACATATAAGTGAAGTATTGAGTACCAATATTGTAGTGTCTTATACAGGCATGACAATCATCAGGAGAACCACTAAGTAGACTATAACCCGTAAAATTATTGGCATAGCAGTCAGCAGAAAAAAAAAGATCAAAAAACAATAATCAACAAAAAAATTTGAACTCCAGATCCTATGCCTATACAAACACAAGTCTGTCATCATGATAAGAAAAGCAGAAAGTAGCCCTGCCCATGACCAGTCACACATATGAAACAGAGATTGACTACTATGGGCAAGAGCAGAAACACCAGGGCTGGAAGAGGCCACACCAAAGACATGTACATACAAGGTCTGAGTAAGAGGACCAGGTTAATGGAGAATCTCTACTACGACGACGACGACGATGACTACTACTACTACTACTACTACTACTACTACTACTACTACTACCACCACTGAACAGAGGCAAGGAGCAACAGCCATCTACCCCCAAAAGGAAAGAAAGCATGGATATGTGGCATAGGCATAACAGTGATATAGAAGGCTGGGGGTGCATGCATGGTGATGTCCTTAGCACCCCAGTGTTTATCAAAGTACACGCTAACAGCAGCCTGGACTCAGAAGCCTGTGGTCTGCTGAGGGAAACATATGGGGAGAAGGTATTCTAGACCACCACACTAATAGCTAACAGAAGAGGTATGCCCACTTCTGGGCACAAAGACTGTTTCTCTAATTTTCTAGTCTAAATTGATGATCAAAATTAAATGAAAATTACAAGACAATTGCCTGTCAAAAGATAACTCAGGAGATGAAAAGATGACCCAACAAAAGAGCAGGCACTGCTTTTGTAGAGGACAAGAGTTCTGTCCCCAAAACCACATCTGGACTACAACCACCTATAACTCTGATTCCGAGGGGACCTTTCACCCCTGACTTCTGGGGGCATCTGCACTCACATACATCTACCCCCCATATACACACATACACAGTCAAAATACATTTTTAAAAATTCACATGGTTTGTCTTAACAATATAGAAGTCCATTGAGATGTATGGATGGATGCTGGGTCTAGCTAATATTAATATATGATGCTTTCTTATTGGCAAATTCTTTACAATTTCAATTTTTTATTTTTTAAAGATAAAACAATCAACAGAATAGAACATAGAGGTGATCAATACCTTGTAACTATCAGGAAAAAAGTAAATATATTTCTAGTGTATAGCATTTTGAATTATATGTTGAGGATACATTAAATTAAACTGATTAACATATGTATCACCGACGGGCAGTGGTGGCCCACACTTTAATCCCAGCACTCAGGAGTCAGAGGCAGGTGGATCTCTTGTGAGTTGGAGTTCCAGACCAGCTTCCAAAGCCACAGAAACCCTATCTCAACCCTACTACTACTACTACTACTACTACTACCACCACTGAACAGAGGCAAGGAGCAACAGCCATCTACCCCCAAAAGGAAAGAAAGCATGGATATGTGGCATAGGCATAACAGTGATATAGAAGGCTGGGGGTGCATGCATGGTGATGTCCTTAGCACCCCAGTGTTTATCAAAGTACACGCTAACAGAGATGGAAATGTTGGGATAAATGTATTAAATGATCCACTTGAGCCCAGCATGGTGGCATATGCCTTTACTCCCAGCACTTGTGGGGGGTGGGGCAGAAGCAGGCAGATCGCCGAGTTCAAGGCTTACCTGGTCTACAGAACAAGTTCCTGGACAACCAGGGCTACACAGAGAAACTCTGTCTATAAAAAACAAAACAAAATCTACTTGTAAAGGATTAGAAGAAAACATCTCCAGCAGCTCAAATGGGGAAAGAGAACCAAGAAGAAAAAAAAAATACTGGGTGTCATAAATTTAATGTCTGAGATTAATTGTTTTGACAGGCTCATCAGCAGAGGGCATGAAACCAAGGAGGGAATCCCTGAGCTCAAAGACTAGATCAATAAGAATTATCTAATTTGAGGGGTTGGGGTATAGCTCAGTGAAAAAATTTAACATGCAAATGACTCTGGTGTCTGTCCCTAAACACACACACACACACACACACACACACACACACACACACACACACACACACACACACACACACCCCTCACAAAAGGAAAGAAAAGAAAACATAAATTGATAAACAAAGCACAAACTAACTCACAAAAGAATACCAAAGAGTTGTCTGACAATCTAAAAATGAAACAGGGTCTCATTTCACCTCCCTAGGTGACCTGGCCTAGAACTCCAGAGATCCATTTATCTCTGCCTAGTAGTGCTGGATTGAAGGCACAATCCACCACACCTGACAACCTAAAGCATTTGGACTTTCAAAAGGAAAAATATCTAAAGAATTGGTGACCAAAAATTTTTCTTTAATGAAAGGCAAAGCACATGCCTCAGGAACTTCTGCAACTCAAAAGTTGAGCAGATGCTGTCTTTGCAAATAACAGGAAAATTCATCCAAGAGTCTAGGGGAGACTTCAACAAGAAAAACATCTTTAGAAAAGGAAGGTGAAATTCCTCCAAAGGTTAAAACAGAATCACTCTATAACCAGCAGTTCCACCCTTCATAATAAGAGAAATGAAAACACAGGAAATTCAGACAAGGGCTGTGCTGTAGCTGGATGGAATGGTGCTTGCTGCGTAGCATGCTTTGAGGAAGATGTGGGTTTAATCCCCAAAAAGACTCAAACAATCTGAATAATGAAACAATGAAGAGGGAGTGAGACATTTCCCACTGACCACCAAGTTGTTTTTAAATTTTCAACCCCAGCCTCAAACCTAACTCACTCTCTGGTGATCTCTTCTGAATTTCCTGAAGCTACACAATAGATAGAGTTTGGCTCTCCCAGTCCTCCCTTGCTCCCCCAGTTCTCCCTTGGCCTGGAGCCTCCCCTATCCATTCCTGACAAGAGACCTTCCTGTACTTCTCACCTCTACTGTCCCAGTCAGGTAACGTAAGTTCTGTCTGCCAGGAATAAAGGCCAGTATCCCTTGGGCATGCTTTTGTCAGAACTCATCGCCAGTCATTCTGAGCAAATGTCACATAAGCCACTGCTACCCAAAGGTGTGATAAAAGGGAACTTTCTCGCCAGGGTGATTTAGCACAGTGACCAAGCATCCTCCAGTACTCTTTGAATTCTTTCCTTGATCCAGAATCTTGAATCTAATTCCTAAGCTACAGTAAGTTAAAAACAAAACAACAACAACAAAAAACGTCCCTGATGCAGAGTGGTTCAGTATAAGGCCCCAAGCACCACTTTAGGATATTTGGGGTTAGTTTTTAGTTAGCAAGCATACAAAATAACATACTTCATTATGACATTTTCTTATATATATGTATACATGTATATAAATGTAGATAGACAGAATGGTACCTTGTTCTTATATACACCTCTACCCCATTACCCTTCTGTTTCACTGATGCCTTTTTTTCCCCTCAAAGAGTGCCTTGTCTGCTTTCATGTCAAACATATTTATATTTGTTGAGTATGGAAATATAATATGTACACATGTAGAAAATATTTGTCTTTCTGAGTCTGGCTTATTTCACTTAACATGATAATCTAGTTCCATCCCTTGTCCTGAAAATGACATAATTGCATTCTCCTTTACTGCTGAATAAAATTCCATCCTCATGGGTGTATACCTCAAGGGCATTTTATTCTTTGTGAGTACAGAGCATAGAATGGGCTGGAGGGCTAATGCTCTGACTTCTTTCAAAAGAATTCATTCTCTCATTGTAGCAACATTAAAAATGAGCCTACAAAAAAAAAAATCTACCCCACCCCCCATCACCACCCTTTCTCCTCCAGCCCTTCAATCTGTTCTTTTACTGTGTCCTGGAGGTTGCCAGGAGGGAAATGGTCAGCTCAGACTCTCAGAGCTCATTCTCTTGGTGGATGTATGCTCTGGGTCTCTCCCATGAAGGTCACATAAGCTATAAACTAGTTCATTTCATTCCACTGTTTCAATTTTGAAATAAAAGGAAATTTGTATGGGAGGGGATGTTCATTCATTGCAGCACTATTCTCAGGAGCAAAAAGATGATACATTACCACCCATTGATGGATGAATGGATAGTATGTTATACCTATTCAATGGAATACTCGTCCTCAAAAAGAGGTACAAGTGCTGCAATGTAGATGAACTAACTTCTAAAATGTGAAAGAAGCCAGACAACAAAATGCATATGGCTCCATTAGGTGAACTACCCAAAATAGGAAAACCCATAGAGCCTAAAGATTCATAGCTGCTAGAGCCTGGGGCAGTGCACAGGGGTGGGGTGGGGGGTGGCTGGGGTAGACAGATGAAAGCAGTTGGGTGCCAGATATAGGCGCGTTGATCGAGATACATGAGACTAGGTTCAATACAGGTTATTATAATTTTATTCAGGTAGAAGTTACAGAAGAAACAGATGAACCGCAAGTTCCCACTCCAAGGATCCACACACATGATGCTCTAGGTGGCCTGACTGGAACCAAGAGAGAGCCACCTGTACCCAACCCCAGACCTAAAACCACACTCGTCACCTCCGCACCTGTGACCTTGGCCAAATGGGTGTGGTCAGCACTACAGGTGCGGGCGGGGTGGATATCTCACTACAATGCTGTCATCAGAGGTGGCTCAACAACTGGTGATTGGTTTTAGAAAGCTTATGAAGAAACCCTAACAGTAAAATTCACTTAGATGTGATTTTTTAAGAAAGATTTTCAAATTTTTTGTCATGTATGTGTGCCTCTATGGGCGTGCAGGTGCCCGTGGATGCATGAAAACGGTGGTAGATCTGCTGGAGCTGGGGTTACAGGCAGCCATGAGTCACCTAACACAGGTGCTGGGAACCAGACTCAGGTCCTCTGAAAGACAGCAGCATGTGTGCTCTTAACCTCTGAGCCACACCTTTAAGTATTTCTCTTTTTAAAGGATGAAAAGAGATGCTTCCCCAATGACGACAGGCTGAGCAAAGTCATTGCCCAAGACCTACACTGTAGGAAAGACTGAAGGAAATTGTTTGGGCCGGAGGAACATAACATCACATAGAAGTAGGGATCTGCACAAGAGGTGGGGGCGTGAGCATGAAAGGAACACTGAGTGCATTTTTCCAAGTCATTGGCTCACACACCTGAGCAAGCCATTTGCTTACCCAGACCCACAGCAGCACTGCAATGCTGACTGACTCTAAACCACACTATTCAGACCTGTGCCGTGCACATTCTTGACTCCAGACCACCCCCACCCCAAGTTCCTGTTATCCAACCTCTGGCTCTCTCCTTCTGAGACACCAAAACTTTGACACAGTGATACTCTCTTACTGCAGTAAGTTCACATAAACTGAGTTTTGCCCTTTAAAAAAAAAAAAGTGTACACAGTACAACCCTGTGTTTGTATAGAAAGATGATATGTCTGCCTACCCTGACAAAGATCTAGGCATGTTCCTACCACAATCCTACTGGGAAAGAAGGATGTTTGCTGAAAGGTTCTGGAAGAGCAGGAGACTTACCTTTCCTCCCTTTGGCTCTTTTTATTCTTTTATGTTGTCTGAATTCTCTCCCAACAGGTATACATTACCTAAAATTCTCATTTCAAAAGAAAAAAAAAGAAAGAAAACCATACCTCAGGCTATGCTACCAGGAGTCCAGAGAGAAATGTTTGACACAAACTGTCTCCTGGGTTAGAGATTATTCTTTGCTAGGCTGGACAGAATAGTCTGGGCAAAGAAATGTTTTTATATGCACAATATTCTTGTCTTAATCATTAAGGAAAGTCAAGAGTCGTGATTCTATTCGGCCTAATGGGCCTCACCACTGGAGCAGAGTCCCACCATGTTGTACGAAGGTTATGGGGAGAGTTTGCAGAAGCAGTGGTGTGTCTTCAGTGCTCTGGAACAGAGTATATAGGACCCTGGGCCTAGTTGGGGTACAGAGGCAGGCACTGAGCTTTCAGCTTGACTGTACACTGAGAAAGCTCCCAGCTCATCCCTGAGCAACTGTTCCCAGAAACCTCCCTCAGTCAGGCCCACACCAGACTGAGCATCAATACCTTCCCTCTGAATGTCAGTAACTCACACACAGGCCAAGTAGCCTGAGCTGGAATCAGCCTGCTGCCACTTCACAAGTGTTCCTCAGTGAACTCCAGGCAGCCTTGAACTCCCCACACCAGGGGGATGCTCTCATTGGGAGTATTAATGGGCCTCTCCACATCCTAGAGAAAGCATTTCTTGCTTTGTCTTTGCAGATGGGATCCCCGAGGCCACGCAGCTAGGTGATTCCTTCTGGTCACAGGAAGGACCCCTCATGACCAAATCCCCAGGCATCTAGCATCAGGAGGAAATTCTGACACCACATCCAAAGCAGCAAATGCAGTTGGTTCCGATATGGTTATGCCCTGGGCACAGCCAGGGTCCCCTCGAAGTTCCCAGGCTGGCTTACAGAGAGGAAGCTACAGTGTGGCTCTGTGGGTCTCTCAGGCAGGAAGACTTAGGAGGAGGCTCACTAGTAGCCAAATCTGTCATTTCTCCTGATTTTAAATCACTTCATTAAGAAATGAAAACTAAATTAGAACTTAAAATGATGTTTTAGTTGTAACATGTATGAAGTTCAGTGGCCATCTTAGGACATGGTCTTGATCTCTTCCCAGCCGGGCTGATCTAAACCCACTCAAACCTATTCCCAGGGGCCAATGTTGGAAGAACTGGAATGGCTTGTGTTTCTGCACTGGATGGCCAGGCTGAGACAACAGTAGGGCTGTGAGGCACAAGGGAAAAGTACAGTGCCACATATCCCAGCAAAGAGTTGCCTACTTGAAAATAGCCAGGAAGGGACATGTAGGCAGGATGCCCCCGGGCCTTTGTGATTCCCCTAGAGTAGTTCCATGCAAAGATGAAACCCGACAGACAGTCCAGACAGGAACTGGACTGGAGTTGGGGAGGGGTTCTGGTGGGCCTTTGGATATTTGCAGTGTATAGCTCATCTTCCTAAAATGCTTTGAGGCGTTTCATGATTTGTGGCAGGGCTGTATCACTTGGGGGTTGGTTGTGCTTAGAGTGTAGCCTTGGGGTACACTTTGTGTTTGATTTAAAGCCACTGGGCCTTCTGCATACAAAATTAGTCCACATATTGAGGGACATTCCTGGAGACTCCCTGGTGTTCTTCAGTTGTCCAAAGATACCTCAGACTTGTTTTTCCTGGGGAAATAATTGAGCCTCTTACATCCCCTGGCACAAAAGTTAAGCAGCGGTAAATAGATTTCAGCTGTCATGCCTTAGGCCAGTAATATGATCCAGAGATGCTCTGGAGCAGTGTTCCTGGTTCACCACCAACCACAAACAGCAAGCTCTTAACTCTTCCTTGAAAATAGGATGGTGTTCTTGATGGTTCAGATCCCTCAACAAGATTACAAAGTGCACCTCATCCCCTTTTATACTGAGCCACCCCAGTTTGTCTTCTCTGCTCTTCTGTGGTACCAGTCAAAGCCCCTTTAGTCCATCACCTCCCTAGGTAACCTTTCTTTGCTGTAGTACTCAGCCATAAGGCCTAGGACTCAACCCAAGGGAAGCTTACCTCCCAGGACTGACCTGTCTCCAGGAGCTCAGAGCCTTGTCTGAGACTTCTGACTGGCATGCAAGGTGAGGCTGCCTTCTCATTTCACATGGAGACATCCAGGAGGGACTTTTTTTTTTTTTTCTCCAGACATTCTCCTATAGATAAATATCTTATTTCAGGATCCGGCCTACACCCAGAAGTGGCACAATATTGGAGTCCTGGAACTTTGTTGGTAGATTGAAATGAACATCTACACAGGCAGAGAGCCTGTCTGTGTGGATAGCTAGTTACCTTGGCACAATAGAGTCTAACAGAGACTCCTAGAATTAAGCCTGTAGGGAGACTTATTTAGGACCCTAGTTCACGGACAGTTAGCAGTACCCACTGTGGAAAACAAGTACCACTGGAGGATGATACTGGAGTGGCAGCCCCAGCAAGCTGCCCAAAGCTGAGTGCCTGTCGTAAGATAGTTGTCCTAACTGCATCGATGTGTCCTGATTAGGATTGCCTCTCACTCTGCAGGATGTGGACTGCACCAATATTACTAGTACACTGGGTCACAGTGCAGTGCCACACCAACTCTCTAATGGAAACCCTGCCTTCTCCACGTTGCAGGCAGCATTATTGGAGCTGTTAAACCCTGGCTTCTGATCATGACGTTAGCCAGCCAGCACAGAAAATGCCTTGACAGCCCAGAGCTGTACTCCTGGTTAATAGGAGCACAAAGGTGGCTGCAAAGGCAACTAGACCTGCAGAATTCATGTCCCTTGTTGAGACTAGCTAAATTCAAGGACAGGTCCCTGGTCCTGATGGGTAGCTCCTTTCCTGTGACTTCCTTTTGTAGTGGCGACTGGGGTCAGCACACCTGGCATGTTTTGAGGATACTGGTACCCCTCTAGGCTCAGCACTGCCATCCAAGGATAGCCACCTTCTTAGCAGCCCTGAATGGCATCCTGGGAAAGCAGTGAAGTCCCTGACCCTGCTGCTGTCTGTATGACATGAGGCAAGTTCCTTGAACTCTTCATGCATCAGAATCTTCATCCTTAAAGAGAACAAAGCCTACAAGGTTGGAATGATTGTTGACAGTGGGGGAGGGTGACACATAATAAATGCCACATGGCTATTGTTAAGGTCACTGCTTCCTCAGAACACCATACAGAGTTCTGTCTCCTGTAGTTGTCTTTAGGTGGTCTATATAACTTCCCTTCAAATTTGGACTCAACCCCTATGAGACCGAGGGGCTCTCTTTACCCAGGACCTAGCGTCCCTTACACTTCATCTGGTCTAGAAGTGTTGAAAAGGGATGTAGACAGTGTATGCAGCCTCTCAAGAGGCTGATTCTCAAGCCATGATGCCAGCAAAAGCCTCGAACATCCCTGTCAAAGAAGAGCAGGTCTACTGAGAGCACAAGAGACTGGTAGACAATGCCTCTGGGGTGTTCTTTAGAACCAATTAGGCCACCAGGTCTATAAAACCAAGAACTGGGCCTTAGGATCTTGTTCACAGAGAGTCACTGAGACATCACTGACTCTTGTTCAGCACAAGATGGTCTGTGATTACTTGATTGTAGGTTTCAATGTAATAAGCAGCCATGTGTCTCCTCCCATGATCTTCCCAGAAGTCCAGGTTCATGGCTGGACACTCACCCATTTCCTCTCTGGTTTCACCCAGATAAAAGCCAGTAATGAAACACAAGGTCAGAAGAGACCTAGATAAGGCCCCACAGCCAACAATAAGGAGCCCTGCCCTACGTCAGGCCTTCTCACACAGCCCTTCTGCTGAGGGATTGCCTTGAGCTTGAGGCCTCCATCTCCTCACTGGCCGACTTTTTTCAGATGTTCTGCTCTTGAGGTGAAACTTTATTAGCTCCACTCTTGTCTGCAGTTTGTCCAGCTCTGAGAGGACTTGGTCTGGCTCACCACTCATTTGTTGGCACTGGATACACTGTCCAGCTAGACTTTGCATGTTTCTCCAGCTTGGTCATCAATTCAGCCTGTTCCAACCACAACAGCTCCATTTCCAACTTCAGCATGTTCTTTGACTGTGGTCTTCTCACTCACCCCTTAGCCAACCAGAGGAAGGTGGTTAAGACATGAGAGGGGCAGGCACCTACCTAAATGGTAGCCATAGCTGATACTGCAGCAACCTGCAATAATCTTGTTTTACACACACACACACACACACACACACACACACACACACACACACACACACACACACACACACACACACACACACAAAACACACACACATACACCAGGTTGTGCTCACAGCTGGGCAGGACTGCCTCCTCCTACAGGGCTTTCTTCAACTCCTTCCTTACACAGTGCCTTGCAACATTTTCAAAGGGTTTCCAAAGCTTTCTTGTCCTTTCTTCCCAGGCCCACCGGCTACTGTCTTTTATCTTCACCTCCAGTTGTAGCTAAAGGGTGACCCAGTTGTATTGTTTTTTTTTTTTATGAGTTTGTGCTTACTGTACTTGTGTACATCTATCTCCCCCCTCCTTGTAATTTTATTATGGCTCCTCAAACTGTTTTTACTTACTTGGTCTTCTGCAGAACCATCACTTGTACTTCAAGTTCTAGCTCAAATGCCATTCATTCTCACAGACTTCTTCATACCCTTAGAGCCTGAGGGACTGCCTTGAGCATACAATCTGAGCCTTGACTGAGGCCCTGAACATCACTTTTTTTTCCTGTCATCATTTATCTTTCTTTCTTTTCTTTTCTTTTTTTTTTTTTTTTTTTTTTTTTTTGTCATCACTTATCTTGATCTTTGGTACAGTGGCCCTCGTAGGCATTGTAGACTTACTAGGATCTCTCCCGAACTTTTGTTGCTTAAGGACCTAAGACACTGATATATTAGGTACTCAGAAAATACACAGAAAAGAAATGGACTTCCAACATATTGTTCTGTCATGGGATCTCTGCAAAGAGGTTTGTCCTTGACTTAGACATAGAGCACATTCAGCATGTTTAGACAGGAAACACAATGGAGAAACTCTAAAGCCAAGAGGCCAGGCAAGTATCAACTAGGAGTCAGAAGAAAGGAACTATGGTCATGCCTCACTACCTGCACACGTGGCCAATTGTGATGTCCCCAATAGACACAGTCCCACAGCTGCCTAAGGGCACCGGCATCACACACTGTCAAGATTTATAACAATTGTGTCACCCTCCTGAAAGGCCCAGTCCTTACACTTGGCCACATTCACTTCTAGGTATTGTGGAGGTTCCTTCAGTCCCCAGCACTGTACCTTGCACTGTTATTGAACAAATTTCCAGCATCTTCCATTGGTCCCCCTCGGGTCCATTGTCACATTATCATTGACCTCCTCCTCTGTCTGCAGCTTTGCTGGCTCACGGATAACTTGGTGACTTTAGTTTGTTCTAAGCTTGCATTTGATGTATACACATGTGCCCATGCCTCCTTTTTCCATTTGTATTGATATTGGATGTACTGAAGTTTGGTCCCCAGTCCTGTCAGTTCTGACTGCGATAGATTCAGTTCCCAAAACAGGTCCTTATAGAGCTATGGCCTTATTCAGTTCCTGGTGGATTGCCTCTAAGCTGGGTAAAGAAGTGGTCTGGAACACGGTGGAATGGGATTTACCAATCCTCTATGGAGCTGCTGCCTTGGGTATAATGATGCATACCTGTGCTCTCAGCTACTCAGGAGTCTGAGGCAGGAAGATTGCTTGAGCTCAAGAGTTCAAATCTAGCCTAGGAGACCTTGTCTACACACACACAAACACACACACACACACACACACACACACACACACACACACACACACACAGTCTAAAAACAAGTCACACAGATATATTATTCTTGGAAAACTGTCTACAATAGGCATTCACACATGGAGGAATAAATACTAAGAGATGTTTAAGTGCCATGGGCGTGCAAAAGCAGTTCAAATGGTTCTCACTCCCTTCCTAGTCTGTTCTGTTCTTCTTAATTTTCTATAGCATTCACTGAGGCAGCACTTACCACCTCAGCACTTATCATTAGGGGAAAACTTCTATTTCTTTCAAATGTTCATGAAGTACAATGTCTATGACCTCTTGCTTAAGGTTCCCTGTCTATATATGGTAGGCAGCTAGCTCTGTCTTGGCACAGCACCTTGCACTGCTGTTGGAGGATTTCCAGAAACTTCCATTGGTTATCCTTTGTCCCATGAAAAGTGTCCCCTTTTTGGCAGCATCTGCTCCACTCTCCAGATTTACTCTCCAACCTCCTCATTTCACAGACAGCAATCATTTATAGCTTTATAATTAGGCAAATGCTCCACGTCTTGAAATCTTCCACCCATGGGGCTCCAGGCACCCAGGCAACATGCAAGATGGAGACTGCCACACGTAGAAATGCATTTCCCCAAATGTGTGCTTGACAACACTGATCCTGCATGGGGTCCAGTGCCAAAAATTGTAGTGTTCCCTGAGGACTTGAGTTTGGGAAATTGCATTGCATCCTAGCCCTCTTGAGAAGTCAGCTACACAACACTCCAGTGAAGGCTCTGAGAAGGGTTCAAGTTATCAATTTCCCAAACCTACTCCCACCTAGAGAATGCTTCTCAGGGAGGGAAGCTAATAAAGTTTATGAGAGGGGAGTCAGGGCTATGTAGGAATTCAGTGTATGTAAGACGGCCTAGGGATGGACATCACACCTCTAAAGGCAATGTTCCTGAATAAAAATGAAATTCCAGGGGATGTGCTACCCTGACAATTAACTTTCCCAACTACTAAGTGGACAACCACCCCAGAGGGAAAAGTTTTGGGGGAATCTAAGAGACTAGATGCTCAGAACACATAGGGAGCTCAACTTGAACAAAAAGGGCACAGGGACATAAGTACAAGATGGATTAAGGACCAAACAAAATGCTTCCTGGGCAGAAGTTCTCGGTGACTAAACCAACACAATATGTGTGACTTCCCCCTGGCTATGACTGAGACCCTTGAAGATGATTGGAAGCCATATAGGATAAGGGTCCTGGGCAAAGAAGACCTATTAGGCTTCCTTCCACTTCTTCCTTCTCCTAGCCTGGGACTCTGCCTCCTCTGAAAGAGTACACAGCAGTGCTCCTTGGCCCTCTGCAGAGTCAGTATCTCTGTCTGCTTCAGCAGGCTCTGACTCTCCTCTGGTTGCTCCAGGAAACTCAGATCTGAGGTGTACATGGTGACCTTCCTGGTATGCATTTTTCACAGGGCACTGTAGTCTTTGTCTACCCCCAGTTTGCTTATGATAGGTGTCATACAGCTTTTTGAGATTATTGGATGACCCATCATGCTTCAGCATCTGGGAACAAGAGTGCGTCATACCAAAAAGCAAAGTAGGCAGGGCAGACCTCCTCCACCATACTTCTATACTTAAGGGTAGGACCAATGATAAGGCCCTCAGAGCAGGTAAGGAGTTACAAAGAGCTGGCAATAATCTTGGACTGACTCATGAATGGAGATTCCTTCTCAGATGTTTACTATGAATTAATTATATAATCCTTAAGCACTGCAAGAATGTGCCATGCAGAGAAAAGCCATGACTGGCTGGAGACTCACATGGTTAGAAAGGCCTGCAGCATCCTCCTGATTGGTGCCTGGAAACCCAGGGGCCAACAGTTCTGTTTAAAGGTAGAAATCTTTACCTGAGTGCTAAGCCAGGCTTAGACTATATAATGTGGCTATTGCTGAACACTTGTTTTCTTCTGGGTGTCTGGAACTTCTGTCCCTACTTCTACATATGGCCAACTTTCCTGCTAGGCAAGGTAGGCCATAGCTCCTGAAAAAGAAAATATCTCATGCGATATAAATGTGATAGGCTAAGCAAGACCCCCACTGGATGCTGGGGGACCCAAACTATAGGTACCAGGGTCCTATTTCTAATGTAAACAGTGCTTTCCAGACATTGTTGCTTCCATTTCCAAGCCCCTACCACCAATCCAGACATACTGTTCAATCAGTTTTCCTGGCCACAGGCACTCATGCACACTGCCCTGTCCTTTCTCTGCTCCCCTTGGGGTGGATGCAGTGTTGACACCAACTCTAAACCATGATGAGGCTAAGGTCTGAGGTTGGTCACACGAGGACAGGATGTTGATGCTCAGGGGTGATGGGAGAAGTTCCACATTTGGAATGTGATAGGATGGGAGAGCACTACTGAATCCGCCATCTACATATGGGCTCTGAGTGGATCTCAACACGTGGCTTGTATTTTTTAACACTGGGCTCCATATTGTCTCACGTCCTCACAACAACAGGTGAGGGCCAGATTCAGCAAATATTCACCCACACCCACCAACTGAGATGACTAGAAGCTGTGCCCAGGGGACCTGAGGGAGGCCAGGCACTGGACGGTGGGTCTTATTTTTATCATTGTCGGAGCCCAGGACAGGCATGGGGTTATCTTGGCATTAATAGGATTTTAATGAGATTGAACTTGGAATGTTCCAGAACAGGAGCGCATCAGTAGTTGTTTATGTAACCATGCTCCAAGACACTTTTCCATGTTTATGGTTAAAATGGGAGACCCAAGCCCTCCATCAGAGGAGACACATGAGCTTCTTAGAACCAATGGGAGAGAAGAAGAAAATCCAATAAAAGAGTAGTCCTTTCTCCCGCAACCCTTTAAAGCCATGGTCTAGCTCTGGGAACCCTTCCTCAGCTTGGAGAAGTCTGTAGCACTTGCTGGTAACTTGCTCTCAGTACTTTTCTGTTTTTTTTGTTTGTTTGTTTGTTTTTGTTTGTTTGTTTTTTAAACTCAATGACTGATGGAACATGAGAACACAACTGCTAGCAGTGTCATCTTGACACTCAACATGGAACCCAAGATACTGATCTGGAATGCCAAGGTCGGTAATGATTGAGCCTAACTGACATGGAATCAGAAAAGACAACAAGGAACATCCAGGATTCTCTTTGGGGGTCCAGATCTGGAGAGGAAAACTGATTGGCACAATGAAACTCACAGCAGATTCTCTTTGTCTTTCTCTCCCATAATGAGCTACAGGGAGTTGAAAGTCTACCAACTTGAGATCTTTTATACCTCCCCATTTCTCAATGAGTCTCAGCTGAACTCCCAAGTAGATTTTTTTTCTTATGATCTTAAATACTAATTTTCTTCTAATGACTATGTGCTCAGGAGGCCAGTTCTGTGGAGATTTGAAGGGCTGTCTGCTCTCGGTGGGTCGGTCCCTTGTACTTTCTGCACAATCAATTCAGGTACCAGAAGGGACACGTGGCTACCCCAATGTGACCAATTTCTATTCCTTTCTGAGGCATCTGCTGACTCACTTGTCAACAATTTGTAACATCCTTGCACTCTCCCCCAAACAAGTTGTGACCATCCTCACTCTGGACCCCGAATTCTCTCAAATGGGATATACCCTCTTAAGACGACTGATTCTGGGGCCTGAGAAAGAATACATCTCATTTTCTCTAAGATAAAAGAAATTAAATAAATACCTAAGAAATTCCACTGACAATCATTATCTATTCAGTGACAATGTTCCCATGGGCCAGCAGGCAAGCCTCCGTAGAGGACCCCAGTTGGGAACTACCATGATGCCTATGGGAATTAGAGAATGAATCATTTCTTTTGTTTTCAAGACAGGGTTTCTCTGTGTAATAGCCTTTGCTGTCCTGGAACTCACTCTGCAGACCAGGCTAGTCTTGAACTCATTGAGATCCATCTGTGTCTGCCTCTCCAGTGCTGGGATTAAAGGTGTGTGCTACCGCCACCTGGTATAATTTCTTATATTGCATTATAGAAGGGATAAGAGAATCGAAGATCTGGTGACTTTCCTCCAGTGCCTGCAATGAGCTATGGGCAGATATGATATGGTAGAACCAGGAATACTGGTCTGAGGTCTGTTCTTCAAAAGCATTAGTGATAGCTAAAGAAACTCAGTCATCCATCTTGGTACCCAATAGACATTTGTCTCTGACTCTAGTTCCTGAAAGATAAGTTACTCTGACTCAGTGACTACCCCCCACCACATACACACACCCAAAAATGTACAACAGTGACCATCTACTTTTTATGATATGACTTTTTTGTTTGTTTTTCTTCTGTAACTTGCTTACACAGATACCCCAAAGATTATTTTGAGTTAACTCAACCAGTTAACTTGACACAACAGAATAGTTTTTGCTCCTTTGCACAAATGATGAAGGACTTCATGTAGTTTTCTCCTTTAGAAATCCTTCCCCATAGCCCTCTTTCACTGCAATCTCAAATTTGGTTCACAGATTGTTGGTCCTACTAGCATCTAATCAAAAACTTGTTTTTACCAGTGCTCATAAATTCTATAACTCATTCTTAATTTAGTCTGCCTCAGTATTCATAGGAAGCACTGAAAACTGATGGTTAAACCAGGAAAATCATTGGGATGATTTGGTCCAAGGTGCTATTAAGTTTTCTGCAATTGGGACCAGAAAAAGAAAAAGGGGAGTTGGAGTGGGGATAGAGTGAGGATGGGGACCATTGTGCAGACAGAACCTGCTAAATCAGGTCCTTTCCACCCAAGGATGTGCCTCCACTGTGACGTTGAAGTTTAGCTCACAGAGTAGAGAGAGGCCTGATTCTGGATCCTGTCTGACTTTCAAGAGGAAGCATTGGAAGGTGAGATAGATATGCCCATAGTCTTTCTGCCATGGACCCTCTCTTCCCAAAGGGCAATAACTAGGTTTTGAGGGCCTCACCTCAAAGCTCCTGTCTCTCCCATCTATCTTGAAGAACCACATAAGATATTGACAGTGAGTAGGAGAGCACCAGGTCACCTCCCTTATAGACCCTGAACACCTGTCCTTTCCTGTGTCCCAATTAAAACAACAGACCACTGCTCAAGGACTATTGGGACAATGCCTGGAGTATCATTTCTCTCCATCATATCTTACCTGCTTCCAGGAAAACCTCCACTTTAGTCATTCCCTTCTTGAAATTTCAGAGATGTCAACTAGAAGCCAAAGTGGGACTGATGGGGGAAAGGGTAGGCTGAGCCAACTAGCTTCTCTAGCCCAGTTGTTTGTCACTAAAAAGAAAGGGACAATCCTGGGTGTGCTGATTTAATATCAGGCTTCAAGGCCACAGCTAGGTTTAAGTATAGATACTGCCTGAGATCCCAAAAGATAATCTGCTGGATGTTGGACAAATCACTAGTGAGAGAGCTGTGGAGAGAAGATCTGCCTGTTCAGAAAGGAGACTAAGTGTACCAGTTCCACTGTGACTTGGTATTTGTCCTCTCTGCCCAACACCCACCCCTGCTTTTGCTCTGACTAACAGTATATCCATCCCTATCTTAGTTTGCTTTCTGTTGCTGTGATGAAACACCATGACCAAAAACTGCTTGGGGATGAATGGGTTTATTTCATTGTACAATTCTCAGGTCACATTCATTACTGAGAGAAGTCAGGGCAGGAACTCAAGGCAGTACCCTGGAGCCAGGGACTGAAGCAGAGGCCACAGAAGAGTCCTGCTCATTGGCTTGTGCCTCACGGCTTCCTCAGTCTGCTTTCTTATAGTGCTCAAGACCACCTGCCCAGGGGTGCCATTGTCTACAATGGGCTGGGCATCCACACACACATCGAACATTAATCAAGAAAACTCCTCACAGACTGGCCTGCAGGACATATGACAGAGGCCGTTGTCTCAGTTGAGGTCCCTTTTTCCCAAATGCCTCTAGCTTGCATCAAGTTGACAATAAACAAACAAACAAACAAACAAACAAACAAACAGCATTGTCCCCTTTGAGGTGAGAGCCTTACTATCCACCCTTCCTTCTGCTGTACCATGCCTTGAGTACCCTTGCTTTTTTATATCCAGTAAAATGACCCACATCCAATACTGTGACATGGACAGACTAAGAGAAAAAACATTCCAATACCACTTCCTCCTGAGTTCTCATGGAGATGTTTTTGTTTTCTATGTTTATATTTTCTTTGCTAGATGTCAGGCTCTTGAATCCAACATACAAATGGTAAATTGCAGAGAGGCTCCCCTAAGTCGGGCAGTCTGATAGGTAGCCCTCTTTATGTCTATAATGGGACATTCGCCGTAAGCTATACTGATCACATCCTAGCTAGATTGATAAATGTATGTGGACCAAGAGATAATAATTTTTGGAAGAACAGGCTGAGGAAACATGAAGTCTCAGACAATGAAGAAACCAAAATTCCCTCATCTACTCATTAACAACTGACTACCCTGACATGTGAGGCTTAGTATGTACTACAGAGATTTTTAATGGATGGTGGGTCCTGCACAGGCAAATAAGAATTAGCCAGGTAAAAATGCAGGGAGAATCAATTAAGACCAACTTAAACTACAAATGAAAAAAGCAGAGGTCTGGCTCTTGAGATATGGATATTTCCAACACTCAGTAAGGGTGCCCCAGGGGATGTATCTGGCCATGCTAAGAGTCATCTCCTCCAACTAAAGACACAGGCCAGCAATGGACCCAGAACTGAAGGGAGTGTCCCTAGTTCCATGTCCTCTTTTCTTAATTTTTAATGTTGCATGCACACGAGTATTTTGCCTGAATGTATGTCTGTGTATTCTGTGGTGTCTGGTGATGAAGAAGGCCAGAGGAAGGGTCCAGTTCCCTGGAACTAGAGCTACAGATAGTTGTAGTGCTGGGAATCAAACTAGTGTCCTCTGCCAATCCTCTTAACTGCTGAGCCATTTCTACAGCTCCATCCCCTTGTTCCTTCTTAAAGATGGATTCCAATGCCTCCACAATTGAACCCAATACACCCTTTGCTTACACCCTGACGAACAAGACTCACTTGAGCAACATCAGTTTGGTCCAGAGTGGACCTTAAAAGAAAAAAAGCCTAATCTAAATTTGGAGGCAAAAATAAAAGGAAAGGAAAATGGCCTTTAGAGGGAAATATCAATCATGGTATTACCCATCCCACAACTGGATCTCTTTATAGGAGGGAGGGCATCAGGGAAATTTGCCAGGGTCCCAGCCTCAACTTAAAGGCTCATAATGATTGTGGTTACCAGTTTTCAAGGTTTTCAAGTAAGTGTAGCCAGAGGGTAGGCACAGATAAAGGCAGACACCTGTGTCCTTCTTGATTATCGGGGCCATCATACCTATGACCTCATAAGATGTGAAAGTATTAAAAGATGACCCCCCAAAATCAAGTGTCCCTCCCCTGAGAGCAGCAACCTGAGGCAGGTAGGAAGATTATTATTGACCTTTTGTCAATCTCTGTTTCCAACCATGACATAACAAATAACATGACACATTTAGACAAATCTATATTGGCTTTTTTTCTTCTTATTTCTTTAATATAGGCCCTCTCTAACTATGTACTCCTGGCTGGACCAGAACTTATTATGTAGACCAGGCTGGCCTTAAACTCACAAACACACATTTGCCTCTTTTGCTTTCATACAATATATTCTAATCATGGCTTCTCCCATGCTCCGACTCACCTAATTACATAATCATACTTTCTCACTTTAGGAAAACAAACAAAAAGATTTTAAAAACACAAGAAACACTCATTTTAAAAAACCCATAAAAACACAAAATCAGAAACCATAACATAGAAGCAAAAGACCAGTAAGACAAAATAAAAATAAGTAAGTTCAAATTAAGGAACGTAAGACAAAAAGCCTCCACAAGTACCACACAGTTAATTTTGTGCTGGCCTGGATGTGGAGGCTATCTTTAAGTGTGGTTAATATACCCAGTGAGATTCCACTGGAGAAAACTAATTTTTCCTGTGCAAGCGAATGCCAGTGGGAGATAGCTTCATAGTTAGGGATGGGAGTTCATGTCTCCTTCCCTCTCTCAGCACCGGGACCCCATCTGGCTTGAACCTAGGCAGGCACTGTGTATACTGCCACAGTCTCAGTGAGTTCATATGTGTGCTGGTCCTGTTGTGTATGGAAGACACTGTTTCCTTGGTGTCCTCCATCCCCTCTGGCTCTTACAATCCTTCTGCTTCATCTTCTGCAGGGCTCCCTGAGCTCTGAGGCGAGGGATTTTATGAAGACATCCCAGTTAAAACTGAATGCTCCAAATTCTCTCACTCTCTGCACACTGTCCAGTTGTGGGTCTATGTTAGTCCCCATCTATTACGAGAGGAAGCTTCTCTGAAGCACTGATCTCTGGGTACAGCAGAATAATGTCAGGAATCATTTTATTGCTAGGTTCCTTCAGCAGAACAGTAATATTTGGTTTTTCCCTAGGCCCATGGCCTATCTAGTTTCAGGTTCTTAGCCACCCAAGCAGAGTTAGTTAGATTCAGGTGTTAGGTGGCAGGCATGGGCTCCATTTCATGGAGTGGACCTTACATTCAATCAGAGAGTGGCTGGTTACTTCTGTAACATGTGTGCCAGTATTGAACCAGCTCTTGGCAGCATGTGCTAACACTGGCTTAGATAATGTGAGTAGTATAAACTAAATGTACTGTCTTTTCTATCAAAGGATTAAGCAAGACACAATTTCATTTTAAAGAATTGCAAAGAAGCCATTTGGCAAAAGTTTAAATTTCTTCAGGGTCAACATTCCTTGAAATTCAAATATGTTCTCAAGGTTGCACTTGGAACTAAAAACTTGCATTCTGCTTATCAGCTAGTTTCTTTAAACCACCAGTCACATAAGATTATTAGGCCGAGCTCTGCGAATTCAGAGTGAGGTACAGGATCCTTTCCACTTGGAATAAAAACCCAGTGGGCCTCCGAGGGCTGGGCTTCCTTGCTTCCTTAGTTTGGCATGGCACCCTTCAGCAGGAGGAAAACTTTGTCTTTCCCACATACTCGAGGTTGTGTGGCCATTTTCTTAAGGTTTCTGTCTCACTTTGTAAAGAGAACTGTAGGGGGAGTTTTCCAAATTACCACAGAGACTCACATTAATTGCAAATGCTCTCAGGCTTAATTAAGTTAAGCCATATCCCTTATTTACCCTCTGCCATGTGGAGGCACCTTTATTAGCATGGCACGTTCATCTCATGCTCCTCAGTATCTGCTGGCTACTCCTCTGACTCCGGCCTTCCTCATCCCATCACTCTCAGTTTGGCTTTCCCACCTAACTGTATCCTGTCCAGCTATTGGCCAGTCAGCTTGTTTATTAAACCATTACAGTGACATATGTTCATACAGTGTAAAGGAATATTCCACAGCAAAGAACAAAAACGCACGTCTAACCAGAATTTATTTAAATGTGTTTGGCATTTGCACAAGCTTTAGCTAAAATGTTACACAGAACTTAGAGGTATCACATTGGTGTAACTTACCTTTTTTGGTGTTCAGGAACCTAGGGGCCTATGTTAATATAGTCAGAGGGACAAAAGGGGGGGTATGTTTTGCCCTGGTTCTCTAAGGAACCATGACCCCTGAGGAACTCAGCCAGACTTCACACAGAAATAGTTAATTTTACACTGCAATGTGCTCTTGAATACCGAGCACAAAAGTATAATCAAAGGGACTTCTTTTTTAATATTCACTTCTACAAAATGATATGTATGTATTTGTGTGAGAGTTTGTGTGCATGAGTGGCATGAGTGCAGGTACCTGTGGGGACGAGGAGATGTCAGGTACCCCCTGGAGCTGGAGTTACAGGCAGTTGTGAGCTACCCCCTACATGGGTTCTATCAGCCAAACTTGGGGTCCTCAGCAAAAGCAGTGTGCTGCGACATCTCTTGAATACTTCTTAAGAGGCACTTAACAGAGCCCCGCCCCTATGGGTCCTACTCTTGTCTTAACCCACTTCTGCAACACATCTCGCCCCAGGACAAATAAGCCCTTACTCCCTTTGAGACTGGGTGGTCATTTCTAATCAATAAACTTATCCTAGAATCTAAGTCAGCAAAACTTATTATTCATATTACCCAGCTAGCCTGATTACCAAAGATTCTGTCCAAGATTTGCTCAGGGATCTTGGAAAAGAAATCAAAGCTTCTCTCTTTGCTGCCTTGGCAAGACTGGACTCCAGAGTCTATCACACTGAAATAAAACCCTGGAATCCTGAGGTCACTGAGAAAGCCACCAAGGAAAAATGAGATAAATCACTGGATTTTGTGTGTCCTAGAAGCCACTCAAGGGCCAGAAACTGCTTTCTATGATATGAAGGGGAAAGACGGGAGTTTTAACTGGAGAGGGAAGAGGGAGGTTGAGACAGGAGAGCGGAGAGGTGTATATATATATATATGTAGCCTATCCAACTACCCAAGGCTAGTGAGGTCATGGGTCTTAGAGGATAACCTCCTACTGACACTTTACTAGGCTAATATAATTCCTAATTGTATTCCAAAAATTACCCCTATATCCATAAATAAGAGTAGCTCTCACTCTTTGCCTTAAAAGCTTCTCTTTGAAGAAAAACAGAAAACTACAACTTCAGAGGTAACTGAAGTTGGGGTGCCCAGACACAACAGACCTGTCTCTAACACAACCTCTATTTATCTAAGGTCCAGGGAACATCACAGAAGAAGAGGACAAGCATTGTAGTGGCCAGAAGACCAGGAAATCTGCTGAGAGATTGCATCTCCTAGAAACATGAGTAGGTTCTACCTATGCAACCTTAATAATATGGCTGCCTAAACAAGATCTAAACAGCAACAATTCTGACAGCAATGCTAAGATGGAAGGGTGGAGCCTCTCAGGGTCCCACTGCTAGACAAAGAACATCAGGCAACTAATGACTTCTGAAAGAGGGAGAATTAATCTTGACCAGGGATGAGCCCTCCAATACAAAATGGTGAGGACTAAATTATAAACAACACCACATTGACTCAGGAAGTTGTATTTATATTTTTATGCATTTATATAATATATATATATATATATATGCAATTATAAAGAAAAAGAGGCTATCCAATTTGAAAGAGAGTTAGGAGGGGTTGGAAACAGAGATATGAGGGGAAAGGGAGGGGGGAAAGAGATATAGTTATATTTTAAAAAGATTTATAAACTGTTCCTCTATAAACATCCTCGCCAGAGATATAACTTTGTGCCTGCCTCTCTGGCCACTGCAATACAGCTGAGCATTTCAGTTCTTTTGTTTTTCTGATCCCACCACTGCCATCTATTCTAACCTACCTTGTGGTGTCCTCTGTCACCTGGGATCTCCCTTATTTAGGACCTAGGCTAGCTATTCTACTTTTGTCAAAATTTGGCTCCTGCCTCCTAAACCATGTTGCAAAAGATTTTATCCAGCAGAACAGAGAGTATCAAGATGGAAAGGGTCCTACATATGGGACCTCCACAAGCTGACCTTTCACTGGGACCCATGGATCTTCCTTCTCCCAACTGTACCTCCAGCTGTAGTCCCTTTCATCATCTACTATATCAAGATAAAGTAGTAGTAGAAACAGTGACAGAAATTCTAAAGTCAAGAAATGAGGCAGACTCAAGGGGTGCTGTCATGTTCCTTTTGCCTTACCTAAACATATGACAAATGACTTTGACTCTCCCAACAGACCTCAGTGCACCTGGGGGCGGGGGTGGAGGACTACACAAAATCATGAATACACAAAGGCACCAGCACTGGATGCTGTAGTGTTTCACCACAGTCTTGTCTTGTGCAAGCCCTAGGTCCCATTCCTGTCCCAAGGCAGAGGGTGGGTAGAGACTAAATGGACATCTAGAATCAAAACATCAACTCATCTGCAAAGGAAGTAATGTCAGAATAGTATCAGATCTCTATCAGAAACCCTAGAAGTGAACAGACAACAGAATGGTGTACTTGAAGCCCTGCAAGTAAAAAATGCAAAGCTCTTACTATTTCAAGAGAAATGTGATGTGATGTGTTCAAGACAAGCACAAACTAAATCAGCTTAAATCAGCTTTGGTACTGCAGAAGATACTTAAAGGGACACTGTACACAAAGAAAGATGAAAATAAGCCTATATATAACAGCATGCGAGGAACAGGTGCATGAAGGTAAGCTAGAGAGCTCGGAAGGAATCCTTCATGCTGGGTGTAGTAAACTTCCCAAACCTTAGTACTAATGGGCAAAGGACAAAACCAATCCAACCATGAGGAAAACAACCAGCAAAGTTACAGGAGCAAACAAACCATTCTGAATTAAAATTTGAAGTGTAAAATGCCTCAATTCACCAATAAAAAAGATGTAGATTATCTGAGTGGATTATAAAACTATCCAACTGTTGGTGGCCTCCAGAAAAACATGCCTGACTGGAAACAACCACCACAGCTTGGGAATCAAACGAAAGCTAAAAACAAGCTGACAGAGCCATTCCAAACGCTGACAAAATAAGACTGCAGAAGAAGACATGATTATAAATACAGGTGCAAGACTGCAGAAAAAACTCAGTAGTTAAGCACACCTGCTGCTCTTACAGAGGACCTGGATTTGACCTGGGTTTGGTTTCTAGAATCCACACCACAGATTACAACTATCCATAATGGCAATTCTAGGGGATCCAGCACCCTCTTCTGGCCTCCACAGGCACCAGGCATATACGAAATGCACCATAAATACATGTGAGCAAAACACCAACACACATTAAAACAACAATAATCATAAAATAACTCCTACTTTCATGAATAAGCACCAGTGTGCATAAAAGACCAGAGATGCACTGATAGAAGATAAATGGATGACATCAATATCCCGTTCTCATTGTTAGATAGCCATCCAAGCTAAAACTTAACCACAAAGCTTCAGAATTAAACTAGGTGATAGATCGAATGGACCCAACAGGTGTCTACAGGATATCCCATCCACAGAATATAGAAACTTTTCTGCAGACAATAGAACCTTCTCTAAAATAGACCAAGGGCTAGAGAGATGACTCAGTGCAACAGATTCAGGCTGCTATTCTACAGGACCCAGGGAATCCCAACTCCCACATGGCAGCTCTTGATCATCTGTAACTCTGGTCTCAGGGAATTTGACACGAACATCATATGCATGTGATTCACACATGCAAAACACAGACACACATAAAATAGACCACATTCTAGGTCTCAAAGTGAGTCTCAACAAATACCAAAAAAATTTAAATGGCATCTTGAGTTTTTATAAGACAATAGTGGGATAGTAGAGACTAACACAAGAAACCAGAGTAGCTACATAAATACCTGCATATATACATATATGCCTGAATGAACAGTGTATCATGGAAGAAATCTGGTAGGAAATGTAAAGATTCCTAGGATCAAACAAAAATAAAAGCATGACTTTCTAGAACTCTTGTGACACAGCAAGGGAATTCAAAGAGTAAAACTTATCATAATGTGCTACATTAAAAAAAAAAATCAAAACTCAGGGCCAGTGGAGTGGAGCATACCATTAATCCCAGCACTTGGAAGGCAGAGGCAATCAGATATCTGTGATTTCAAGGCCAGCCTAGTGTACAGAGTGAGTTCAAGGACAAAGTTACACAGAGAAACCCTGTCTCAAAAAAGGAAAAAATAAAAGTAAAAGAACTAGAGTAACAAAAAAAGCCATGTAAAGATGGAAAATACAGAGTATGGATACTGTATGCTATTGTATTGTTTTTGAACTGTTTGACTCCCGAGGGAATAGCAACAACTGCTAAAAGAAATGCTGCTGTATTAATCCAAATTATATATTTTAAAAATGCCTTAACTTCAAAGTTTAAGGATATGTTACTTTGGAAAAGAGATTTTATGTTTCCACAGGAAATGAAAAGCTGTGGATTCCTTCCAGACTAACAAGATTTGATCAAGCCAGACCCACTGAAGCAGTGTCCCAGATGATCCAACATTCAAAACATCTGGGACAAGGCAGCCTTGCAGACCACTACAGCCAGGATTTCTGCATCTTCTTAGGCTCCCCAAGACAGTGCCCTCTAACAGCAGGAAGCAGTTTGGAAAGAATAATGCCCAAAATCCCAAATATTGTCTATAAATGTTTGTTTTCATTTAAATAGAGTTGGTTATAAATGGTTAATGTCCACAACCAATATCTTTTTAAAGGTAAAATGGGATTATTGTATAGAAATAAATACTTTGTTTTGGAATGGATTTTCATTTATTGATACAATTTTGTGATATGTATATTTCTCCTCTTGTTTAGGTATTATGTTTGTATAGCTCATTTGAAAATTTAATGTATAATTAAGTACAGATTATAGATAGCTACCTATAATAGTCAAACTTATAGTTAGGTTAGTTAGGTTTTCTAGATATATAGAGATATATTTCAAATGGAAACGGCATTCTTCAAATCTTTCAAAGAGACCTATTTGGCATTTAAAGAGAATATGGCATTTAAAATAGTTTAGGATTTTTTTCTTTTTCTTTTTGACAGTGATATTTAACTGCTCCTGAGTCAGAAAGGAACTGAGTCAGAAAGGAAAATGGACATCAAAGAAACTCATTATAAAGTTTCCTTCCAATATGGCAAGACTAGCCATTTGGACAAGATACACTCTTGTCTAGACTGTTTAACTAACTATATGCTTTACAAAGTAGACATGCAGGATCCACAGGAAAGTGACTGCTGAAACAAGATAACAGGGTTTCTGCTTCATAGAAGAGCCTGCCAGGCAGTCTGCAGGATACAGAGAAAAGTGACTGACAAACTGCCAATACAGGTGTACAGTTAAGTTTCCTGCTTTGCTGAGGAGTCTGCCAGACACACTATGGACCGAAGATGCAACATTACACAACTTCAGGTGACTGACCAGGCAGAGAGTTTTCTCTGTCAATTCTAGAGTTCTATCCTTCTGTGGTCTTTACTGGAGTTGAAGACAGACAGTCATGGTTATAGTTTTCCTTAGGGTAAAAGATAAGTTACATATAGGACTTTAGACTCACAAAGATAGGATGATGGAGTATTTCCTTTAAATCTTGCTACATGTTAATGGACTAAATATTGTAACTATAGTTCTTATTTTATAATTGTTTTGTTATATATTTTACTATGTTAAAGGCAAAACCCTTCTTTTTATTTAGACAGAAAAGAGGAGATGATGGGAGATAGCATTCTGTAAATATATTTCTCTTATTGGTTAATGAATAAGGCACTGTTGGCCAATAGGGAAGCAAGATAGGTGGGACTAGGAGAGGTGGTAGATTCTGGGAAATGTAGGGCAGAGTCATGATGTGATCTTGGGAAGAAAGGACGTGTGAGGCTGACATGCTCCTTAAGATAAGACCATAAAGAAATATATTGGTAATTATGGGTTAATAATTTAGACAGAGCTAGCCAATAAGAACCTCTAGCCATTGGCCATCAGCTTAATAACCAACTAATACAGTCTCTGTGTGTTATTTGGGGCTGACGAGGCAGTGAGACCAGGCTGGCAGGAAAGTGCTCATAACACACAATGAGTTTCCAGTGACCCTGGGCTGCATAGTCTAAAACAATAAATAAAAGAGAGGGAAAGAAGAAAAAAATCCCATCTCAGACTCAGGAGGTGGTTCCGTGTGTGAAGTGGCTGCTGTACAAGTGTGATGGCCTGAGTCTGGATGGCTAGCATCCATCTAAAATCAGGTACAGAGTCATGAGTTTATAATCCCAGAGCTGTGGGGATGGAATCTGGCAGATCCCAGGAACTTACCAGCCATCCAGCCTAGTCAAAATAGTGAGCACCATGTTCAGCAAGGGTTTCTCAAAAAATTTAGAGGCAGGTAGTGAAGGACGAAAACCCTCAGTCTCTGGACTCCACACATACAGGCAAAGGAGAGGGCAACATAAACACACACACCACACACGCGCGCGCACACACACACACACACACACACACACACACACACACACTCCCCACCACCACCATCATTATTATTATAGCACAGGCAGGTAAAGGAGAGTGCAACACACACAATCATCACAAATAACACTGTGTGTACTTTAAGGTCTGAAAAAAAAGAGCAAATCATAACCCATAACCAGAATTATATGCTTAATGGGGAAAAACAAAATACTACTTGAAAAATAAAAGAGATGAGAGTATTATTTTTCCACTCACATAACAGTGCTTGAATTCTTAGCTAGAGAAATAGGAAAATGACATAAAAAGGATATTTTTAGGAAATTCAAATCATCCCATTTGCAGAGAACATGATCCCAAACTTAAAATATAGTAAGGGCTGAGACTGGAGAGATGGCCAGAGGTTAAGAACACTTGCTGCAAGGATCACCAGCCTATAATTAACACCGCCAGAGAAACTAGGATACAAGGAGGAATATAAGAGATTCATACAAGGTCCCTCACAGAAGGGGAAAGGAACAAGATCTCCTGAGCATATTAGGAGTTGTAGGGAAGTGAGTGGAGAGGGAGCTAGGAGAAAGAGAAGGGGAGGAGAGGAAAGCATGTGGGACTAAGAAGATTGAGTCAGAGGAGGAACAGATGAGAGAGGGGGAAAAAGAGAGAGAGAGGGAGAGAGACATCATAAAAGAGGGAACCATTATAGGTTTGAAGAGAAAACTGACTCTAGAGAAATGTCCAGAGACCTACAAGACTGACCCCAACTAACAATTTGAGCAACAGTGGAAAAGCTACCAAAAATGCCCTTCCCTGATAATGAGATTGGTAACTAACTTATCCACCATCATGGAGCCCTCGCCTAGTAGCTGATGGAAACAGAAGCAAACACCTACAACTAAAAACTGAGCTGAACTGGAATCCAGAGCAGAGAGGGAGGACAATACCAGGCTATAGAAACACATAGAGACAGCTGACTTGAACAAGGAGGAGCTAATGGGCCCCCAGACTGATAGCTGGGAATTCAGCATGGGACTGACTCAGACTCCCTGAATATGGGTCTCAGAAGGCCTGGGCAGTCTAAGGGACCTCTGACAGTGGAACCAGGATGTATCCCTGGTGCACAGAACTTTGGGAGCACATTCCCCATGGAGGAATACTCCCTTAACCTAGAGACAGGAGAGAAGGCCTAGTCCCTACTTCAAATGACTTGACAGACTTAGATGACCCCTCCTGGAAGGCATCAACCTACACGTGGAGTGGAGGGGGTGGGGGGAGAATGGGAAGGGCAAGTGGTGGTGGTGGGACATGAGAGGGTGGGATTGAGGGAAACAGGGAGGGAAGAATGGATGGAAGGAGGGAGGGAGGGGGAACTGGGATTGCTATGTAAAATAAAAGAAAGAAAATGGGACAACAAACAAACAAAAAACACTTGTTGCACAGTGGAGCCAACCCTTTTAGCAGAGGTATGGGTGAGCCAGCCTCAAAGTTGTAAGCATGGGAGAGCTACAGGATGAGTGGGTGGGTGGGTGGATGGATGAATGAATGGATGATAGGGAAGTAGATTAAAGGACTACGAAAGTTGAGGAAGATACCCAACAGTCAAGGGCAGGATGCAGTGAAGAAGGACATCTCCTTTCCAGGCTCCTGCTTCAGAAGCCCTGCCCACCCTGGGAAGCCCATCCTTCCAGTGCTGTCCTTGTGCCCCTCATGTAGTACATTTCCTTGTTTCTGATGTCTTTGGCACGTGACTCAAATGGATCTCTTGTTCTGCCTATATCAAAGGGGATAGCCACTCAAGCTCCCAGAATGAAGTTCCCTCCCACAAACCTGCTGCTTTGCAATTAATTTCAGGACTGGCTCTTTGGCAGGTAGAGAGGGCTAGGTTCCAGACCTGCTGGATTCCAGCTCCCAGGCCTGGAGTGTTGTCTACCCTAATGGTACTTCCTGCAAGCCTTTGCTAATTCTAAGCACTAAGCCTTCCAGAACTATCCCCTCCCCTGCATCACAGAATCTAAGGCTAGTGGCCTTAGAGGTAGCTGTGGTTTGAGTGTGAAATGTCCCCCCAAATTTTAGACAGTGGCACTGTTTGGAGAGTTTGTGGCACCCCTGCAAAGCAGGGCCTTGCTAGGGGAAGCAGGTTACTCATTGGTTCTGATGTTTTATAGCTTGGCCCTGCTTCCTGTCTCCTCCCTGCTTCCAAACTGTGGAGGCATGTGTCTGGCCAGCCTCCTGCTCCTGCTGTCATGCCACCTAGCATGATGAAAGGATCCCTAACTGTAAGCCAGAATAAAGTCTTCCTCAGATTGTTCTCTGAAGAGCCTATGTTCACATGAACAGTAATGGATTGAAAAACCATCCATGTTTCATTCTCTTCAGGTACAAATGCGAAGGCTGAGGGTTCCATCACGTCAGCCTGGTTTTTCCTGGGTGATCTGAGCCACCCCATGCAATGCCACACAGACCCATCTGCTGTGGCCACACCCAGTAGTACAGTGTAGCAAGAAAAACCTTGAAAGCCCCGTCTCATGACTGATTACGGCATAGCTATGGGGCTGTTGTAATCAGCCATGCTTTTAGAAATGGTCTGTGGTCTCAAAGACACAACTGGCCTTTTGCTTTAAAAGGAAAAAGAAAACCAAGTTACCTATAGATCGGGAAAAGACAGAAAAACCTAACATCATATCATGGTGTCAGAAGTGGGAACTGCTAAGGTTTGTGTTTGACCATGATTAAATATAAGAGAAAAGGTTTCAGCTCTGAGGATGACACAGGGTCTGGGCTCTCAGGAGGTAATAGCGGGCCCTTGTAGCTGTGAGCATCTGCACAAGCCCAGGAAAGCCTAGCCCACCCTCCTAGTGCCAAATTTTCATACAGTTCTGTAGGGTGCTGCTAAGGTGAAACTTGTTGCATCAGGAAGAGATGAGGGAGGCATCATCACCAAGTATACCACCACACTAGCATGGGGCTTTTGGCAAATCATTCTACTCCTGAGCCCCCACAAACTGAAGAGGCAGACAAGAGCTGGGGAAGACAGCTCAGTAGGTAAAATGCTTTGCTGTGCAAGCATAAGAACCTCAATAAGATCCCAGCACCCATGTTAAAAGCAAAAATAAAGAAGAGTCAGAGGTGGTAAGGTAAATCTGTAACTGTGAAGGTAGAGATAGGAGAATACTTGGGACTTAATGGTCAGACAGTCTAGATCAGTGAGCTCCAGGTTCAATGAGAGACCCTTCTCACACACACACACATACACATACATACAAATGGTAAAACATACATACAAATGGTAAAAAGGAGTGGCAGGGCAGGCTCTACCCTCAGCTTGAGACACACCTCTCCATCCACTTTACCAATTTTTCCAGTACCTGGGACTCAAGATTTGCCTCTTCTGCAGGCTGCTTCTGGGGCCCTGTAGTTCTGGGTGCTACAATGTGATACTCTGAGGTTTTTACAACAGGGTCCCAAGCTAGTAGGGCACTTCCAACCTGAGGCTTCATATAGCACACCCAATGTGGACACTCTGGGTTCTCCCCCAAATGCTCAGTTCAGTCTGCTTCCCACAGCACAGCTTCACACCTAGAGGCATTAACACAAGGACCTGAGAGCTGTGTAGCGGCAACCCTGGTCTAAAGCATGACTTGGGCGATGACAGACAGTGGGGCATAACAGGGATCAGGCAGAGGTGGATGCACCAGGTAAGGGCAACTGCTTGTCAACGAACCTCAATTCATCAGCCAGAGGACTGCAGGCCCAGCACTGCGTGGTCCTAGTGCAGAGAAACAACACAGGCCTGCTTATGAAGGAAAGGAAGCTGAGGTGGGGGTGGAGGTGGAAAGGTGATGGCTGTACACAGGTTGAGCAGAATGGATAGTCGCATTCACCACTGTCCACTGGTATTTGCACACACAGGTTACACAAACTGACCTTTATTTGTTGTACTTAAGTCTTTTGTTTTTGATACAAAGTAACATTTTAGTACAGCATGTCCCACCTGTCAGATCCATACCTGCCTGTCTGCTGACTGTGCAAGTAAGACCTTGAGAGTGGTCAGCAGCGTCTCTCAGTTGTCTGAGCTAGAAAATGTGCGCCTGAAAGGCACAGAACAGCCTTGAGGGCTGCAACTCTCCCCCTCTTTTTAAACAGCTGTGCAAGAAAATATATCCCTTTTAAAAAAATTGTCAATAATGACTAAGCTACAATCTAATATCTAGAATTACAAAGAATAAAATGAAATCAAAGATTTCTTGCTAATAAAATGAAATGTTAGGAACAGTATTAAAATATAGGTCCTACCCCCAATGACACACAGAACCCAGTACAGTACCTATTAATAGGACACACATTTGAAGAACGGACCAACATCAGCTATTTAGCCAATAGATCTGGCATCAGAAGTGTGGGAGGGGGTGGGGGAGTAGAGAGGGAGAAGAGAATGGGTTAAAAAAACAAAACAAAAAAAAAACAAAACAAAAAAAAAACAAACAAAAAAAAAAAAACAGAGAATGGAGACATCTTCGTGGAGTCAGGTTGAGAATGCTGTTGCAACCAATATTGGGGGGGGGCAGGTGTTCTTAGATTTTCAATAGATGAATCTAACCATTATACCCACCACAAGCTCTTATTTCAAAGTCTGTGACATGAATAGTTTCATGGCAGAAAGAGCTGGTACATCTGTGCCAGTGTAAGGGTTACCCTGCCACCTTGTACTGACAAAGGCTGCTGGGCATCTCAGAGCCTACAGGAACAAATGGCATGCCCATGCCCCCTGCTGAGGACCCAACTGCATTACTGAGGAGCCACAAAGCTGATGGACTAGACATGATGTTTAAATATAGATGTAGCGGGAGAAGGAACAAGAGGCCAGGAAGGCAGTAGAAAGGCCAAGAGGTGAAACTGCAAGAATGCCAAAGCTGCCTTCCATGTATGGGAGGAAAGTGCTGCCAAGGCAAGTTGGCCCCACCAGGGCACTGGTTCTGGTACCAACAGTGGTCTAAGCACCTGCAGTTGTGATGTCTTCCAGGAGAGGGGCCACCGAGGAGCAGGAAGTCCGTCAAAGCTCTGGTCCCACTGACAGAAACTTCCTGTAACAAAGCAGCTCCCCCCAAATGAGGTTCCAGAATTGTCCTGCCCAAGACAGGAACATCAAACCAACAGGGAATGACAGAGGGGTTGGGATCAGGAGGCTGGGCACCGACAACATGGAGCCATTCAAGTAAACATAAACAACCAAATACTTAGAAAAGGCTTGTAAACTTGTGATCAGCAAGGTCTTGGGCACAGCACCTCTGCTCTGCTGGCTATGGGAGGCTCAAGTCTTCTGTTTCTGCTTTTTTGTTTCAAAGTGGACCTGGGAGTAGTGCCATCCACAAGCGGGGCCCAAATCTTGGGAGCTCTCCGTCTACAAAGGAGGTATTCCTGGAGTCCTGGTTCCGGGTCCACAGACAGACAGACCTCTAGGGGCTGGAAAAGAGCCAGCCAGCTGTCCCCACCATCAGGTCATGGAGGTGCCTCTGGCACAGCTTTCTGCTAGGGTGGGCAAGCGGGGATCCACAGGACTTTACTTTGTTCTTGATTGACCATTGCCAGGATCTGAGTGCAAATGACCGACAGGGCTCCACCTTGGACAACCCCTGCAGAAAAGCCCACCAAACATTAAGCAGGCTAGATCAGCTCCAAGTAAGACATTCCCACCCAGTAAGGGAAATGAACACTGTTGCTTGTCTGTAGGAAACTGGGCAAAGGAGAAAACCTCCCTGTGGGGAAGCTGATTGCTCACAAACTGCCCACCATAATAAAGTGGGGTGGGGACTGGCCTGCCCTCTACTGGGGAGGAGGAATGACAACTGGGCAGCATATGGAGAGGCAGCCTGGGGGGCATGTTAGGATGACATCACTGGCAGCAGGGCTCTGCATGGGATAGGCAGGAGTTGGGGAAGGACTAGTGCCCAGGTTGGTGGGCTAGTGCTTCTCTAGGACACAGTGGGCAGAGCATATCCTCAGAGGGCCACGTACATTCAGAAAGTAATAAACTTTATATAATTTTATTTCTGTTTAATCTAATTTTTAAAAATCATATATTTAAGTTTGGGCATGTTGTATTTTGTTTTTGTTTTTCCAGACAGAGTTTCTCTGTGTAGCTTTGGAGCCTATCCTGGAACTCACAGAAATCCTCCTGCCTCTGCCTCCCAAGTGCTTGGATTAAAGGTATGTGCCACCACTGCCCAGCAGTTTTTAACATTTTCTTTTTTCTATTGGCCTACTGGTCTGTGATAAAATCGAAATGAAAATGAGAGCAAGCTGGGGCCCCAGGAAGTGCTCTTCTAGGTCCTAACCCTTTCTGTGATGTACTAAGATACCCCCACTAGCTCCTACAAATGGTCATCTTTACCCAATAGAAGCAGGAAAGCTGGAAATCTGCATCCACAGATGGCTCATTTGACAACCAGAGATGATGAGACTGGCCTTGCCTCACCAACCCACCTAACCCCTCAATTCCCCACAAGGCTGGGCCTAGGCAGTACTCAGGATAGACAGCTGTCTGCACCACTGGTTCACCTGGGTTCTTGGGGTTCACAACCTGTCTGGGGGTCACTGGTTATGCTGCTGGGTGTTTGTGCTGAGATAGCTCCTATTGCATGTTGTGAATGAGGCTAGACCATGCCCAAACCCAGTGAGCATAATCCTGCCACCTGGCACAGCTTGGATACTGGCTTGGAACTGTGGACCAAATGTCTATGTAACAAAGGGTAAGTGGCAGAACAGCCCAGCCTGTCCAGAAAAGTTGGGCTGCTGTCATTCCTAGGACTGTCATCTGAGGAAGTTCTCTACTCCTGGCTGGGACCATACCCACTTACCTGTGAAGTACCTGCTGTAGTCTTGATCGATCTTCTGTGCTGTCTCAAACTGCTCTTTGGAATGCCTCTGTGTCACTTTGTCCCTCAAGTAGACAGGGTCTCTCTGCTCCCTGGGGGGGAAGCCAGGGAATTAGGCTGAGTCTTAAACCTATCCCTGGCTCCCCTCTTTCTTCCTTGGTTCAGGATGTCAGGGACATCCAGGAAGACAGTGTTGGGCTAGGGCAGGAGATCTAGGCTGCTTTCCCATAAATTAGTAGCCTCTAGGCTGTATGGGGAACTGTGGGCTGACAGGGAATCTGGACACCTTAGTACCCCAGGACTTGGACAAAGTCAGAAGGCGCATGAGCCATCTCCAAACACAGGCACCAGGAGCTCAACAGCACAGAAAAACCAAGTGGAGAAGGGGCCCCAGTGAGAGCAGCTGAGCTGGACTTAGCTCAGACTACCCAGTTCCCAGGGATTCTGTTCAACATGCTGAAGGGGAAGGGGTTGAGATGGAGGGGAGCTCTGCGGACAAAGTGAGCCTTTCTCTGGAAGTGTTCTTGTGCCCCAATAGGAAGGAGGTGCTAACTTGGCCAATGTTGCTCTGCATACAAGCCCAGGGTCAGAGGGGAGTGCTATTGTTCCAGCCCAGGACCCAACCCCAGCAGGGACTCAGCAGGGCCAGCCACTCACTTGATGTGCTTGGCGCTCTTGTAGCGGATGAAGATGACAATGGGATAGATGTGCATATGATGCAGCCTCTCAATGGCATGTGGGGCGATGTCCAGAAGACAGTGCCGATTCTGAGGGACAGTGTAGTGTGAGTATGTAGGGCAGACAAGAGGACACATCTTCTACCCCCCTCCCTCAGGACTCACCCTTACCCCATACAACTCTACCTTCTTCCACACTCCAAAACACCAGACATCAGAAAACAGGACTTCTGATAGACCACTTAAGATAGGGAGACTTCATTGGTGGCTAACACACACACACACACACACACACATACACACACACACACACACACACACACACACACACACACACACACACACACACACGGCCGCTGACCAGCAAGCCACATCTTAACATGAGGAGTATTCTGGTTTTGTGAGTCAATTTGACACAAGCTAGAGTCATCAGAACGGAAGGAGGCTCAGTTGAGGAAATGCCTTGATGAGATCCAGCTGTAAGGCATTTTCTCATTTAGTGATTAATGGAGGAGGGCCCAGCCTATGTGGGTGGTCCCATCCCTGGGCTGTTGGTCCTAGATTCTATAAGAAAGTGGGCTGAGCAAGTCATGGGGAGCAAACCAGTAAGCAGCACCCCTCCATGGCCTGTGCATCAGCTTCTACCTCCAGTATTCTGCCCTGTATGAGTTCCTGTCCTGACATCCTTTGGTGATGAATAACAATGTGGAACTATAAGCCAAATGAACTCTTTCCTCTCCAATTTACTTTTAGATTATGGTATATCATTGCAACAACAGAAACCCTAACTAATCTGCTGCACCGAACAAGACTGGAGACTTTGGGATTCATGGGGTGGGGCATACAAGCTTTGCATGGCTATGACAGAAATAAACCCCACGAATCCCTCAGCCTCCAGGAAGGGAGTCAGCCTAAGAAAGACCACAGGCACCCTGTGTGCAGCTCTCTTGGTGGATGCATTTACTAACTGAAGCTTATCCCTATTAAAAAAGTAATAAACATTTCCAACTGTGAGCAGCTCATATTGTCTGGTAGAAGAGGAAACTGTAGCCCAGAGAAGTAGCTAGAGAAGCCCAGAGGCCAGAGGCTGAGACACAGCTAGGACTGGCTACTTCCCTAGCACACCTTGCAGCTAACCTACTCCTTGGCAAATGGACCCCAGGATGTCAAAAGCACCAAGAAACACTCTTGGCATTTATGGAGTCAGAGACCTGGCGGTGGCTCCCTGTATCCATATTATCCACATGTTCAGGTACCCACCCCAGAATAGTCTAGGAGAAGGCCCCTCCAGGGTTCAAAGCTCTCCTCAGTGCCCTTTAGAGAATAGAGGATGCAGGTACCCAAAGTGCTAGTACCTCCTAGGTCCTTTCCATGGATCTGTGTACTAGTAGTGAAGGCAGAGACTCATAGTATCCAGGAGGATGAGACCAAGGGCAGAAGGCCTCAGACAGCTGGCTGAGGCATAAGAACCAGGGCAGAGGGTCCCAGATAGAGAAGGAGTCCAGCCCTTGGGCCAAACCCCTAAGTACCTTTTCTGTGATCTCCTTTATTGAAGCCACAGTGGTAACATCAAAATGGCCACTCCTCCGCTTGTAGTCCACAAACAGACAGTCTTTGACGCCCCGCTCAATGGCTTGCTGGGAAGCCTTCATCACCTCTGTATGGTAAGATGCAGAAGTCAAGGTGCTGGGTGCAAAGAAGGGCCCCAATGCAGATACTGATACTGATCAGCAGCATGGAGACCCACACTACTCTCTGCTCTCCTGGAGAGAACGGAGGGTCTCCTTAGACTCTGTATACCAATTACTCTGCATGGCCAGAAAGGTAGGTGGACAAATGGACAAAGACAGACACAACCTAATCAGCACAGGGACACCCCTTACCAAGTGGGCATCTGCAGAACTTGCCAGGTGCTTCATTTACCAGCATCTCTTTCACCACATCCAGTAAAGGCCCCAAGATAAGGACAGGCCGCAGAGAGGTACAGTCCACCTTCTGGACCCGCTGATAGGCCAGGCTCACTGAATCTAAGACACAAGAGGGGGCAGGGTCATGGGTCCAAGCCAGACAGATGAAGAAAGCAGAGCTGGACAGCCATGGTTCCGACCTTGATCATCTAGATAGGCCTACCCTGACCTTGGCTACCTGGACAGGCCTGTCTCCTTTGTCTCACAAAACCAGACCAGCACAGTGAGCAGGTTTAAATCAGGTGCTAGTTTTATCAGAACAAGTCTCACATCTCAGGCACACCAGGACACAATCACTAATGAAGTCCCTAGGGAGACTGCCAAAGTCCCTCTGCCACTGAGGTCACTGGGGACAATCACCTTACTCTTTGTTCTACTCCAGGTCTTCCTCAGTTATCCCACGCCCACTGCACCCATACATCTTCTCCTGCTCACTAGAGATGTGGCTCCAAGGTTTAGAAGCCATAGCCTTTACAGCTATGGTTATATAACCCATACTTAGACATGAAGGATAGAGGTGATGTGATTACATCTTTAGCCTCTGCCAATGGACCAGAAAAGATGGTGCTGTGAGCCAGCTCTGTTCATACAGATGGCGACAACCCTTAGGAACTGTCTGAGAAGACTGAAGGGGCCTGGGTTTTCAACACAGGGCCACCTGGGTTGCCCACCAGCTGAGACTGTATGTGACACACAGGTAAGCTTCTTGTGAGGCTTCCGCTGCTGCTCTCTGACTTAGCTCTAGGGATCAAGCCACTTTCCTAATTAGCATGCCAGGTGAAGTTCCCCACCACGTGCACAAAGTTCTCACAGGAAGAGATGGTCAGGGAGGTAGCGGGCAACTGCCTTCCTAGAGACTCCTTGATGGTGTGTACTGGCTTCTTAGAAACACAAGATACAAGGCATCCAGTTTCTGTGCTTTGGAAGTTCATGCTCAGCACCAATGTCCTCCTTCTATAAAAGCTATATTCTAGGAGGCTTGCTGACATTCCTAGCCCTCAACTCCAGCCTGAGTCAGCATTCTTCTGGGAAGGATCTTGTCAAAATCACTAATGAACATGTGAATGAAGCCAGAAAGACTGAGCAGTGACAAGCCAGATGCAATGCACAATACAGAAACTTGCCCACTGACCCAAGGCCCTCACACACATTTCAGCTAGAATGGCTGGCCATGAGCCACCTCCATTTTTCTTCATTCCCAGTGTTGGGATGATAGACAAACCACACCTGGCTTTCTATACGTGGATCTGAACCCGGGTTCTCAAGCTTGCACAGCAAGCACTGTACACACAGAGCACACACCTTTCCAGCCTCCCAAGCCCTGACACTCTCACCTCCCCTTTCTCCTGAAATAGGGCTGAAGGCACAAAGAAACATGGTGGCCAAGAGGAGACCTTGATGGTTAAAGCCATACACTAAAGCTGACAGACCCTCAGAACCATCCTGCCAGTCTGAATGTCCACTCCAGACAAGTACACAAAAGCAAGGAAACTTTGGGACCCCCCCCCATTGTGAAGCTCTAGCACCCTGCCACTCCCCACACCTAGAGCCTGTTGGAATGAGCCCAGCACTTGCCTTCAAAGAGCGGAATGGAGTCATTGGAAAAGGTGTCCAGAGCGAGCAGGTCCTTGCCATCTTTGGACCCACTGCGTTTGTGTTTATGTTTCCTTCGGAAGAAGGACCGACGTGCAGCTGCCGACAGTGTCTTTGCTGTGTTGTCATCTTTGACCTCAGACATGCTGAGCCTCCTTGAGAACTCTTGGTCCATCCTGCAGTCAGAGAATGACAATGCTGGGAGGGCCATGGAAAGGGAAGAACCTAGGTTCCCCCCAGTTCTCCCCAAGCCTTCTAACTACTGGCCTTTCCCATGCCCCAGGATGCTCAAGCATCGCCATAGCAACAAGAAGTTCAGGGTCCAGCTTCAATGCAAGTAAATTCCTACCATGACACCAAGCTCAAGGCACTTGGTGCCCAGTGACACTGCTAGCTGTGCATCCTGCCATGGAAGGTATGGATAGTAACATGAACCATGTAATTGCATTTGCATCAAATGCCTAAAAAGAAACCTACGGATTTTAAGTGTAGATGAGTGGCTTGGGGCTGTGGGCATAAGTAATAGAGTGTGCTGGCATTTAGTTATAGATTTTACTGTGACTCTTATGGGTCCACATACTGTTGGAGACTAGATCCCCAGAGTATTAGCACTGAGATGGAGGTGTCTTCAAAGAGACTGCATGGTGGAGATTGGTTAGGTATCCACCCACCCTTAGAAGGAATAGATGAGATCCTCTCAGAACCCATTACTTCCTCCAATGGTAGGTTATTAAAGAAAGCAAACCTGGCCTGAGTCTGTTGTGGAATATTCCTTTGCACTGTGTGAAGATGTGTCACTCTGATTGGCTTAGTAAAAAGCTACATGGTCAATAGCTAGGCAGGAGGTACAGCAGGGACTACTGGAGAGAGAGAGAGCTCTGGGAAGAAAGGCAGAGTTGCCAGCCAGATAGAGAGTAAATAGGATGGGCAGTACAGAGTAAAGGTAACCAAGCCACAGAAAAGAACATAGATTAAAAAAATTTGGGTTAATGTAAGTTATAAGAACTAGTTAGGAACAAGCCTAAGCTAAGGTAGAGCTTTCATAATTAACAGTAAGGGTTTTTTGTGAGCTGGCTGCTCAAACTAAAATCTGACTATATGAGTTCTCTTTGTTTCTTGTGGTGGTTTGAGTGACAATGGCCCCCCATAGGCTCCTACATTTGAATGCTTGGTCACCAGGGAATGGTACTACTTGAGTGGGATTAGGAAGTGTGGCCTGGTTGGAGGAAGTGTGTCATTAGGGGTGGACTTTGGGGTTTCCAAAGCTAAAACCAGTCCCAGAGTGTTTCTCTTCCCACTGCCTGCAGATCCAGATGTAGAACTCCCAGATACTTCTCTAGCACCCTGTCTGCCTGCGTGTCACCATGCTCCCCATGGAGACACTGAACTAAACCTCTGAAACTAAGCAAGCCCCCAGTTAAATGCTTTCTTTTATAAGAGTTGCTGTGGTCATGGTGTGTCTTCACAGCCAATAGAACACTAAGACGCTTCCTAGCTTGCCACAGGATCTCTTCCTTCCTTCTGCTTCCTGACCATATTGTGAAGTGGCCAATGAGGTCTTCATCAGATGATGAACAGACGAGGTCACCTGACTTCACATTTTCAGTCTCCAGAACCGAGAGATAAGTAACGCTTTTTCTTGTGAATTTATCAGGCTCAAGTATTTTGTTACAGCTAAAGAATAAAGACATAGGTAGGGTAATAGCTAGCTAGGTTTCTTTCAGAGGTGATAAGCATGCTTTAAAATTAACTGTGAAGGAGCTGGAATGCAGTCCAGCAGGTAAAGTGCTTGCCTAGCATGCTCAAGGCCCTGAGTTCAGTCTGGTGTTGTGGCACATGCCCATAATTTGAGGACTCAAGAGATGGAGGCAGGAGAATCTGCATTTTGAGGTCAGCCTGGGCTACATGAGACCCTATCTCAATCAATCAGTAAATAAAATAATGGTGGAGATGACTGCACATTTCTGTCAATATACATGCCCTGGCATCACTGGGAGAACTAATCTGGTAAGGGAATTACAGCTTCATGACTGTTTTGGGCAGTTATATATCCTGACTTGCTGCGGCGCTTCTATGCATTGGCTCATTCATCTAGGAGCAGCATTCTGGACAATGATCTGGGCTACATGTACAATGCTGAAGCTGCAGTTCCCAAAGGAGTCAGTCCCCCAGCAGCCAAGGCCAATGTCACTCCGTGAGGTTCCATACCACAATGATGGCCTATGTGGTCCCTGCCTGGAGATGGAGAAGACTTACACATATTTGCTGGGAATCTGCCCACGCTGAATCTTCTGGGCATTCTCATCCAGCTGCCAAGCCATCCAGGACCCAAACATGCCCTGAGGCAATGTGTCATCCACATACAGGATGTCATCTTTCTTAAAACTCAGTTCAGGCTCTACCTCTGCCAGACGGTCATACAGGGCCCTAGACCATGGGACAGATGACACAAGTTGAGGAGGAGGCTACAGCACACACCCATCTCTTGAGGCAGCTATCTGTGCTGTCTCCAGATACCATGGAAAAGGATTTGGGGCATCCCGAAGAGCCCTCCCCACCCCTGCCACACACACATACTTTACAGAGCGGGAAAGAGATATTGCCTCTCCTTCCTTACACTAAGGGCTCATCTTTTCTGAAGACTGTATCCTGTCCTTTCAAACAGATATTTTCTATCCACTTGGAAATCAAAGCTTCTGTTCCCTGCAGACTGGTACCTCTCATAGAAGGAAACATATCACTTCCCACATACAGAATGATAAATATTACCCATGCATGTTTTCATCTACTCTGTGGTCTCAAGTCATGGAGGACATGACAGGACACTTGAACCACTCATGAAAGATACCTGATGCCATCCCCACATCATGATTCCCATGGGACTTACAGATACCATAAGAACCCGAGATACATGCACACTGCAGGGGGCTTTGTGGGACTCAGAACAGACCACACGAAGAACACAGGCTCCAGGTCTCAAATTTTCTGCAGTCTTGACTCCTACCACCCACCCACCCCCTTACCCCCCACCCCAGACCCCATACAAGCATCTCCCATAGGCAAAAGGAATGCCAATGATGGCCTAAACAGTCCAGGGAATCCATGAAATTTCCAGAGAGCCTGTCCCCCGGCCCTAACCCTTACTGCTGGCACCTGATGTAGAAGCTGTCACCAGGCAGGCCCTTGACTCTGGTGAACTCCTCATGGCGGTACTGCACCTTCAGGCGGATATTATCCTTAGGCTTCAACATCTCCACGTAGACATCCTCTACTGTCCTGCTGCGCACATCCAGGTTGCCATACTGACCAGGGAAGGAGTACCAGGGTCAGAAAGAGTGGCAGGGACAGCTTTGGTACTCAGAAGGTTCCAGGATGGTGCCTGGTCTTAGACTTTGCCTGCCTCCCCTCTACAGATCTTGGTCTCCCCAGTGCCTTATACCCTATAAGACTGAGATGTAGGTAAGCCTATAGAACATTTTCTTAATTAGTGATTGATAGGGGGAGAGCCCAGCATATTGTGGGTGGGGCCACCACTGGGCTGCTGGTCCTGCAGTCTATAAGAAAGCAGGCTGAGCAGGCCACAGAGAGCAAGCCAATGAGCAGTACTACTCCATGATTTCTGTAGCAGCTCCTGCCTCCAGGTTCCTGGTCTGACTTCCCTCAGTAAAGGTATGTTACCTGGAAGTGTAAACTGAAATAAACCCTTTCCTCCCCAAGTTGTTTTGGCCATGGTGTTTCATCACAGCAATAGTTACCCTAAGTAGGACAGTCATCTATGTGCCATCTTCCCCATAAGATGGGAGACCCAGGGAGTGAGACAGAAAGAGACCTATGGCTAATAAGACTGGGCCCCTCCTTCTGACTGTTCAGGATCAGAGCCCAGGTTAAGCCTTTGGGTTGCCTCAACAGCCCACCTCAACACCCAGAGGCTTCGTAGTATCCTTCATTTACAAGATAAATAATCCTCCTTGATAAGTTGCTGGGTGATGTGAAATTCCATCTCCTGTGTCATGAAAGAGAACACGAGATGATAACACATGAACATGACCTGGCACACACAGCGGCAGGACTCACCTCAAGGATGAGGTCCCCCGGCACAAGGCCATCGGGACCCTTGGCAGGACTGTCATCTTCCACCTCAGCCACAAACACCCCGTGCAGGTTCCCACCACACAAGTGCACTCCCAGATCCAACTGGGATTTCTTGATGAAAACGATGCGGGGTTCAGGAGTCTTCTTGCTGTTATCTGCCACAATCCTTTTGAGAATTGTGCAAGGAGAGAGGCGGGCATAAGTGAAGAGGGCCATGGCTAGTGCCCTGCCTGCTTGGTTTGCAGGTTTGGGTCAGCTGGTCACAGCTCTCCTTTATTGGCTCAGTACAGGGTGAGGGTCTAAGGATGGCCATGTGAACAGAAAGAGAAACAGAAGAAAGAGGGCAACAAATCATTCAGAGAGAAAACAAGAAAGCCAGCAAGGAACAGAGCTAAGGGCAACACCCATGCCTCTGGCCCAGTTGTCACTGGGTGCCTGAGGTATCTCTTCCTGATTGAGCATGCCTGCCTTTGGCCTTGCTGTTTAGAGACAGACAGCTCACTCAGGGAAACATCCAAGCAGTTTCTATGCCAACTCATTCAGGGATTCTTGCCATCAAGAACTGAAGGATAACCGTGCTGCAATCCACAGACAAGAGAGGCTGAGTAACAAAGAGGGCCCAACAGGGATGCATGGATCTCCCTGGGAAGGGGAAATAAAGGAGATCTCCTGGTTGGACTGGGGGCGGATGGGCATGGGAACTTAAGTGATTGGGTTGGAGAGTTGGCAGAGGGGGAGAGTCCTGACAGAGATGTAAAGGGGGCCTTTACAGACTCGGATAGAAGCCTGATGCAAAGGAAACTTCCACAAGGATGGCCCTAACTAAGACTCCAGGCAGCAGTGACTATTCCCTGTGACCAGGTTAGTGACTACCTAGGTTGTTAGTAGAGAGATTTCATTCAATGACTGATGGAGGCAGATTCAGAAACCCACTGGCCAAACATTGATCTGAGCAGGAGAAGAAGCTGTAGGAGCCAGGAGGGTTAGGGACATCAGAGGAAACCCCACAGAAACAGCTAGCCTGGCTCATGGGAATTCACAGGATCTGAACCAAAAACCAGGCAGTCTGCACGGGACCCGCCTTGGCCCTCTGCATATATATATGACAGTTGTGTAGCTTAGTCTATTTGTGGGACTCCAGGCAATGGGAGAAGGGCTGTCCTTGGTGCTTTGGCTCACTCTTGGGAATCTAATTCTCATGCTGGAATGTTTTGCCCATCCTAAATACAGGGTGGGGTGCTTCTCTTATGGCAGCTTGAAATGCCATATTTTGCTGATGCCCATGAAGGCCTGCCCTTTCTGAGCAAATATGGAGGAGGGGAGGGTTGGGGTGGTGGGGAAGGAGAGGAGGGAGGGGAGACTAGAAACAGGGGGTAAAATAAATAAATTAATGAAAAAAAGAAAAAGAAGCTGGGAACACACACAGTGAGGAAGGCAGACAGCCATGGAGACCATGAAAGGGATACAAAAGAAGAGCCCACCCTTGGTGACAATCTGCCCTCAGGTGAGTTCCAGCAGGAGTGATCTCCCAGCAGAGTTGCCTCAAACTGCATGACACTGGGACTTTGTCTGGAGCTGTGGTGATTCTAGGCTAGGCTGGCACAAGGCTTCAGTAAAAAACACTTCCTGCTCCTGATGCTGCTTGCTCCTAGATGTCCATTTATGGCTGACCACTCTCCCTGCCATAAAGCTTGTCCATGGCTGGCTGCTCTCATCACAGCACTGCAACTCACCACACTTGCTAGGGCCCCAGCCTAACCAAAATATTGCTGCAGCTGGCCAGAGTTCCAGGACCTTCCTGGCTGATAAAGGTAGGCAGTCTGGAGACAGAAGGGGAGAAGGAAAGACAGAAGAGGGAGAGCAACACAAGCAAGGAGAGAAGGGGTGGGGGAAGGAAAAAGATAGGCCTGGCCTGGGCTCTGTTCCACTGGAGCAGCTGGGCATGTAGACCCACAGCATGTCTATGCTGACCTGGAGCTGGGTGTGCTCTGCTTGGCTGGGGGAGTGCCAGGGTCTTCATCCTGTTCCATCAGTGGGTCAATGACAGAGGGATGTTCTGGGGTTACAGCACTGCTGCCTTGGAGAGCACAGTGGGGGGTGGCGGCAGGGTCCAGGTGGGAGCTGGAGGTGGAAAACAGAAGGAATACTATGCATTCAAGCTGCCAGATCCACCTCTCCTGCAGTGGGAATAGGCCCAGACTGTGAATAGGGAATCCAGTTTCTAGAAAGGCAGACACATGAGGAATCTAGACTTGTGTCACCTGCTCCATAGGGTCCGCCTGCCTCCAGCCAGGGATCCTCTCCAAAGGTGTCCAGGCTAGAGAGCACGCAAAGTCACTTTCCCTTCTCATCTGCTTTTATTCTCTGCCAAGCCATGTGTGGTGGCTCTAAAGGATGTGAAGCACCCTCACCATCTACTCTGAGACCCACAGTTCCAGTCAACCTCTGAGCATGAATGCCTTGCCAGGCTGAGACTTTGGTTAGCGCAGCTCCCCACTACCCTTGTTCTCTACATGTTTCAGGAGCAGACAGCTGCTCTCTGGAAACTCCTTGCCCCAAATTCAAAGTGATCCATCTTCCCTTACTGGAAGAAGAATCTCAAAACTTTGGAACTGGCCCCAGGTAAGTAACCCCCTGTGGCATCTCTCTCCACCCTCACCTAGGCAGCCCCTGGAAGCTCACCTGGAGCGGGAGTGGCTATTGAGCTGGTGAATGTGTGGGTTGTACTGGGCCAGGATGGTGATGGTATCACACTGCTGTCCGATGATTAGCCGGGCCTGTTGCTCGGTGGCACTCCTCAAGTTTATGCCATTGAACTGGAAAGATGCCCAGGGTGGACTCAGTGATGGGCAATGACTGAGACAGTGAACACAGACTTGGGAACACTACTTCGTAGAGAAGGAGAAGGAAGGCAGGAAGGACAACTCACTCTTACCTCAAGTAACTGGTCCCCATACTCAAGGCCAGCCTGATGGGCGATGCTCCCCGTGGTCACCTTGGAGACATAGATACCACCTTTCTCTCCACTCACGATGGAGATTCCCAGAGGCTCTGAGCCCTTCTGCACCTTCACGTGTCGTGGCTCCTCCAAGTAAGGCCTGGAGAAAGAGCCAAAGATTTCAGGGACTCAGACCCAAAGGGACAGAACTGGGAGGCGGAGATTGGGCATGCAGTCAGCAGAGTGAAGGAAGAACCAGCGCTTCAGCAGTGTGAAGGAAGAACCAGTGCTCAGGTGTTCTGACAATGATGGGAGATGGCCAACAGACTTTGAACAAAGGAACACATTCCTGACATTTCATGCAATACAAACACAAGACTTCCAAACAAACATGGAAAAGACAAAGAACGATTCATAACACACACACACACACACACACACCCACGCACACAATTTTATTTGATGAAAGGATCATCTCAGAATATGCATTATGCTTATCTATCGCATGGTGAGGGTTCTGAAGACACCCACTGGCAAAAAGAGATGACAGCAATTATAGTCTCCCCTCCCCACACACACACCCCAAAGATGATATGACTATCCAGTTCTTATATTTATGGGCCCCTAGGGTGAAAATGAAGCAGCTATAAGCCATGAGAAGAGTTGAGGGACTGATGGAGCAAGGATGTGCCCATGCATTTACTGGCCAGGGAGCGATCCCCCATATCCAAGAGCATGAAAGGATGTGAGAGCCTCATGTCAGGCCAACCTCAGACTCCTCAGCGAGGAGGACCTGGGCCTAATGGCCACGGGCAGCCTCAGAAGGGATCTGTGGTGGAAGAGACACATAGATGGAGAAAGGTTAGGAGAGAAGGGGCACTCAGAGAAGGAACACATGCTGGAACGGACAACTCAGCCAAGCTCTCTCCCTAGGGACAACTTCACCAGTCCAGGGCCCTTTGGTCTCAGTCAAAGGCTGAGGAAGGGAATTATCCTTCCTCCTGGATTCCCTCCAAAGCCCATGGGACATTCCAGGTTGTGAGACTGGCCTGAGACACCTGCTCCTTTTACTACTGTGAGACAAACAGAATACCCACAACCTCAGAAGACCTCAGCCTGGATCCCAGGGCTGTGCCTTGGAATAGCAGAGTAAAATGCCCCCCTCATTTTAAAAGGTTTTACTTTACATTTATTTATTTACTCAGTGTGAACAGATGTGCAGGCATACATGTACATGCCATGGTGCATATGAGGGGCTAGGAAGACAATCTGTGGGGTAAGGTGGGGTCAGTTCTCCCCTTCCACCATGTAGGTCCAGGAGATCAAACTCAGGCCACCAGACCTGGAAGCAAGTGCCTTTGCTGAGCCATCTCCCTGCCCCATGAAATTCCTAAATTGTTCTGATTCGCTCCTCCCTCCCCAAACCACCACCACCACCACCACCAGGTGGCTTCACTTCCCAAACCCACTCTTCCACAATTCCTCCTTAACCTTCTATAGCCCTTGAACATAGTCAATTCTGTCACTGAAAACACAGTAGAGTGTCAGGGGGTTTAGAGTTCTACAGTCCCTTGCAGATAGCCATCTAAAGACCACCCTCATAGTCCAGTGCAAGAAGATGGAACAGTGAAGTCACACAGAGGAGGAGGCCAGGTTTACATTTCAAGTTCCTCCTCACCCAGTGGCTGACCTTTCCTCTGTCCACCTTAACATAGCATAGTCAGGTCAATAAATAAGAGGGTAACCGAGTCTAACAGTGTCACACAAAAGCCAGGAAGCTGGGGCTGGAAAGATAACTCCACAGTATTGGTGTGTGTTGCTCTTTCAGGACCTGCGTTCAGTTGTCAGCACCCACATAGGGTCACTCGCAACTACCTGTAACTTCAGTGCCATGGGATCGCATGCTCCGTTCTGATCTCCAAGGGCACCTGCACTCATATGCACATACCCAACACACACAAACATGCAAACATACAGACACACACTTCCAAATAACCCTATGAGTCACAAAGAGAAGTAACTGCACTTTCCGTGAGCTATATACACGATCCTGTCAGTATTTTTAATTTTTTAGTTCATGTAAGTCAGTACCTATGCATGGGAAAGAGTGTGAGCAAAGGCACCTGAAGGGGGAACAGGCCGCTGCTTCGCCCATCTTCTCAGTCACCTCTTTTGTTAACACTATCACAAAAGTTTCCTCAGAGCAAGACAGCTCCTTTGTAAATTAATAATACCAGTTGATAAGGGAGCTGTGTTGTGTGTGTGGCATGACACTAAAACAGACGTTGCCATGGCTACTGTGTGCAGCAAAGCTGAACAGCAACTGGATGTCAAACTGACTGCATGTGGCTTTTTGCCCCTCTTGACTTTCTCTACTTTCCAGGATTTCTCTCAGGACTATATGATGGGGAACTCCAGGTTCTGGAAAGGAGAACACCTTTAATTGGGGAGTTGTTGCTCAGGTCACGTGGGCTGAATTAATCTCTAACCAAACTGTAAGCACCATCAGGGCAGTAGTCACTCATACCTGGCTCTCTGCCAAAGCAGAAAGCTGATAGCTTGTGTGACTCATGTGACAAGACCCTTTGTACCTCTGAGGACACACTTTATATGGAGAAGCAGAGCTGAGCTGAGCAAAGCCACCCTCCACACTCTCATGTGTGACACCCAGAAAGGGCCCTAGGTCCTATGGCTGACGCCCTGGCGCAGGGCCCTGGGATTTTCATATCGAATGTGATCTTATTTATTTATTTATTTATTTATTTATTTATTTATTTATTTATTTATTTATTTATGTTTAGGTTTAGGTTTTTTGAGGCAGGGCCTCACTATGTAGCCTTGGCTGTCTTGAAACTCACAGAAATCTGCCTGACTAGATACATTTCATTTCTCAAAAGAAAACAAACAAACAAACAAACACAACAATTTAGAGTAGAGCAAAAGAAGCAAGAAATGTAGCAGTGAACTATACTTGAGGCCAAAGATGAAGGGATAAGAATAAATCCTGGTTCTAGCTAGGTCAGGCTAGTCACTAAGTTTGCATCCTCAAAACTCAGCTGGGTTGCGTACAGTCTACTCTTATAAAATGGAGGTAACTATAGGAACACACATGGAACTGAGATTTTTATAACAGCATGCATAAATGGGCCCGGTAAGCCAAAAGTAGTACCCCAATGTCCCTGTCACCACCAGGCCATCTCTAGTATCACCATGCTTACAGAGCCCACAGTGCTCTGTCCCTGCTATCTATACCTGTCCTGCTCTGACTATTTTGGCAGTATGCCTCATGTTCTCTGGACTGCACCATAGCCAGAGCAGACATAAAGTACCCTGGGTTGCCCCAGCCACAGGTGCACATTACACTCACCTGTCCTTTCTCCGCTCCCCATGGGAAGTGGGGTTGACAGCAATTCTGGGCAACGTGGAGGCTGAGGTCTGAGGCTGGCTACAGGAGGACAGGGTATCGACGTTCAGTGGAGACCGGGGAGGAGTGCTACATTCAGAATGTGACAATGAACCTGTCAGGAGAGAAGAAGTTGACATGAATGGATCTGCCATCTAGATGAGGGCTGTGTGGATCTTATCCTATGACCTGGGCCTTGATGGTAGTCTCCACATTCCTCCTATCCTCACAGCAACAGATAAGGGATAGGATCTGTCAACCTTCATCAGCCCACTGAGATGACTAGTGGGGACCTAAGGAAGTAGCCACAGGAAAGAACACCCAGTTCTTACCTCTGTCAGAGCCCATGACAGACCGGGGATATCTGGGTGTTAATGGGATCTTAATCCGCTCTGCCTTGAACTGCAGGTTACTGGAAGACCCTGTTGTTTCAGGAGGAGAAACAGTGTTAGGCCTCATGACTCAAGAGCCCTCAGTCCTTACAGCTTCTCAGCAGTCAAAGCAGTAACACAGAAAGCCTGCAAGATATCCCTGAGGGAAATGGTCACTGGAGGACGACAGAGAAGCAATCGGTTGCTCCTTGTGCTAGAAGAGACTTAGTAGGCTCAGAATGCTCCAGAACAGGAGCATATGCCTTGCTTCAAGTCCCCAAATATACAGTAACCAAACTGCTGCAGCAGATGCTTCATCTTGTCTCTGAAGCCCTAAAGACTTCTCTCAAGGTCTTGTTACCAGGCAACACAACACTCCCCTTAGAGTTACATTTCCCCCAGGTATGTATCCATACAGGACACCCAGGATGGACTAACACAGGGTCAGGAAACAAGACTCCAACCAACAGGTCACCTGAAACAACCACGTAACCATTGCAGAGCCTGAAGGCCGAAGGTGATGGGTCTCAAGAGAGCAGCCATTCAGGGCAGGGAGCTTTGGAGGGAAAGGAGTCACTTGGGCAGCCCACCCAAACCCTTGGTTATTAAAGTGCAAGCACCAGTGGTAGTTACCAAGACGGGCACTGGAGGGCAGGGAGTTGGAACCCTGGGAGGTTCTCATGTCAGAGTAGTCACTGCAGGCCCTGTGACTCAGGTCCAGGCTGAGGCGTCCCTGGTGCTGGACACTGTGAGTGAATCAGAGAGGTGAGGGGTCCTGGAGAAGGACTAAGACCAGACATAACCAAAGGGGAAACATAGTAAGCAGCCTAAACTCCCTAAGACAGTGAGGGGCCCTTGCTATTTGCTTAGGATAGCAGACTGACCCTAGTCACTTCTCATAGATGATATCTATTAAGGACCTGTAGGCAGCAGAGGGAGCACACAAGGGTCAGACTAGAGTTGGATGATGGGGGAAACAAGGCTCTGCCTTGTACAGGTCTAGGAAAATGGCCTGGGTGGTGTTGGGAGGCTGGATGTGCACTGAGGGTCCTGGAGAGAGTGGTGTCACTCAGGACAGCAAGCCCAGGAAGCTGGATCTAGTGGACAGTACCCAGGAACTGCCCACATCTGGCTGGCCTGAAGTCAGTCCCAACAAGGTGGTTTAGGTTGTATAATGCTGACATCTCTTCCCTGCTTAAAACTCCCCAGTGGTCTCCCCGATAATCTTTCAGAGTTTATCTGGACATCCCTGATGCACTGCCCCCTGCCAAGCTGCCCCTATGCTTCCAGACACACAGCCCTCAGCCCTGCACACCTCCTTCCAGAGGCTCCTCCCAAAATTTTGTACAGTTGCTTTATTTCATCCTGAGGGAAACCCAGGGCCTTGAGCACATAGGAAAGTGTTCTATTACTGAGCTACATCCCAGCCCCTATAGCTGGTCTTTATTGCTCTATTTACAACAGCTGCTCTCATGCCATGGTTCCTTCTGCAACCACTCAGTTGCCTAAACACCTTCTTTCCGATCACAGCCCAGTCGTCTCTGTTTCTCTGACTCAGGGCCACTCAGCCCTACATGTTATCACTGTCTCATGCTCATATGTCTGCATGAATGGGGAGCTGCCTTTCAAGTTTACCACTGTCTGCCCTTGAAACCAGAACAGCCATTGGGATATATTAGGTGCTCATCAAAATTTGCCAAATGAATGAATAAAGGTGATCATGACTCCACCATTTCCCCCCTTAATTTCAGGTTTCTTTTTCAATATATTAAGTGGTATTCTACCTATCCAGGAAAACTTCTCTACTGAAATTTCATCACTGGCATGGGACATGTCATCACTATCCTCTGAAAACCAGAGTGAGCTCACACAGCCTTCTCTCAGACCTGCACTGCTCCCTCAACCCTTCCCCAGCTAGCCAAGAGGCCTTTCTGTCCACAGGCTGCAGTAACTCTCCAACCAGGAGCCTGGACAGCTAGCTGGTCCCCAGCAAAGTGTAAGCACGCTGACATACCTGGGAGACAAGCCCTGGGGGCCGGCATCACGGGACACAGGTGGAGAGCCGCAGGGAACCACCCTGTGACTGCGCACAGTATAGATGGGGTTCCGCAGAATGGAGCTCACAGTGGTGCTGGGAGTCATACTCCGGGGAACAGTGCCTAGAAATGAGCAGGGTCAGAACAAGGTTCCAAAACACCTACATGGCCCTGGACCAGAGCACACCCTCCCGCCAACACCAGGCAGTCTCTGTCTTAGGGGAAAGGATTCTAGGTAGACACTTTTGGCCACCAATTTGCTATAGGTTTTGAATAGAGGTCTTTTCCCAATCACAAGAAAGGAATGATCCATAGCAATGAGCAAAGAACACATCCAACAGAAATAGGGCTAATAATCACAGAAAGCGTAGCAATTACTGGTTGAATACATGTGACAATGTCCCTTCTTCCCTAAAGGCTGGACATCCCTATGAGGCCACAACAACCCTGTTCCCAACTCCTATACCAACAGCTTACCCACAGATGGCCGGTTGGGGTAGAGTGGGGGGTTGCCATGTCGGCTAGCATGGCCTGGTGAGTACAGGGACCATTCCTGAACTTCTGGAGAGAGCTCTCCACTGGCTGGAATGTACTCCTGGTCCTGCAGAATCAAAGGCAAGAGTGTCTGTTGGGGAAAGTAAATACTCAGTATCTTTGCAAACTTAGGCTAAGGAGTGACCAGTGGGAAAGGTATTACATTGCCTGACACCTGGAAGCAAAGGGCTTCTTGTACAAACCCATCATAAATGCAGAGAAAGAACCTACCTTCCTTCGTTCCTCCCCTTACTTTTCTTTCTTTCTTTCTTTCTTTCTTTCTTTCTTTCTTTCTTTCTTTCTTTCTTCCTTTCTTTCTTTTTTTCTTTTTTTTTTTTTTTTTGTCTTGTCTGAAACAGAGTTTCTGTGTAGTCTTGTCTGTCCTAGAACTTATTCTGAAGACCAGGCTGGCCTTGAACTCAAGGAGATCTGTCTGCTTCTGCCTCCCAAGCACTGGGATTAAGGTGTATGTGACCACTGCCTAGCTTTGTTGTTGTTTTAGCTACATGGGAGTGGAGGATGAGAAGACATGCCTGCAACAGGATGCACAGTGAGTAGTGTGAACCATGCCCTAGGAGTTTCACTCCCCTTCTGGAAACTTCAGCAACACCGCTAGTCTGTCCTACAGCCAACTTCAGTGTACCACTTATTTCCCACAACCTTTCTTGGGAAAATCTGTCACTTAGCTTTTTTTTTTTTTTCTTTTAAGCTCAAAAACTTGTTTAACAAGCAATGCAAACATTTTTCTTGGTTAAATGTTCTATGGTGTCACTTTCCATTACCATTCATGTCCCATGACCTTTTCCTATCTCCTATATGGGACTGTTGCTCACTGCCATCTACCTGCCACTCTTGTAGGTACATACCACCAACAAAGGCACCAGCTCTGTACAAGCCTGGGAAACTGTGCAAGCATACTTTGCAGACTCCCACCCCAGCTTTTCCAGCCCCAGGCCAACCTCTACCTCCAGGCACTGAGCAGGAATCACTACTGGAGTGATCTTGGGCCGAAAACTAGGGGCAGACTTTGGCCGGCGCCGCTTCTGCCCTAGCTCGTCCACTTTCTGGGAGGTGGGGTCCTCATCACAGGACTTTTTGGCGGGCAGGTAGGAGGTGTCTCCATCCCCTTCAGAGTGGTAACTGGAGGCAATGCGGACCCTGGCCTTGCGTGTGGGTGAAGCATGCATGGGTTCCCCAGGGTCCATGTTGGGGGGTGGGGCACTCGGAGGGCTGGTGGAAGGTGAGCTGCCCACCAAAGTGGCTTCTGACTCAGAACTGGTCTCCAGCCTGTGTTGGAACTTGATAGAGTCACTTCTCCTGGGGGGCTTCGGAGGTGTCAGGGATCCTACCCTCTTGGAGGGCTGGGGGGAGTGAGCAAGCCCAGGGCCTGGAAGCAGGTAGTCTATTTTTGGGGGTGTCTGTGGACGCTTGAAAGTATTTGGGTCAAAGATAGACTTCCTTTGCTTGGGCTTCTTGTACACAGAGAGCTTCTCAGGCCCTGATGTAGAACCAAGCACAGCCTTGGGCCAGGTCCCACCGCTGTTGGAGCCATCAGGATCTACCTTGTCCAGGGGAGCCTCTACTATCCCACAGGGGGCCACCTCAGTCTCAAAGGACAGCAGTGGCCGCTGGCTCTGCACATCCAGCAGCCCATAGCCACGTTCGGCAGAGGCATCAGAGCGGAATGAGTTCAGACTACGCTCAGAGGTGCTAGGACAGGCCTGCGGGGAGGCTGGGGAGGAGGCTCCAGGGAATGGCTTGTGCAAAAAAGAACTACTGCCTCCAGGGGGACCCAGATCCTTCCTGTCTTCCAGTCGATCTGCGTAGAAGATGTCTGTCTGCGTGGAGTTATTGTGCTGTAACAAGTTCCGTTTGTTATGTGCCTGGACCTCTGGGCCGTGGGCTCGACAACTCAGCATTTTATCTGAGTCCTTGATATTTTCAAAGATGTTCTGCCCACTCCATGAGGAGCTTTGGGGAAATACCTGAGCCAGAGAAGCAGAAGGGCAAAAAAGAGAAGGTGAGATGCCATTGGAAACTGTTCCCAGAATGGAGTGATAGAAAGGGATGGCTACACCACAGCCCCCTAAGATACACACACACACACACACACACACACACACACACACACACACCGACAAACATAAATGCATGTACATATTACTGTCTAACAGTGAAGTTTTCTCATGGGTCTGGCTATGTAGAACTTATAAGAGCAATAAAATCCTGTCAACTTTGAGCACTATCTGAGCCACCCACACATTGTGTAAGAATCATTAAGCATAAAAGTAAATTATTCATGGCAACCCAGCAAACAGGAAACTAACCAGGCCTAAGAGGTGAGCTCATTTGCCACAAAAAGACACAGAAAGAACTATGTGTGAGCAAGCAAGCCTATGTGAGAAGGGGCTCCAGCTACATGATGCCTGTCTGGAGACAGTAAAAGGATCGGTGATTCTTGGAGGCTTAAGGAGAATTGGCAATGACCAAACAGGACACAGGGAATTTTTAGGGCAGTGACACTATCTGTAGAGTACTTTAACCATGAGCATGTGTTAGCATGCATTTGTCCATACTCACAGAAAACACAGTATCAACAGTGAACCCCCATTAAGCTATGAAGCAGTGATGGCTCATCAATTTGTTCCAAATGTACCATACAAATGCAAGGGGAAACCTAGGCTGGAGGACTCACATGAGGGGACATATGAGAACAAGCTGCCAGCCCAGATGTTCTATAGATCTAAAACAGTCCCATAACATCTATTAATTTAAAGAAAGTAACTTGGAAAATACCTCCTAGTGAACTAGCTGGACCCATCTACCTAAATTTCTATAACTAACCTTTTCAACTGTGTAGAAAAGTTGATCTAAAAGTACAATGAGTATGTATAAACCCACTCATCAGATTCAAAGATTTTTTTACCAGATACTCTTTTATTGCTTTTGCCTATGCTGACACTGAAGAACACTGAAAGTCACAAATGTCTTGGTATTTCCACAGCTAAGAACTTCCAAATGGGCATATGTGGTGGTATACTTGGAAGTTCTTAGCTGTGGAAATACCAAGACATATGTGACTTTCCAAGGCCACTGCCAGGCCTAAGGAAGCTAACCATCTCTAGGGCAATCAGATTGTCCACTACAGACTGAAAGTGCCCAACTATTCTCAACAGCCCTGCTTTCCAACCTATACTCAGGCTTCCTATACCCTGCATTTTAAAATCAATATATTTCCCCAACAATCCTGGTGCCCTTTAGAAACAGCTCAGGTACATGGAGCTGAAGTTCGTCTCACCCTCCCAACAGTGGTGGAAGTGCCCAGTGCCCACCTTCAGGAGGGAGAGGGTCAGGGAGTCTTGACAGCTCCGCAGCAGAGATTCACATTCATTCAGAGACTTATTGTCCAGTGCAATACCATTGATCTAGGGCCAAAGAGAGAACTGGTCAGGCCTATCGATGGGGTGGCCTCAGTGCTCCCAGGCTGCCAGGCCAGGGGCTAGGCCCACCTGCCAATCCTAGAACTGTTTATATAAGAAGTCAAACTCAGGGTTGGCAAAGGAAAGGAAGGGCCTCCCCAGCAGCACATGGAGTCAGATAAGGACCTTTTGAAGCAAGCAGAACACAATCCTGACATCATGCTTAGTGGGACCAGAACACAGGGGACCCCAGCAAGACATTCTGCTGTGTGATAGCAGCCCAATCCTTCATGTGTGATATGCCTCTTGGAGCTGGGTGGAGAATGGAAAGGAGACAAAGGCTATGAGAAGCCTTTGTGATACAGAAAGTACCACATGAAATGAGGCACTGCCATTGTCAAAGAGAATCAATCCTCATCCCTCACAGACATGGTCAAACCTTCTCAAAAAGAGCATATGGAACAGAGACTGTCTGTGCCATGGTGCACCTGAGCTACAGGGAAACACCTGCCAATGACAAGAACTAACTAGCAGGACACAGAACACTTTGAAGGCTCACATGGGATCATGTTGAGTGAACAAAGCCTTGATGGACTCACATATTATACAATGCCATTCATACAAATACAACTTAACTGCCAGGTAAGCGACTGTGTGGTGGGGAGAGATGGAGAACTATAGAGGGAAACATGTCTGATGAAGAAATGGCTCTGTAAGAGACTACAACATCTACACAAAATTACTTGCGATAACACCATCCACGACTAGGCATACATACCACACCACTGCCACCATGCTGGCTTTAATATGGAAGATAGAGGATGCGTGGTACATAAGGTCTCCCTGTACTATCTTTACAACTTCTTTTGATTCTATGATTCTTTCAAAGTCGAAAGTTTAAAATGGGGGTGACTGGGTACTAAGCATTCACTTAGTGAAGTGCTTACTGTACACCCTTGAATGTGATGCCCAGAAGCCATGTAAAAAGCTTGGCATGATAACACATACTGATAATATGGGGCTTAGGAAACAGATACAGGCAGGTTTCTGAGATTCACTGGCCAACAACACAACCTAATTGGAAAAGCCAGGCCAATGAGAGACCCTACCTCAAAAAAACAAGGAGAACGGGGATTAAAGGCTCAGGGAGAATTAGAAGGAGATAGGGGAGAGATAAGTTAACCCAAAAATTCTTATGGAAATCCATTACTCTGTAAGCTACTTTATACATGTGAGTTTGAACAGAGGTACCTTTTATGGGTAGAGAACATGACATGTGGTGTAATAGTGGCATGAAGGTTATGGGGATAACCAAATGCTTTCTGAATGAATTTGAAATCTGCTGCAAGGGAGGAATTTGGAGTCAGTTGTTTTGCTAAGTGGGTAAGTCAAACTATCTACTAAATACTTCAGTTTATATCTATAGATTTGTGTTGCTTCCAACCTTAGCCAGAGAAGCCTCTTTCTGCAGTGGACTTTGGTTAATGTACTGACTCATAACTAATCATGGTATAGAGAATAAGTGAGTGTTGAGTGCTCAGCCCTAAACCACCCAAGGCTCAGAGAACATAGAAAAGAGGGGATAGAAAGAATGTAAGATGGGAAGGAGGGGAAATGTTCTGTGAAGTGCTGTCTTCTGAACATGATGTGGCAGCTGCAGTAATTGTTGGGAGTTGGCAGGGGAATCAGGAGGGGATCAACATACATTGTACACATGTGTGAAATTATCAAAGAATAAAAGATACTTTTTAAAGTCTCATACAATACATAGCCATATTAAAATGCTCAATTGTGCCAAGACAATGCTATATTATTGCATCACAGTTCAGTGTGACATCATAATGCTATACTTGGCCAACAAAATACTACATGGTACCCCTCATATCACTCTGTTTGTTAATAATGTTACTTTCTATTGTGCTTCTGGTGGTTCATAGTGTTGCATATGACATTACAGCTCTTCTGTGACATCAGAACATTCCACCTTGATATCACAGCACTCTACTGTGTTTTCACAATTGTGCTATCACAATGGTGCATTGCCATTTCACAACGATCAATTATATGAAGACATGGCAAATTTTGATGGCATCACAATGTGCCCTCACAGTGTTGTATATGATATAATTTTAAAACAATTAAAAAAAAATTACAAGATTTTTTTGTACACCCTTGAATGTGATGCCCAGAACCCATGTAAAAAGCTTGGTGACTTCTGGTCTTCACATTCCTGGAATACATGCATATGCACATCTGCACATAATGTACCCATATGAACACACACACTAGTACTTCCACACACAAAAACTAAAAAGAAAGTTATTTACAGGATGTAATTATATTGGGAAGGGCAACTAATGTGTTTTCCTTGTAGCTTGTCATTTCCATGTGAATGCTGTTCCTAAGCACTGGCTCTCAAATCTGAAGAGCAATGACAAGGATATGCAGTGATGATCTCATTTCATCAGGTACTTGTGAGGCTGACATATCTCATGAGTCTTATGGAACACAAGGGCACAGCAGCATAGGTATTCACTCAATGTCTATGCACTCGGACCCAGGGAACCCCACCCAGGAATTTACTCCACATCACTCTCTGGAAGGCCCCCAGAAGAGGGTTACTGGTAGCCACTGAGCACTGCTTGTAAGTGCAAAGATGCCCATATTGGAATGGCTAGTAACATAAGCTGATGCCTCTGAGGAGCCACATGGGGGATGAAGATGTGCTCAGTGTAGAGATCTTACCTAGTACACATGACATGTTATACCTAAGGCTCCATTCCCAACATCATCAACTGATAATTATATTAATTTAGAAGGAACCACAGGCAGATCCAAAGACATTAATCTCTCTAGGACATGCAGTAAAAAAGAAAACACATGAGGATGCTATAGCTCCAAATGAGCTGTAAAACAAAACCAGAGATGGACATGTTTGAAACATTTCTGGAAGTAGACACAATAAATTATCAATCATGGTGTCTGTCAGGTGGGAATCCACAGATGAGTCCAGAACCATATGACATACTGTCACTACTGCCTTTTGTACAACTGGAATTCCACACATGTGTTTCCCACTACCAGGTTTGTCTGAAGACTGACATATACAAACCCTGCTACTTAGCTAAGGCTCACATTTCTCATTGAGTGCAGAGATTAAGAGGTCCAGAAGCGGCTACGCTACAGATGAAGCTCACTGCAGGCCCTCATACAACAGCAGATGGTGGTAACAGCACATATGTCCATCAGAAGACAGTTTTAAGTATGCATATCCAAGCAGCCCAGCCTCATGAGGCAGGTGCCATTAATGAAGACTGACTTGGAAAACCACCCATGGTGTAGAATGCAAACTGTTGATCCCACTCTTGTGTTTAAACAAAAATGCCAGAAGCCAACACACACACAGAAGGGCTTACATGAGTATTTGAGGTTTGCACTGCAGGCACCTTCCAATGTGGGGGCCGATCTCTAGGAGTGGAATCAAGAGAGAAGGGGAACTACTACATTTTATATGTTTTGTTGTTTTTTAATCACTTGACCATTTTACAGCAAACAGGTTTTATGCTGGTAATGGAAAAAAGAAGCTAAAAGAATAGGCATACTGCTCAGTTTAAAAAAAAAGTTTTAAAACCAACACAATGATTCTGAGGCAACAGGACTGCTTGATCTTCTCTTAAAACACTTACCCAATTAAAAAAAAAAATTACATGGATGCTCTTCTTGGAAAACTTTCTGTTATAGGCATCCCTCACACATTGAGGAATGCATAAGCAATACTCCATTGCTATCAGTGGGTGGATATGATTCTCCACCCAATGGAAATGATTCTCCCCCCATTCCTAGAATGTTCTTTCTGTTGAGGCTCGGCAGTCTGTGGGTCCCGCCTCTGATGGGCGGGACGTGTAATCACTACGTCAGGCCTTAACCTGGCTGGGCGGAGACTGGGTTACGCATGAGCAAGCCCCGCTGCCCAAGCTACCTGGCCGCAGAGACTGGGTTACGCATGCGCAAGCTGCCCTTTTAAAGCAAGCGCGCCAAGCGCACCTCTCTCTTGCTTATCTTTTGGTCCCTCTCTCTTGTCCCTCTCTCTCTTGTCCCTCTCTCTGGTCCCTCTCTCTCATCTCCCTCTCTCTCATCTCCCTCTCTCTGGTCCCTCTCTCTCATCTCCCTCTCTCTTGTCCCTCTCTCTCATCTCCCTCTCTCTTGCCTTTCTCTCTTGCTTCTTGCCCCTTCTGTCTTTCTCTCTCTCTCTCTCCCCACTTTCGGTTGGCCACCAGCTACCCCCCTCTTTCCTCTCCCATCTCTCAATAAACTCCATGTGGGCGCTCAATCTCGTGTTTGTGTTTCTTAGGCCATAGCAGCTGCATCACAGCAGCTGTATCAAAAGAACAACACTTCCTGTCTACAGTATTCACTGCTGCAGTATCCCAGCACTTTCCTGAGGGAAAAGCTTCTGGTTTTTGTTTGTTTGTATGCTCACAGAGTGCAATACCACATGGTACAATACCACATGGTGCAATGTCTATGGATAGCAGACAGCTGGCTCGGTTCTGGAGACTCACCGCAACAATCCTGTCTCCCACGGCGAGAGACCCCTCTTTGGCAGCAGGGCTTCCAGGTACCACAGCAGCAGCATACACTCCATTCTCCAAACTGATGCCACTGTCTGCAAGCCACAGGAGGGCATTGGATGGCCTGGCCTGGCTGTCCAATCCCAATTATGCTGACTTAATTTATAAAAGGGACTGAGTCCCACTCTGTGACACTCCCACCACGAGGGTTATCACACCCTGTCTGATAAGTGGATACTTGGGACTCATATGACCTGCCACCAGGAGAGCACCTGGGCTGTATTAAGACACCATCAACATGCCTCCCTCCAACAGAGAGAATGCAGGCTGTATCTGCAAGCCTACTACCTTTCTGTCCACTAAGGTTGATGTGCAGAGGGGTGACGACCTTCCCACCCAGGGACTTCCTCCGCCTCACAACCATGTTGATAGCTCCCTCTCCATTGAGGAGCGCCTTGATGGCCTGCTTCTTGTCCTTGTTGATGAGGTCCACATCATTGATTCTCAGCAGCCAGTCGTTGACCCTGAGGAGGAACAATGCCAAGCAGGAACCCATTCAGACCTTGGGACCTGTTGACCCTGAGGAGGAACAAGGCCAAGCAGGAACCCATTCAGACCTTGGGACCTGTAGCTGCCCTTCACTAGCACACCCATTTACAGGCTCAGATAGCAACGAGCAGGTTCCCTACATCCAACTCATGAAAGTTTTCACCTCCGAAGCACACAGTTGTGCACTTCATAGGTGCTGGCGTTAGATAGCTTGGCTTCAAATCCTGATTCTGCCACTTCCTAGCCATGGAACCTAGCCCTGCCATGTTAGTATGGGGCAGTATCTGCATCTGCCTCCAAGGATTACAAAGATGAATGATTAAATGACACAGTGTGCTCACATAGTACTTGAAAGTTGAGTGGTGTATCACTTTATCATCTCCACTATGTCATGAAATGAGCAGGTTGTGCCACATCCTACTCTCATCACAAACTACCTGAGACCTGTGCTACCCAGAGAAGTAAAACATGGCCCCTGGTACCTGGAGAAAAGCTGATTCAGGGAGACCCAAGAGGCAGTTCCCTTTAAGATCATCCCAATTGAGCCTGGAGCTTTACACAGCTCTGTGAGTTCTCGGACAATAGGACATGTTCACTTTGCTGCCATCTGTCTTCCTAGGGGTGTTCTATGTTGGGTGGGAGGGTTCATTTTCTCCTCAATGGGCTGGACCTCCTTAGCTCTTACCTTAAGCGACCATCAGCAATGCTTCCTTTGTCAACTTTAGTAACAAAGATACCACAGTCCCCAGGGAAACAAGGCTCGTTCACACCTTCTGCCATGTCAAACCCAAGAGCTTTCAAGTCAATATCCACCTGTCAAAACAACACCAGCAGATCTTTACCAAGCAAGAAGAGATACCTTAGATCCCAAGCCAGGCATTCAGTCCTTGAGGTGGACAGGTATGAACAGCTAGTTGCACCTGACTCTAGCTACTGCAGACATCCCTGTCAATGTAGCCGCTGGTCCTCTACTAGAGCCTTTGCTTTCCATGGGATTTATCAGCATCACCATGAGACAAAGGGAGTGATGTAACCCAGCCTGGATGGTGTGTTGGCTAGTTCTATGTCAATTTGACACAGGCTACAGTCATTTGAGAGATGAGAACCTCAATAGAGAAAGTCTCCATAAGATCAGACCACAGGCAAGACTGTAGGGCATTTTCTTAGTTAGTGATTGATGCAGGAAGATCTAGCCCATTATGGCTGGGGCTACCCTTGGACTGTTGATCCTCTAAGAAGGTGGGCTGAGCAAGCTATGGGTAGCAAGCAGCACTTCTCTGTGGCCTCTGCATCCGCTCCTATCTCCAGATTGAGTTCCTGTCCTGGCTTCCTTTGATGATGAACAAAGATGTAGAAGTATAAGCCAAATAATTTGGCCATGATGTTTCATTACAGCAATAGCAACTCCAGCCAGGATAGATGGCTATAGGGAAAAGATGCATTCTACTGGGGGGAGGTAGCCATGAAACAAGACCCAACAGAGCCATCCTCTACTATCTCAAAGCCATGATACCAAGAGTGGACAAGCATGGCCATCCACGGCAGCTTACCATCTCTCTCTCAAACTCCACAACTTCTGTTTCCCACTCCATGGAATCCGTGTCGATGGCTGAATCGTGAGAACTATGGGCCATCAGCTGCCGGAACCGGGCCTCCTTCTCCAGCTGGCACTCCACCTGCTCCCTGTGAACAGAGAGCTGTGGCAGTGGCCTTTTGAATGGGAAACACCTCACTGACTCGGTTCCAAACTAAGGCAGCCACTCCTGAGAGGGTAGCTGGGCTTCTATCCCCTGGCACTCTGCTTCCTGATAAGCCAAAGAAAAAGTTTTCATAGTAGTGTTTTTTAAACACACAAATTCTCCCCAAATTTACATAGAGGTATAAAGAAATTCAGACCAAAGGCCAGCAAGGGGCCTAGAAAGGTAGCACAGTAGTAAAGTGTTTACCTCACACATATAAGGCTCAGTCAGTAGTAGAGCTTTGATGGCTAGTCTTTGTTTAAAACAAATTATGGGCGGGAGACGTGTGGAGGTGCCCAAGGTGGCCAAAAGCATTGGATCCCCTGGAATTGGAGTTATAGGAGATTGTGCACTGTCTAACTGCTAAGAGCCACTTCAGGTCCTCAGCAAGAGCAGTGTATTCTCTTAACAGTTGAACCCTAGCCATGGTCTTGACTAGTAACAACTGTGGATGCGTCTCTGAGAATAGCTCCAGCAATGTGATTCTCAACCTTCCTAATGCTGCTACCTACCCTCTAATACAGTGCCTCATGTTTTAGTGACCTTCAACCACAAATGATTTTTGTTGCTATTTCAAAACTGTGATTTTGCTACTGTTATAAATCACAACATAAATATCTGATATGAGGGTATCTGATATCATCCCCCAAAGGGGTCGTGACCCACCGGTTGAAAACCAACCACTGTTCTAGAGACAATAAGATAATGAGAGTTCTGATTTCATCTACAGACTATACTTTTCTTTGGCTCTAATATGACAGCATTATTGGATGAAAAATAGAAAGTGGGGACTCTAGAGAAAGTAGGTCACTCAAAAATGTCCTTAGGGTCAAAACATACCATGCCTCAGCTGCTCCTGAAGTCCCTTTTCTCTGTTTCCTAGACCCCATTAAGTGAACAGCTATCCTCCACCATATGTCCCCCTCACACCATTATGTTCTGCCCCAAAACATGGAATATATATGATGATACCTGGATCAAAGCTACAGAGTAAGCACCCTAGAAACACCACCAAATGATGCCAAGGTACAAAAGTAATTCAATAGGACAGTCCTCAAGCAATGATTGAGCAGGCCAATCCATAGTTTACAAAGATGGGAAATGGTTAAGAGTACTGGCTGCTCTTACAGAGGACCCAAGTTCAATTCTCAGCACCCAGATGGCAGCCCATAACCATCTATAACTCCAGTTCTTGGGAAATGGACACCCTCTTCTGGCCTCTGTTGGCATCTGTATTCATGCAGATACCTACATACACATAAATAAATAATAAAAGAATCTTAAATAAAAACTTCCCCTCAACTAAACTAATTCAAAATATACATTGGTAAAACAGAAAAACCACAAAACATTTTTGAAAGAAGCTATGTATGATAGCACATAAATACCTAGCACTGAGGAGGCTGAGACAGGAGGATGGTGAGTTCAAGGCCAGCCTAGATACATAGTAAGACCTTGTCCCCAAAAACCAAAAGCTGAGGATGTAACTTAGTGGTAAAATGTGTGCTAGTGTCTTAAGGCCCTGGTTCAAATCCCAGGTCTAGGGAAACAAATAATCCTGATGCTGAAGGTTACATGGGAAGCTTTTAGAATCAACACAAAACAGATTATTTAATCAACAAGTCAGATTTTACCAAAATTAAAAGCTTAAACTGTGGGGGTAATTCAGTAAATAAGATGGGGAGGAAGACTAAGAAACCTTATCAGGGAGAAATGACTTACATGTGAGAGCCTACTTCCTAAAATCTGGGCCCAGGCTGCCTTTGAGTTCATCCACACTGCTAACTGACATCTAAGTGACCTACTTTTGTCTCCATGAGGATAGGCTGCCAGGTCTGTACTTTTCTTAGGCTTGGCTGCTCTTGGGCTATTGGATGCTTACTCAGCCTCTGATCTCTCCTTTGGGGCTGATATCCCACTACTACCAGAATAGTGTGATCCCATGCTCAACACTGGTGCTCACTGAGATGCCCTGCCTGTGACCACAGGGGAAGCCTATGTTTCTCCAAAGTGAAGGTTTCCAGGGCAACAGCAGAATATCCTTACCAGCATGTCACCTGTAAAAGATCTTGGCAGAGAGGAGCTGCAAATGCAAGCCCGATGAATAAACAAATAGAACCTGGTGGTTCTTGTACGTTCTGGCTCCAGCAAAACGCGAAACCTCCTTCCAAGGTTTCCCTTGAAACGGACATTTCTTTCTTTTCGATTTCAGTGCTAGATGAAATAAGAGCCTTGTCCATGCTCTACCAATAAGCTGCATTCTCACTGGATGGGGCCCATTACCTGATTTCATCCCCTGTTCCTGGGCAAGGGCCAGCCACATTGCCTGTGGAGCTCCAAACTCTTCCTGAGAGTACCCAGCTCTGGTGTCAGTTATTTAATTATAAAGCTATTGATCTTGGTAGATCTCAAATGGGAGGAAGGGAAGCTGCCACTCCCTCCGGAAAGGACTGACTCACTATGTGAAGCTTGGATAGCTGTACATGCACACGGGAACTTCCCACTGTCCTCTCAGCTTTGTAATTGTCATATGATGAGCTGAGCCACTGCCTCCCAGGTAGAGTCTGTTGAATGCAGACTCTAAGTTATTGGGCTCAGCCAATTTTGATTTTAAACTTTGTACTTTATATCTCCCATTTATAGCTAAGGGCCGTCAAGTGTCTAAATGACCCCCTTGGAGGGTGCTGTGACTCAAAGTCAGGTGCCCAATATCCCAAACAGCCTTCTAAATGGGCATCTACAGAACATAGGTAGAACAGACTACCAAGCCACAGTCATAGTTCCCTGGAAAACTGTCTACTGTTACTTCATTTACTTAAGTGTATGTCTCTCTGGGGCCTGCCTTCCCCTTCCTGTGTACTTTCAGTGTGGTCTGTTTAATTAGTGCTATTTGCTTCTTGCCTCTAAGGGGCCAATACATTTTTTGTAGAGTGAATAAATTAGGAATGAATAAGGAAATGAATGAACTATAAATGATGCTGGCATGTTTGTCCCTAAATGGACTACCTAAGAACAGGACCTTCCTTCCCATGTCCCTTGACATGAGCTCATTAATGGGCTAATGGCATCTTCTGTGAACTGCCAACATTCAAACTCATTCTATAGACTAGCACAGTGTGACCAGGCCCTACTCAGTGCACTCAAAGCTGACGGGATAGTCTAGGCGTAAACCCACCCCACACAGGTAACACCCAAGCCTACTTGAGTTCCTTAAGTTCACGGCTGACATCATTCTTCTGCTTCCGGGTGTCATCAAGGCTACGAAGGGCTTCAGCCAGTTCACTCACAGCCCGATCCCGCTCTCGCCTCAGATTGTCACACAGGGTCCTGGTTAAAAAAAAAAAAAAGGGAAAGGTCAAGGTCACTATGAATGTAAGAATGCAGCAAAGGCTTATGATCTGTACCAACCACCTGTCAGCCCCTAATCCCGAGGCTCAGTTTCATCAAACGGGTGCACAACAGCACCCAGACCAGGGTACTATGTAACCAAGGACACCAATCAGGCCTCAGTGCCCAGGGAGCTTGGGCAAAGCCCATGTTCCACAAACTTACTTTTCCAATATGAGTTCTGTGGCAGTGGAGCCCACCTGTGGACTTCGGTGCTCCAATGCTCACAAGCCCCTTAACAGACTGTACGCAGGGCTTTCTAGCCATGCCACTACCAGGCCCTGAGACATTCTTTCCATACTCTGTTTAGGCTCAATGTGGAAAGATAGGACTCCGAAAAGGAAACCCACAGCATTTTATCCACCTAGACAGGATACACAAGCCCACAGCACAGGGGCTGTGCTTGGCCATCTCCAACATAATGTTCCCTATGGCTGCTCCCCATGCCTCCACAGCCCAGCTTAGGACCCCACTCTGGAAGAACACAGAACAAGGGCATGCAGGCAGTACCCAAAAGGCCTCAATGCTCCTCCCACACTGCACACCAAGCACCTATTATCCATCTGCACCTCCTGACCCTCCCTGCCAGGGCACAGGTCTGTCCCTTTCACAGCCTTGGAGCGGGGAGCCCAGAAACTCTCAATGTTCAACTAACTGTACCACTCCCATCACCCCTGGTTCTGCCCAGTTGAGGATCTTACCCACACTCCTCTGCTTCCAGTCAAGACCCTCAGAAGCTGAACTCAAGGACATTGTCATTCTACTCCTTGTGGTTCTCCAGATAAGAACCTGGCCACATCCAAATCCCTCCTCAGTGAACACATGCACCCCTCCATCTACAATGCCCATATTTCCTTTCCTGCTGAAAAAACTTCACTCTAGTGTCAAGTTCTAGCTCAAATGACACTGGGCCTTGGAGACCTCCTTCCATCCTGAGTACCCTGCATATCCCATGACAGTCTAGCTTATGTCACTTTCAAGTATTGCCCCCCACAACCCAGAGCCCCTGCTAGGCGTAGACACATGGCAGTCTCTTCTAAACTCTTGCTGCTCAGGGACCTAAGGTGCTGATACAGTAGACATCGAGCAATACAGGAAAAAACAACAGATACATTTCATATAAGTTACTTCCACCGGGCTGGAGAGATGGCTCAGTGGTTAATAGCCCTGACTGTTTTTCCAGAGGACCTGGGTTCAATTCCCACACCCACATGGCAGCTAACAACTGCTTTTAACTCCAAGATCTGACACCCTGACACAGATATACAAGCTCTTAAACAGGGCTTTGACCCAGTCACAGCACACACTCAAGATGTCCAAACATGAAGCAGGAAGGAAATACACTATAAAATTCAAAAGCCAAATCAGCTAAGGGGAAAAAAGAGGCGCCACAGTCCCTGCCTTCTTACCTGGACACATGGCCAATGACTGTGACCCTGCCAACAGACCTCACCAAACAAGAGAAATACAGGACCACACCCATCTAAGAGCATCCTTACCGGATGCTGTCACGCTCTGCCACAATTTTGTCCCGCTCCTGAAAGGCCCAGTCCCGCCGGCACTTGGCCACGTCTGCTTCCTGGAGGGCTTCCTTCAGCTCTTGGCACAACGCCTTGCACTGCTTTCGGAGGATTTCCACCTCTTTGTTGGCTCTCCCAGCATCCATGGTCACTGTGTCTTTGATCTAAGGGCAAGAGGTAGGTAAAAGGGGTTACCCAGTCTTCACGAACCTGGGGCTCACAGGAAGCACTGAGCCTGGGCATTTACATGGGAAACACACTAGCATTTGTCTCCCTGTATGTCTTTCCCCCTGGGCTCAGGATGCTGGCTCACTGAGCACAGGAGGTGCACATGTACAGGGAAACAGTGCTATGTGCTGGAGAAAGGGGTGGCTTCCATCCACCTCTGCCTCCCCTTGATTCCCACTGGGCTCCTCCAAATTGCTAACCTTTGAAATGAATCACCCTAAAACTCAGACACGTTAGTGAGACAGGGGTAGAGAGATTAAAAGTAACAGTGGAACTAGGGAGATGACATGGCTCAGGTGACTGACCTCTTCCCAAGCCCTCAATTTCACTGATGACACCCTGTAGGGAGCCAGAAACAATTTGCCAAGTGTACTATCCTTGCCAAGAGACCACTCTCACAGGCACTTCCTCTCTGCCTTCTGCTGACCTACACCACTTTTCAGCCTCCAGGGACTTAGCCTGGGACCTTACCCTGCCATCCTTAGTGTTGCTGAGGCCTGGGCTTGGACAGATAAGGGCTGTTTTAGAATCTTCTCACCTGAAAGAGGGCCATCAAGAAGGACCCAGGAGCTGAACCTCAACCCCTAGCAAGATGCACTGCCCAACCAAAGGCCCCAGCTATGTGCCAGAGAATATGGCTTCCAGGTGGGACAGGGTGGTTTCTATCTGACCACCTTCACTGTGACAGTGCCCCTTGGGACAGTGTGATTTCTATCTGACCACCTTCACTGTGACAGTGCCCCTTGGGACAGTGTGATTTCTATCTGACCACCTTCACTGTGACAGTGTCCCTCTAAGGCACCAACTTGCTGCTGTGCCTGCACAGCTGAGCTTGGCTCCTCATGCAGACACAGCTGTACCCAGAGGCAGTGGGAAGGCACTGCTGGCCAGAGTAGCTCAGATAGCCCTTGTATGGCACAGTACTCCATTTAAGAGAGTAAGCTTGGACCTGGGAGAACTTTGCAATGGCAAACTCCATGTAGACACTCTGGGGTCAGAGAACCAGATGAACTGGAAGGCCTATCCAGCTGACCTTGGACAGGTGGCCCAAACAATGTGGTCATCATTCCCTAGGGCCACATCACACCCAAGGACCACAGATTTGGCTTCCTTTTGGCTAGTGTCTGTGGGGCATGAACCTAGAACAATGCAGGGAAGTTGAGAATGTCAACTCAGGTAGCTGCAGGAGGGGGTAGGGCAGGGCTTCTCCCCTGCTTGCTGCTTGCTGCCTCAGAACAATGCCTGGAAAAGATTCCTGCCTCAGCTGACAAGCCACCTGTCACCCAGTCAACACCCCCTGCACAGGCCCAGAGGACTCCAGACTATAAAGGGCATGCCTGACTGCCTGAGGGCTAAGCACCTAGGGCTGAAGGCTGTGGTTCAGACGTCAGACCTCCACATTAACTATGCTCACTGCTGGAGGCCAGCACTAGGGGGTCTGAGTGATTGGCATACTTCTATGAGTGCATGATCACCGCCTACACAGCTAACTTCTGAAATCTGAAAATTCCATGGAGCTGGTTTGCTGTCTTATCACAAGCTTACTTTGTAGGTGTTGAACATTCCATAACCTTTTTAGTCAGGTGACCAATTTGGTCATTCTCCCAAGTGTTTTTGTTGTTGTTTGTTCATTTTGTTTTGTCTTGTCATTGTGATTTCCTAACCTGATATTATACCCCCGTTAGTACACTCACAGATACTAAGAAACAAAAAGGAACAGATGGGCTATCTAGGACATTCACCAAATTCTATTATATTAAATTGACTTATTAAAAGTTCCTTTATGAATGGGCATTGTAGTGAATGCCTGTAATCCCAGTGCTTGCACTCAGGAAGCAGAGGGAGGCAGATCTCTGTGAAAGGAAGATTGATTTCTTTACACAAGTCTCTTTCCTAAAATTTCATCAAACTCAGACAAGGCAGGTGGCTCAATGGTAGAGCAGGTGATAGGTGATGCTTCGAGAAAAGCCCTGGGATGTCTCAAGCACCACAACACACACACACACACACACACACACACACACACACACACACACACACACACACACACACGCTCGCGTGCGCGCAAGAAAGAGAGAGACAGAGAGACATACAGAGTAAGACACACACACACATACAGAAAGAGACACATACAGACACATAAGCATACACAGACACACATACAGAGAGGCACACACAGAGAGAGACAGTGAGACACACACAGAGTGAGAGATACACACACACATACAGAGACACACACACACAGAGACACACACACACACAGACAAAAACATAAGCATATACAGACACACACACATATATAGAGTGAGAGACATATACATATACACAGTGAGACACACACAAGAGTGAGAGATACACACATATACAGTGAGAGAGAGACACACACACACAGAGTTATACACACATATATACAGATTGAGAGAGACACACAGAGAGATACAGACACATAAGCATACACAGACACACACATACAGAGTGAGAGACACACACATATACGCACATAGACACAGATACACACACACAGACACACACACACACACACACAATGCTGTTGCAATATACATGCTCCTTTTAACATTAACCTTCACCCCAATGGTCTGGGGGACATCAATCCCTCTGTATGGGATTGCCATTACTGGCCCATTTTCCTGTTCAAACAGTTACACATCCTAAATGTTCATTCTAAATGGATAATAATGGAAAAGACTTCTATTATTCAAGCTCCATGAGGACATTAACTGCTAACTATGTTTTCTGTTTGTGTCACCTGAAAACTATCCCTCTAGGACAAATGTGACTATTATATCCTGTTTTCACAGAAGGGCAGAGAGGCAGTAAAAGTAAGAGATGAGAGGCCATATGAATGAGGAAGGCTCAGAATCCAGCAGAGTCTCAGTCCTCCCCACTCCTCACAGCCCCCACCTCTACCTGAGCACAGAAGGAGCCACTGTAGGCAGAAAGGCCACCACTTTGGTGGCTAATGTTGCTTGTCAACTTGACATATCTAGAGGGAAGTGCAATCTAAGTATTGCCTGCAAGCATGTCTGTGGGGCATCTTTTAATTTATTTTTTAGATTTGCTCTTATATTTTTGTGTATGAGTATTTTGCCTGCATATATGTATGTGCATTGCATGTGTGCCTTGTGCCCACAGAGGCCAGAAGAGGGTATTAGATCTCCTACAATTGGATTTACAGATGTTTATGAGCCCACATGTAGTGCTGGGTCCTCTAGAAGAACAGCCAGTGTTCTTAACTGCTGACCATTTCTCCAACCCCTGTGGTATATTTTCTTGATTGCTAATTGATATTGGAGGGTCCCACTCAATATGAGCAGTGCCATCCTTAGGCAGGTTGGCCTGAGCTGTGCAAGAAAGGTATCTTAATGTGAGTCTGGGAACAAGCCAGTGAGCAGCATTCCTCCAGGTTTTGCTTCAGGTTCCTGCCTTGCATAACTTCCTACTCCGACTTCCCACAATGGCGGACTAAAACCTGTAAGATGAAATAAATCCTTTCCTTAACAAGTTGTTTGGAGTCATGGAGTTTACCATAGTAACAGAAAGCAAACTAGACAGGTAGACTTGTCACCCACATCCTCACACCACCCACCTTAACCCTGCCCAATACACAGTGATCTCTGTAGAATATTCCTGTCAATCTTTCTCAACTTGCTTTCCACTTCCCAGAAAATCAGAAACATGGAGCAGAGGCATGAATCAAGAACAGCTTTTATGGGGGTGGGGATAATCTATATTCCCAAGTACAGAGACCCTTGTCAGAGTCACAGCATGAACAAAGGGCAGAAGGTCTCCATGCCTGTCCACATCCCAGAAGAGCACACCTGGACCAGGAGAGAGACTCATCAGGTGAAGTAGAGCCAGACGGGAAGGCAGGTAAGCACACAGGTGTTGAGCTGGGAGGCACAGGCCTGCTACCACTAAACATCTCAGTCCGGAAACCCTGGTGGCACCATCCCAGGGAGGAAGACTTTAAGACAAGGCCTAAGATTTAACTCCGCAGAAAGTCCTGCACACAAGAACTTGGAGTGCCCCGAAAAGAAAACCAGAAACTCCTCTGAGTACACAGATGACTCGTGGACAAAGGCTGCTCTTCTGAACCCATAAGACCATGAGGTCTATGCAGCTAAGAACTTTGGTCTTGGGACCAAAGTCTGAGAGAATTCAAGATGGTCTGTGATGTTCTTCACTCTACCAGGAAGAACAGCACATTTCTCCTATAATCAAGCTTCGTTATTTTGAAACAGACAAAGCACAAAGCAATGTCAGTGTCACAGCACAGGAGAGTCAAACTTGGCCTCTTCATGATTTACTATGCAATCATCTCATTTATAAACAGACATAATACAGCCTGTTCACCTGGCACCTGAACAAGGTCACGAGGCTAGCTTAGTCCTACTCAGGAGGTACCTTGTACCCACTCAGCTATGCATGTCCTCTGAAGTCTTCCTGTACCCAGGACAATGGCCAGATGCTGTGTCCCACCTCTTCTCTGGAGCCCAGACTAAACTCAAACACCAAGCCTAAGATCAGTACATACCTGAGTGGTACTTCACAACCTGGCCATTGCAAACCTTCAAAGAGAAGCCCCTACCCACTTAGACCCTCTCATCCAGCCCTCAAGAACTCTGTGGCCACCTTCCATACTGAGCCACTGCCTACCTGTCTCAGGGCCTCCATCTCCTCGCTGGCTGCCTTCTTCTCAGATGTGCTGCTCTTGAGCTTGGACTCAGCCAACTCCACCTCTGTCTGTAGCTTGTCCAGCTCAGAGATGACCTGGTCACGCTCACTCATGATGAGCTTGTACTCGCTGTACACTGCGTCACGCTCCTCCTTGTATTTCTCAGATTCCTTGGCTGTTTTCACCTGCTTGCTCCTCAGCTCTGTCAGCTCAGACTGCAACAGCTCCATCTCCCACTGGAGGTCCTTGTTCTGGGCTGTGGCCTTGCTCAGCTCATGATGGATTGTCTCAAACCTGGGGAGGAAAATGTGGGGTAGGAGGCGCAGGGACCTGCCATGTCAGCTGTGAGACTGCTACCCCTGGCACCAACCCCACTGCACCAGACAGTTAAGCATAAAGTTTTGACTGTGGTCATTCTCTGAAGCCCCAGAGAGAATGGTCATGGAGTACTAGTGCCCTGGGCCTGGTATGCTTCTCAGCCTTTAACAAATGCCAGGCATTGACTGAGGACTGCATGTTCTCCACTCTACTAGAAAGAACATCACATTTCTCCTACAATCAAACTAAGCTATGGGTTGGGGAGGGCATAAAAAACAAAATAGTGTCGGAATCACAGCATAAGAAAGAAAACATGGCCTCATGACTATGCAACCACTTCATTTTAAGATATGTCATGAGGCTAGCTCATTCCTTTTGCACAGAAGGCTCCATGCACCCAGAAAACATTTCCTGAGATGTGTGCCTGACAATAGTGGTTGGTCCTTCAGGGACTCCAGCACCAAACAATTAACAGTCTTGTTACCAAATTCTACAGCCAAGATACCTGTCTGGGTGCAAACTGGCAATTCCTAAGTCTACATATATTCAGAGAATTTTCACAGGAAACCAATGAACATTGCATTGCATCCACACACTGCAGAAATACACTACATGCAACACTGTCCAGCTTGTGAATTATATCTAAAAGCAATGATCCTTAATAAAAATCAAATTTCAAGGAACATACTGCTCAGGATACACAGGTCACCCGCCTTTCCCATTTCAAGTAGGGTAGTCACTATGGTGAAAGAGGTTCATAGGGAGATCTAAGAGTCAGGGTGCTCAGGATACAATAGGGTGCCCAGATAAAAGGAAAGGGAATAATTTTAAGGCTAAGGCAGTATCAAACACAGTGTTCTCATTGACTGGAACATCACAGTGTTCTTAGGGGTCTTCTCCTGGAAGAAGAAGATGACCAGAAGCCCATAAAAGACAAGAGCCACAGACAAAGTGACCCGTTTTGCTACCCCCAACACACACTGCCAGGCACCCAGCTTGGGCTCCTACCTCCTCAGAGAGAGGGCACACTGGTGCTGCAACTGGATGGCTGTGTCCCTCTGCTGGGTCAACATCTCCGTCTGCTTTTGCAGGCGCTGGTTCTCCTCCCCCAGCTGCTCTAGGCGGCTCAGGTCTGAGTTGTGCATGGCGACTTTCTCGCTGTACCTCTTCCGCAGGGCATCATAATCCTTCTTAACTACTTCCAGCTTGTCCATGGCCGTGTCATACAGCTTGTTGAGGATCTCTGAGGAGCCATTGTGCTTTAGCACCTGAGGACCCCAAAGACTCATGCTTACCAAGGAGCAAGATGGTGCTGCTAGTGCTGCATTAACAGGGGGCTGATCCATTGAGATTCACTCCTCTAATGTTTGAGTTACAAAGAATCCCAATTCTATGCACAGGAAGGCTAGACTTGAGTGTCTGAACAGGCCTGAGTTCAAGACTGCCTCCTGACTGACTGGCATCAGGGAGCCTGACAGTGAACAGTCTTCAAAGTAAGACCAGCCCATACTGAGACTGCAACATTGGTCCCTACTAAGCAGAGAAGAACTGTGACCAAACACCCAGGAAAAGACAATTTGTCGACTGTGCTTCTCCAGAAGTAAGAGTGACGTGTGTGCTGTTAACTTCCATGCTGGAGATCAAGCATATCTGGTATGACTCCCCTGGTAGAGGAGCTGAGAAACTTGGACCTGGCTTATCCTGGATTTATCCCATGTCCCTTCTCTTCCTTCTCAGTGTTGATTTTGCCTTGTGTCCTATGGCTACAGTTTTAGGCAATGGTGATGATTATATATTGCATCTTATGAGTCCTGAGCAAATCATAGAACCAAGAGATAGAACTAGGGACTTTCTAAAGTAAGGACATAAAACGTTCAGTGTTGTCCTACGCACTGGCAGTGTGGGGGCAAGACAGAAAGATGTGTCCCATGGTCCTTTAATCCCAATGCCAGGGTAGGAGAAATGGTACAGGAGATGCTTCTGAGCAGGACAGAGTGAGAAAGGAAGGTTGTAAGGGAGGCTACTGCTCAGGGATGTCTTTCTAGAAAGTGATTTCTAAATGTAGGTAACAAAAAAACAAAACAAACAAACAAACAAAAAACACAGGAGGGTCACAGCCAGAGGTTCATAAGTACAAGGGCTTTGGGCAGACCCACAAAGTTATAAAAAGACAGCAAGAGGATGCAGAGTAGGTACAATGGAATACAAATAGGGGCTTAAAAAAGCTTGAACAAGTTCAAGGTTCATAGAGAAGGCAGAATCCTGAGGACACAGCAGACTGTGGGAGTCTATCAAGTGAAAGAGAATTCTAGAAATGAGCACAGTGGTTGGTGCACACTTGTCATCCCACCACTCGGGCAAGCTGAGTCTGGAGCAGTCTCCAAGTTTGAGGTCAGTCTGAGCTATATACCATGCCAGCCATAGCTGTATAGCAAAACTCTGTCTCAAAAACAAGAAAAAGTAACAACAACAACAAAAACCCAAAACTAAACAAACAACCCCCAACAATAAAAACACAGAAAGAATATGAGCATAAGAATGCATCCTGCTGTGACTTATAGGATTCATCATCACCTGGGTTGCTGTTCAAGAAGAGAGAAAAACAAATACCAACAAACAGGAGAAAAGGAATTAAGAGGCAGTCGGGATTGCTGTCTTCTGCTTAGCAGCTCTCAAAGATACTTAGCCCTTGGTGACTCACCAACTCTGTGGGTTTGTTTCCTTATTTCTCAAATGACAGAACAAAACTGGATAGGCTGGCTTAGCCCTCTGCAGCTTCCACAGCCCAGGAACAACCCTTTTTCAACATATGGGTCCCGAGTTACCAACACCATCTTTGCAGCCCAGACAGTCACAACCTTTAACTGTGAAACATTTCCTCCAGAGACAGACAGAACATCTACACAAAAGGAACAACTGATTCAAAAGTCAGAATTGTGATAGAGAAATGGCTCTGTGGTTAAGAGCACTGGCCACTACTTCAGACAATCCAGGATAACTGTCTTTAACTACAGTTTCAGGGCTCCAACACTCTCTCCTGGCCTCCACAGGCACTGCACACATGTGGTGGGCATACATACACGTAGGCAAAACACTCACATAGAAAATAAAAATAAATAAATCTCTGAAAAAAATCAGGGGGCTAGAGAGATGGCTCAGTGACTAAGGGCACTTGTGGCTTTTGTAGAAGATCCAGGTTTGGTTTCCCAGCATCCCAGATGTCTGTGACTCCAGCAACAGGAGATACCACACCTTCATCTGGCCTCTGTGATCACTCATATACACATCTGCATGAAGACACACACACACACACACACACATACACACACACCGGGGGGGGGGGGATGGAGAGAGAAGGAGGAAGAGGAAAAGAGAGGGAGGGAGGGAGAGAGAGAGAGACTAATATAGTTTTTAAAAACAGAATCACAGAACCACAGACCTACCCTCCCCCACCTCGACCCCAGGCTCAGATGCCAGGGCTATAAACTGCCGAAAAAGATGGTCAGAAACCTGCAGCATGCATCTCCCTCCATTTTTTATTTTTTCTTTATTTGTAAAAATATAGGCAGCTTCAATGTTGAACATATTTCAGTTTTCCTATTTTACCTTACCGAATTCTTGAATTACAGCACATATGATACCTAGCCCTTTTGCCTATTCTTTTCAGAAACTGTTCAACAGGAAATCTTAGGATATTGAAGTACAAAACTTATTTACAAGGTAGAAGGTAAAAAAAAAAAAAAAAAAACAAAAACAAAACAAAACCACCCACTGTATTGCAGAAACACCTTTACTCTCAAGAAACATACATTAAGACACTGAAAAATCTGGGGGCCAAGCACCATCTGTCACTAAAAATCTCCTTTAGAGGAGGAGGATGAAAAGGGGAAGGAGGGGGAGGAAGAGAGGGAGGAAGAGAGGAAGGAGGAGAGGGAGGGGGAAGGGGGAAGAGGAGGGAAGAAGGAGGAGGAGAGGCAGGGGAAGGAAGGGAGAGGAGGAGAAAGAGGAGGGAGAAAGGAGGGAGGAAGAGGAGAGGGAGGAGGAAAGGAAGGAGGAGAGGGAAAAGGAGTGGGAGGGGGAAGGAAAGGGAGGAGAAGAGGGAGGAGGAGAGTGAAGAGGAAGGGGAGGAGGAGGTAAGGGAGGAGGAACAGCAACTGTGGCAGGGACTGAAGCATCAGCTTCTGGTGTTGATGGCACAAGGCCTGTAATTACACCACTTGAGAAACAATAGCCAGAAAATCAGGAGTTCACAGTCATCCTCAATGATGCGGCAAGTTAAAGGCCAGACTGTGCCACATGAGACCTTGTCCCAAAAATTAAAGCATGGGCTAGAGCGCTGGGTCAGTAGTTAAGTGTGCTTGCAGAGATCATGAATTCATTTCCTAGCATCCCAGTCATGTGATTTACAACCCCCTTAATCCAGTTCCAGAGTATCTGCTGCCCTCTCTTGATGCCTGCACACATGTCAAATATACAAACTTGTACAGGCAGACACTATATGCATACATTTTTTGGAAAGAATAAATCTTTTTTTAAGAGTTTCTTTTTTCTTTTAAACAAAGGGGTCTAATTTCTATCCTTTAGCTGGAAGCTCAGCCATGCTGAGGGATGGATGCTTTACCTCCTTCCTCAGGCTTGAGAATATTTCATTGTCTGCACAATCCTGTCAATAATCACCTAAATTTCCATTCACCTTAGCACTATTGTATAATAGTCAGATGTTTAAGCTATTGCCAATTTCATTAGCTAATAAGTGGACCTTTGTTTAAATTTTTAAAATTTATTTTTATTTCATATGTATGAGTGTTTCTGCCTGTATGCATGTCATATGCATCACATGTCTACATTGCCTGTGGAGGCCTGAAGAGGGCATCAGATGCCCTAGAACTAGAATTACAGATAGTTAAGAGCCCCCATGAACATATTTTCTGTGTTTTTGGCTTATCTACCTTTGTCTTCTAGGAATCCCATTTCTAAACTTTGGGTTCCCTTCCTTCTCTCCTTTAATTTCTAACTCAGAACCTCTTGTATGCTGAATAAGAACTCTACACCTGAGCTGAACCAGCCTTCTCGAAGCTAGTTTCCTAGTCCAGATACCTTTCCTGGGTATATCTGTCAAAATGACTTTCTGCTACTGTGTGGCTTGTAGTGTCTTTGACACTCTTTACTATGGCAAAATCCATCAAGGACGTCCTTTGTAGTCTATACTTCAGTTGCTTTAAGAAAGCCTCTTCTTCCCTACATTGAGATCATGATGTTTTCCTGTCGTTATGACTTCAAAAGAGTAATGAAGTTTCGTTTTCCCCCATTTAAGCCCCTAACTCCTCAAAATCCATTTTTGTGCATGGCTTGAGATAGATAGAGAACAGCATCTTCTTCCACAAATCACTGACCACTGGAAATTGTGCAAAGAGGAAGAACCAACTGAGCATACTTGAACTGTTGAGGAGCAGGTAATGAGCTCCAGAGCGCATCGGGAACATCCTCAGACAGTGCCACCACGGAGACATGAGAAGACCAACCCACCAGACAGGACTCACCACATCAATGGAACACCACTGCCTCATGCCTATGTCTGGAGAGGGTCTGGCTTCTGCACTGAATTAATGTGCTGGACAAATACTCCAATTAAGACTGACTTCATATGATCCTCTCTAATCCTCCTCCTTCCCAGACATGGAAAAACTCTGAACAAAGACAGAGCTTGAGTTCCCCACAAGAGGGCAGCCGTGGGTATGCAGAGGCTCTCCAGTTTTCATTGAAAAACACTCATTTTCAGGCAGCTAGCTTGGCAGCAGCAATACCTTCACCACAACACAATAGACTTGTGGAGTTTGTGCCACCACAGTGTGTTCTTTTACTGAGGACAGTTTCCCAAATGAAGGCCAGGTGTACCGGACAATCTGGGCTGTGGGAATCAGTCTACCAGGATATGCTTTCATTCCTGTTAAGATAGGTCAGGCCTAGGGAAATGTGTCTTTACACTGCTCAGTACAGCTCTGACAATGTGGTGAGTTGTGAAGTCAAAAGAGACTGGTGAAAGGCAGAGCCACTGTGGCTGCCTCCAGGGCATGGCGGGTTCCCTGGGTAAAACCCTGAGTGAAGAGGTCTTGCTTGCTGTGATCCTAGCTCCACCTCCCTGTACCTCCTAGCCTCTGGCTCAGTGTAACCTTGGAGAAGTACTGGCTCCCAAAGCACAGAACCCAGACCTTCTAAGAGAATCCGAGGCCCCAAGCACTTCTCAACTTCTCTCACAAGGACTCAGACTCAAGCCTGCACTTTATCATCAACAGCCTCAAAGAAATTAGGGAGAACTACAGTCATGTGGATTCCTAAGAACTGGAAAAGATGCTATCTGCCAGTCTAGAATGTTGCCTGTTCATCATTAGAAGACTGTTCTTAGGGGAAGGATAAACACACACACACACACACACACACACACACACACACACACACACACACACACACTTCTTTTGCTGTGATTTAAAAAACACCCTGGTCAAAAGCAGCTAAAGAAAGAAAAGGGTTTATTTGGCCCACAATTTCAGATTGCAGTCTACTACGAAGGAGAAGTTGAGAGAGAATCTTGAAGCACCATATCCACAATCAAGAAGAGAGGGAGAGTAAACACATCAATTCTGATTACTTGTTCTCAGGAAGCTTTCTTCACTTTAACTCATTTCAGGGTCCAGTCTAGGCAGTGATGCACCACAGACTGGATATAGTGGTTTGATAGAAATGCACCCCACCCCCACCCCGCCACCATATATCTGAATGCTTGGTCATTGGAGAGTGGTACTGGAGAGGAATTAGGAAATGTGGCCTTGTTGGAATAGGTATGGCTTTGTTGGAGGAAGTAAGTCATTGGGGCTTCAAAACCCTAAGCCAGTCCTAGTAACTCTCTCCCTTCCTGCTGCCTGCAGATGTGATTGTAGAATGCTCAGCTTCTCCAGCACCATGTCTGCCAGGGCACCGCCATACTTCTCACCATGACAACAATGAACTAAGCCTCTGAATGTAAGTCAGGCCCAATTAAATACCTTCCTTTATATGAGTTACCATGGTCATGGTGTCTTTTCACAGCCACAGGACACAGACTAAGATGCTAGATCAATGAACCATCAAGCCAACCTCCACAGACATATCTACAGGCCAACTAATGCAGACAATCCCTCATTAGACTCCCTTCCCAGGAAATTAATTCTAGGTTGTGTCAAGCCGATAGTTGAGAGAAAGGGGGGGGGGGGTTGTGATCACATGTTTAGCTACAGCTTCCCAGCTAGACTAATGGATGAGGGAAGTGTCTGGGATACCTTGGGGAAAAAGTCAACTTTCAAGGAACAAAAAGGACCATCTTAAAACTAGACCTAGAGCAAGGAGAGAGGAAATACACAGAAATTTTATTATAGCCATGAAAATGTTTAAAATGCACACAGGGTCAGCAAATGGCTCAGTGTGTAAAGACACCTGCTGTGAAGCCTGATGCCCTGACCTGAGGTCAATCCCAGAAACCCACATAGTAGAAGGAGTGAGAGAACCAGCTCCCAAAAGCTGTCCTTTGACTTTCACAGTGTCCTGTGACATGTGAGCACATCTACCCCTCAACTATTAAATAAACAAGTGTAATGATAAAAAAATTAATATGCACAAAACAGAGTGCCAACTGAATGAAATAAAGCAGGATTTTTGACAGTTAAAATAGTCAACATACAGAATGGAGGTCAGACACCACTAACAATGAAACAGTATAGGTTTTTGGATATTCAAAGAAACGGACAATAGAAAGAGACCCATGATACATTCACTGGAGCAGTAAAAAAAAAAAAAAAGCAAAGCAAATTTAGAGGAGAAAAAAGGTTTTCTCTGAAACATAGGGAAAATGTCACAAGGGTATATGCTAATGGTAGCAGAAGTTGGTCACTTCTACCAAGTAAGACAGAACTGAATTTGGGGTAATGTTCTTAGAATTTGCTCCTCTTTTAAAACCAAGGACTGTGCATTAGTTTAGGACAGAAAGACTGATTCAAAAACACCCTGTACTTTGTTTTCCCTACCTAGGTGCTCTTCGTCAAGCCTGATACACGCCCAGAATAATCCAAGATGACCCATTTCCACACCAAGGAAATGGAACAAGGGCCAGGCTTCAGTCCTTAGCCACCTCCCCCACAGCACACACAGAAGACAAAGCACCTGTCTGCAGCTCTAAAGCTACAGGGGCCCAGGCCCAACACCACCCCTCTCATAGGGGCAGCCTCATTTCCTCTGAGATAAATCATGCAGAGGACTGGCAGGCCCCACAAATCCCTCCAGCAAACATGCAAGTCAAACAGCACCATTTATCCTGTAAGGGCCTCTTCAGGTTTACAAGGCGTGGGAGGGACCAGGCAGCAAAACTAGCCTTGTCCAGTGAGGCTGACCTCTGCCTCGTGGGGAGCAAGCCTGTGGCCATCCCACACCACCTGCCCCCTCTGTTGGTAGCCTTCCCACTACCACTACCTGGGTAATGTCTAGTCTATGAAGGCCAGCCTACTAAGCCAAGGGCCCAACAGCACATCACCTCCACAGCATCTTCCTCTGGCAACTTAACCTTCTTTCTTGGTGGGTTCCCAGGCTAGCCCTTGATGAGAACACAGACTAACTAATAAGAGTTGAAAGCATCTGAGACCAGGACTAAATGCAACACACCCACAAGGGCCACAGCTATTCCAAAAGAAAAGGAAGCAAGTAATGACACAGGGGTGGAGGAAGAAGAGCTTCCAATAACATGTGAGGCGAGCAGGGAAGGCAGGAGAGAAAATGGGCAGGGGTAACAAATATGTCTGGATGTATGAAGATTGTAGGTCTTCAACAGAATGAAAGACAGGAAAGTTTTTGCCCCCCTAGGAAGAGATATCATCATGATCACCGTCAATGTCATCATCATCATCTTTAGCAGAGTCTCCTGACAATGACATTGCTCAGGCTGGTGTTGAGTTCACAGTACTCTTGCCTCAGCCTCCCAGGTGCTGAGATTATAGTCATGATATCGTCAAGAGCCACCACGCCCAGTAAAGAGTTTTTAAATAAAATTTGCCAAATGGTTTTAAGGCTTGTCTAGATGCATTATTTTCTTGTGGAATAATATGAAAGGGTTGTACCACACCATAGTTTTTATTCATTAATTGATAGACATCTGGGTTGTTTCTACTTCCGGGATACTCTGAGCAATGCTACTACAATCCTACGTCCCCTAAGTTTTGTGTGAATATGTATGTTTAGTTGTGGAATGGCTGGCCAACTGGTTGTAACAGTTAAAATTTCCAAAGAATTGTTTGTTTGCCCATATTGAGTCCTCAAAAGAGACAGACTTTCCAAAAATGGTTATTAATTGTCACACAAATGAACAATTGGATGGACAGTATTTGGATGGCTGGATGGGTAGATGAATGACTGAATGGATAGAGGGACAGGCAGGTACACAGATGGGCAGGGAGGTAGCTGACTTTGGCCTGCCCATGGCTCTGTAGTCTTACCTGCTGTTGCTGGGCCCGGAGGTCACCTATCTCCTTCTGGTCCTCCTCCCTGAGCCGCTTCATGTCCTCCCAGGACTGCTGTAGAAGATCCCGCTCACGCAGCAGCTTCCCGTTTTCCCGTCTCAGCATGTCCACGTCATCCTTCAGCTGAGTCTGGTCACTCAGGAGCCGGCTGTGGAGGGTGCTGAAACCCCACAGACACATTTAGTCCTGACTAATTTCCCCCCCACATCCCATCTCCAAGTCCTCAAAGTGATCAAGACAATGGCCAGGCCAGCAGCACTCAGAAAGAGGCCGAACCAAGAGAACAAGTAAACCCCAAAAAGACTCAACCCCAGTTCTGAAAACCCCAGCACCAAAAGGGACACAAACATCTCCAAGGAAATGAGGCAGCCCCAACCTGTGCCTATATGTCCTGGGACCTAGGGCAACATGGCAGGTACAGGGCAATACCCTCTGAGGGAGGTCAGGGGCCCCAAAGAGAGAACACCCAATCTGTCTGTCCCCTGAAGTAGGTAGGCCCCAGGCAGAGATCAAAAGACTTGGGCAGCCTGAAACCCACCTTGTGTTTTAAATCTTTTTTTTTTTTTTTTAATCTACCAGCTTCTAAGGCTGACAATAATGCTGGGAGGGGCTAACACTCTATTTTATACTTAGCAAAACTGAGTCCTAGAGATGCAAGTCCTCTTGCAGAAGGCCGGCCCCTTGCTAGACCCAGGGCCCTGAATTCTGTCCAGAAACTGAGAAGGGCAGAAGGTGGCTGGCTACTCCACAAGTCCTGGGGCCCCTCCCAGCACAACACTCACTGATAGAAGTCTGTCTCCTTGGCCACCTCCTCGCACCTCTTCAAGGCGTTGGTATGCTGGTTCTGTAAACTCTGCAGATCTGACATGGCCCGCACACACTGGATCTTTAGCCTTTCATAATCAGGATTCAGCCTGTGGTAGGGCCTGGCCCCAGGAGCAAAGAACCCCATGAACACAGGCCTCAAGGGTCACATGAATTCAGGCTGTATCCTAGATTATCCCAGCCCAGTGGATGCCACGTTCTGGCTCCTATGACTGTGGCCTCCTGATGCTTACTAAACTTGCTATCCTGGCTTCAGGCAGCAGAATCTGGGTGTCCACTTGGAGGAAGCCCTGGCTTCATGAGCTTCTCAATAGCCCACAAGGAGCAGAATTTCCCAGGAGTCTAATCCACAGGTCTGGAACCACCAGAAACTATGAAAATTTTTCTCCTGTCTTCAGAACAGAGAGTATCAATCCTGGTGCCTATTACTACTTAGGTACCCAGAGCACACAATAGGTATTCCCAGGAGGGAGACCGAAAGTCCAGATGGCTTTATAAACTCCCGCAGGGGATCACAATGTGATGCTAAGGTGAGCACAGACCATTAGCAGTGCTGAGTAAAGTGGGGCTCCAAGGCTCAGCACTAGTTTCACATGAAACAGAGACAGGCAAATCCTCAGGCCCCACCACAGAAACCCAGACTCCCAGGATCTGGAGGGGGAAAGGGAACCCTGCATCCTGCACTTCAAAAGACTCCCTGAGGAATGCTGGTGCATGGTTTCCTACAGCAGGCTGAGCAAATGCTTTTTGCCAAGAAAGCAGATACTAAAACTCACAAAAAATTTGTCTTCAAAAGATGCCAGGTAATATGTACCTTTATAAGATGCCTGCATGGCAAGAACATTGAATGGGTTTACAAACCACAGAAAGATCCAGCCAGCAATGTAACAGGTTAGGGTCTTCAGGGAGACAGTACATGTGTGTATGCATGCCCGTGAGCACATAGCACATATACAAGCACCCAGGAGTGGGTGTAGCCATCAGAATGAGGGTACAGGGGGAAAGTTACTGTCTCAGCACATGGCACAGGACCAGGCGGCGGCAGCTAAGAGCCCCTGGACTTCTTTAACACTCTAACAAGCACTCAGCGATCAGGCCCCTCCAACTGCAACCAGAAACACCTACCACACAATCACCTGTGAGACAAACACCAATGCCAAGGGGACTAGCCTAGCCCCTCTACCACAGACCAATACCACAGCTGGCCTATCGCAGAAGTGATTCATTCTCAGGTTTCCTCAAATGGATGACAGGAACACACATATACTTACCTAATCCCTAATCTGTGTGTGTGTGTGTGTGAGAGAGAGAGAGAGAGAGAGAGAGAGAGAGAGAGAGAGAGAGAGAGAGAGAGAGAGAGAGAGAGAGAGAGGAAAGAGAGAAAGAGAGAGAGAGAGAGAGAGAGAGAGAGAGAGAGAGAGAGAGAGAGAGAGAGAGAGAGAGAAGCACACCCTGCCCCCACCAGGGCTTAGGGTTCTACAACTGGCTAGAATCCAAAGGACACCAGGTTGGATAAGGGGACTCTTTGGAGGTGAAGCCTCCAGAAACTGTGGAGCTAAGGAGAAGTGGCTTAAGGTGACACAGTGGCGTCAGGATAGTCACTGGGGAGTTGGGACAATGACTACCTCTTGTCAAAGGTGGCTCCATGTGTGGCGAAGGCCAGGCGCTTGCGTAGCTCGTTCCTCTCACGGGTTATCAGCCGGAGCTGAATGGAGAGGTTCTCCACCTTGTCATTGACCTGCTGCTCAGTGAGGAGGGGTGGCGGGGATGGTGCCTTCCCTGTAGTGCCTGTGGGTAGGTAAGCACAAAAGAACATGCACTTGGGCCCACTCCCAAGGGGCCAGCATGTTCTGACATCATGGCTTGTTCAGCTATTCACCAAGCAGTGATGATCCTTAGGTCTTCTCATCACTCACTGCAAGGCACCAAGTGGAACCAGTCCCTGTCAACTGCTGCAGGTATGCCCATCCCTACTAAGTAGGTCCTATCAGTCTCTTTCCACAGAAGAAGTTGACACCAGGAACTAGACCATCAGGTCTTGGCCAAGGACCCTAAGCATGGCCACTCCCTCCCCAGTCTGGATTTCACATCTCTAGGATGGAATTGTTGGGGGCACTAAACATTGCTTGCTCTGGGCATGCTCATCATCACCCAGTCCTGGACACAACACGTGACTAAAGAGGCAGAGCAGACTACCTGGGCCACAGCCAGAAGCCTGAGAGAGAGGGTGCACATGGAGCAAAGTGAATACTCCGAAGAGTGGGGCAGCTTGGACCCATGAGTTTTGTCTCCATCATCTCTCAGCATGACTAGACAAGCAACCCAGTCCCTACTGCAGATCCACTGCCCCAGGACATGCCCAAGCCAGCCAAAGCAAACAAGCTTGGAGGATGCTGACAGTTCACAGCCTACATGATGCAGATAAATCCTGGGGCATCCATGTTTAATCCATACCACACCCTCATCACTTGACCTCAGGAGCAAAAGCATGCAAATGTTTTACATTTGTATGAAGGACAACAGACACTACTGCCTCTGGCCAGATCTAAATAGATCTCTGAGAATCCGAAGACAAAATACTTCATAAGAATTAAAGCATGGCCCTTTTATAGGTAGCCTCATTGGTGTATCAATCCGACACCTCACCTAACATTTGGTGATCTGGGGCAGGGTCTGACTAGCTACAGCATCCATCTCATTTTGTAGTTGTCATCAGAGAGACTGACTCACTCCTGGGCCATGGCACTTGTCTCCTCAGTGGACCCAGACATACAAAGAGCATGACATTCCCCTTCTCTGTGAGGCCCTGCTCAACCTCTTCTGATCCTTGTTGTCTGATGGTTTACACAAACCAAGTATCAGTTAAATGAAAAATGAGCTTTGTACCTTCCAGTGGCCCCAGGGAGGATGGGGAGTTCCATGTGGTCCGAGGGAAGTGAATTTGTCATGGTATGAGGTGGGAGCCTCAAGCTATTACCCCAGCATTGTCAGCATAAGCTATTACACCAGCATTGTTAGCATCCCACATGGAGGTAATCCAACCCCTGAATCTAATACTCCTAAAATATATTCATCCAGATTGATTGTCAACCTGACTGGATCTGGACATGCCTCTAGATGGATCTGGAAGAGCATGTCCCGGAAGGATCAGCTGAGCAGAGAAGATCTGCCCAACCCCAGTGGACTATAGCTCAGATATAAAGAGGCCTGGGTTACTAGGAGAGCAGAGCTGTTGTGGCCTGCCTGCCTTTGTTTCTTGCTGATACTATCATCCTTAGCTGACATCAGAACCCAGTTTCTTTGTCCTCTAAACAAGAACTAAAGGCCAGTTGCTATCCAGGAATCCCCCAGGAGTTCAGGGTTACTAAGGCATCCATCTTGGAATGCAGTGGCATCTGGTCTCAGATCTAGGTGGGAGGATCTGAGCCAGCTGGCCATCCAGACACAACAGTGGGGACTGTCATCTAGGGTATACTGCCAAGGTGTTCATTTCTGTACCATGCCACTGTCCTCATCTCATTAGTTCCCCCAAGTGCCCACCAGGGTTATATTGCCATTACCCCTGAGCAATTGACACCACAAAACCAGACAGTAACACGTGAGCCTCTAGCCCTAGCCTCAGACTCAGCTCTAACCTAAGATCCAGGCCTCGACCACTCCACTTACCAATGGGACTGGATTCCTCTCCTCTCTACACTCCACCACTACCATCTTCCCCATTGCCATAGCAAACACATACCTACCCAAGGAACATAACAAGGCAAGATCAACCAGGCCTGGGACCCCAGAGAGTAGCAGCCTCTCTGACTTATCTCTGATGACTACAGCAATTCCTACAGAACCCTCAGGACAAATCCCAGGCTGTGCTAAATCAGGATGCTCTAAAACATCCCAAGTGGTATGGAGAATCCTATCATCCCTCAAATGAAAACTAGTTTTGGGAACTGGGAAGGTAACTCAGTCAATACACTACCTTCTTAACAAACATGAGGTATTGGGTTTGAATCTCCATAAGCCTTATGAAAGTGCCAAGCACGGTAGCATCTGCTGGTAATACCAGTGCTAAGGAGGCTGAGAGAGCAGGATCCCTAGTGCTAGCCAGGAGGCCAGGTGGCCTAGACTAACTGGTAAGCACCATGCCAATGAGTCCCTGCCTCAAATGGGACTCACATCAAAAGTTATCCACTGGCTTCTACACACATGCCCCTCCACACACACACACATACACACACACACACACACACACACACACACACACACACACACACACACACACACACACACAGCATACATGCATAAATATACAAATTTTTATTGATTTTTTTTAAATCTTTTTTTAACATGCTTCCTAGGGTTGGAGAATGTACTGAGGATGATGCTGCCCTACAATGCAACAGTCACAAAGTCCCACAGATCTCCATACTAGATTGTTCTCCAACAAGAATGTGTATGCCTCAGAAGCAATAGCAGCACAGGCCAAGGCCCAGGTCTATAAAAAAAATAATCACACGCTGGGGCTGGCTGTGAGTGTGAGCAATGGAGTGGCAGTAGCAAGGGACAGAGCACAACCATACCCCATCCTGAAAATCCCCAGTTCCTGTGCAACCATACACTGCTGGGATCCATGGGCAGCTGGGCATGAGGGTAGAAGACTTACTGAGGGCTTTCTGCCTCTGGCTCCCTCCTATCTCCTCCCATGCTCCAGGTAACCCTGAGGCTTCCTTTGCCCTTCTTCACTGCAGGCTACATGTTTGACTGCAGATTCCTTGAGCCTGCACTCAAAACTAACAGAACACTAGCACTAGCCAAAAGCAGAGGGGACACCCAGGTGTCCATCCTGACTGTTCTAGGCTATGACTGTTGAAAGTGATACCATGAAGAGACAGCACATGGTCACCAGGTTCACCAAGCCAGCCTTACTCACAGCCCAGGACCAACCAGAGCTGGCAGGAAGGACCTGGTCCTTTTCCTGGGCAATTGATTCTTGTAGCTCCTGAGCTGCCCTCACAGACTCCACATAGACTGTGGTATGCACGCTGGCATGCTCACACACACACACACACACACACACACACACACACACACACACACATTTTGGCATCAGACTCTTACTGTGCCTAAAGCAATCCCTTCTGGGTGAAATGCAGACATCTCTTGCTGCCCTCTTTCCTGAAGGAAATGAAAACCAGGAGCACCTAGCACAGCCTTGCCCCTTCCTGGCTCCCTAGCAAGACAAATTAATGCCCCGGAATCCTCCACTGGGGTCTGCTTTTTAGGAACCAAGGCAAGCAGGGAAGACCAGGCTCAAGCCCCACCTCCTCCAAGAATCCCCCTATTCCCTGCTCAGGACTCACTGCACCTTCCCCAGAACCACACCTTTCTTGATGTATTCCACAACGACTGAAGACCAGCTTCCTTCTGCCTCTCTCATGTCTCTCTGTTCTCTATCCTCTCAGGGTAGTGGCATGTATGGCCTTGGGAACATGCTCCCAAGTGACCACTATAGTCACTTCCTGCAAGAGGAGAAGGTGCTCCTACTAGACAACATCATAAATGTTAGGCATCAAGGGCTTCCCCAGGGTACAAAAGATTGTCCAGGGACTGGGGATGTAGCTCCACTGGTAGGGAACTTGCCTGGCAAGCACAAGGCCCTGGGTTCAATCCGAGCACTACAGAAACCAGTGTTATAGTGCATACCTGTGATCCTAGAACTATGTAGAGGAGTAAGAGGAATCACAATTGCTAGGTCATCCTATAATGAGCCCAAGCCAGACTGAGTTTATGAAGCCCTGTCTCACAAGAAAAGAAATCTAAAAAGATAAAGGCTGTGCAGGGAAGAACCTGCTGAGATCAAAGGGAATACTCCTGGCTTCCCTGCTGTCTAGGTTCCTCCCAACAGAAGCCAAGTTACCCTTTCCAGGAACCTTCCCTGGAACACAAGGAAATCCTTTAGCACCTTTCCTTCCCACAAGCCTGAGATCTGTTGCACTGGTTCATAAAAAATGCCCCATTACCTCCATCTGCAAGCACTGAAGGTGTCCCAAACATTGACTACGAGTGTCTCCTCTCTCCTTAACCTCCCCCCCCCCTTACTCAATATGAGAAATACTAGACTACTGCAGAATTAGGTCAAGATGGATGGGGAGGCACCCACTGTGCCAGAAATCTCCTCAGCGCTGTGTGCCAAGCTGATGAAAATTACCCCAAAGAGGTCTCAGCAGAGAGACAAAGTTGCTACCAGACTGTTCACAACAGAAGCTGAAGTAGTAAGACCTCAGTCACCTAAAAAAAGTACAAAAACTCCTAGGCAGAGTGTGGTTGCCCAAACATGAATTTAGAACCTGGGGCAAGATGACTCAGTGAGATTCTGTCCAAAAAACAAACAAGCAAACAAACAAACAAAACCACCAACAACAAAGATGAAACACAGACTTAGTATGTAACTCAATTGGGAGAATACTTCTCTAACACATATGGGGCCCTGCATTTAGTCCCCAACACTAACATAAACTGGATGTGCCGGTGTGCACCTGTAAGCCCCAGTACTAATGAAACAGAGACAAGAGGCTAAAATTCAAGGTTGTTTGTGTCTCCACAGCATGTTCACAACAGCATGGGATACATGAGACACTTGTACTAGCTAGTTTTTACTGCCAACTTGACACAAGGGGAACCTCAATTGAAGGCCTGTCTTGATCTGTTTGGCCCCTGCCACAGAGTTACTACCAAGAGGTTATTCACATTTAAATGCCTTAAAATGAAGTGAAATTTTTGGGTTTTCAATTACACAAGTTATATGTAATTGATTCTGTAGCCACCTGTGGCCAGGGGTTTCCATCTGGGATCTCATAGGTGACAATCCAGATTAAGAAGACAGCCCATCCCTGTAATGTCTCCGTATGACCAGAGGCAACTCCTGCAGAGGTCCTGAGTAGGGAGGGTTTTTATGAGCATTTTTTTCTGCTGCCTGGGCCCAGAGCCGCGCCAGCCCCAAATAATACACAGAGACAAAGGGGAGCAAGCCACTACACAGCTTTCCTCCACGTTCTTGCCTCTGCTCCTATTTGAGTTCCTGCCATGACTACCCTCAGTGATGGACTGTGTCCTGGAAATGTGAGCCAGGTTACTTTTGGTCATGGTGTTTATCATAGCAGCAAAAAGCAACCTAGGCCAATGCAGTCTCAGAAAGCCCCTGCCTCCAATCTTAAAACCAAAGCCATGCTCTGTTGAATACAACTTGTTCTTGTCCACTGTTTTATCCTGAGGAAATGAAGCAGGAAAAGTGGACATGATCTCCCTATGCTAAGGATCTTGTTCTTACCTTTCCTAAGGTCCACAAATAAAGACAAGTAAAAGTGGGGGTATCCATCTGTCCTTACAAGCACCTCACCCTGCAGTATCTATAACATGCTCTGCCTCTCACTGGACAACACTAGGCCAGCAGGAACTGTCTAGTTATGAGGAAGACCTGTCTGGTCTCTTCAGTGGACTAAATGTAGCCCATCACAGACATTCCACCTCCCACCCAAGCGTGGTGGGCTGCCTAACTGCAGGTGGTAAGCCCTACCCCAGTTTCTGATGGCCATATGCTCAGGAATCTGCACCCTGATGAGTGCCCAAGCATGCTAACACAGGGTCCAGGCTTGTAGCACAGGTGTAGGGACAAACCAGTGACTCTTTTGTCCTCAATGAGAGGAGACCCTCTGATGGGAGATGTTATTCTGTAAGAATATGTTTCTCATATTGGTTAATGAATAAAGCTAAAGCACTGTTGGCCAATAGGAAAGTAAGATAGGTGGGACTAGGAGACTAGGAGGAGAGAGGAAGGAGGGAGGAGATTCAAGATGTAGGATGGAGAGAGCAGAACCCCTCTCTCCAGCAAGATAAGACCATGTGGAAATACTTAGATTGATAGAAATGGGTTAATATTTAAAACAGAGCTAGCCAATAAGAAATGCTAGTAATAGGCTAACAGCTTTATATCTAATACAGTGTCTCTGTGTATTATTTGGGGCTGGCGCGGCTCTGGGCCCAGGCAGCAGAAAAAAATGCTCATAAAAACCCTCCCTACTCAGGACCTCTGCAGGAGTTGCCTCTGGTCATACGGAGACATTACAGGGATGGGCTGTCTTCTTAATCTGGATTGTCACCTATGAGATCCCAGATGGAAACCCCTGGCCACAGGTGGCTACAGAATCAATTACATATAACTTGTGTAATTGAAAACCCAAAAATTTCACTTCATTTTAAGGCATTTAAATGTGAATAACCTCTTGGTAGTAACTCTGTATTATCCCTCACAGACCTGAGTGTTGTCAAGTCTGGCTATGACAGCTAAACTGCTAGTGTAGGCAGTGTTCCACATGCCTGAGGGGGCATCACCCAATCTTCATGTACCTAGCCTGATCAAGCCATGCCTGTGATATGAGGTCACACGTTTCACTACTGGTTAAGGGAGTGGGTGTGGGTGTTCAGCTGTGAATAGAAGAGAAAGAAAAGCAAATCTTGGTTCCTGTGAGCTTGGGAGGATTGACATAGGAACACAGCCAGCTCCTATGTGAAAGAACTGGGCACAGCCAGTGCATGCTGCGCTTGTAATGGGACATACATCAAAGATTTGCTCTCAGGCTGCTCATGACTCTCAAAAAGTGTCTGAGGACATTGCTGATCCTCTGCACAAGGGCTAACTTGCCTTCAAGTTCAGCCCATTGAGCTAGGCACGAAGCCTGTAATCCCTGTTCTTGGGAAGCTAAAGCAGGAAGACCAAGAATTTATAGCTAGCCCATGCTACTTTAAACCCCTGCTCATGCTCAAAATGCTAACATAAGCAGAAAATGCTCTGAGAAGCAGAGCCTCTCTCTGGAGACCCTGTGAGATCATACATGCTCATTGGAAAGGTGACACTGCCAGTTCAGAATGACAATGTGAATATGTCTGCAATATCCACTAGAGATGAAATACAGCCAAGACACCTCATCCCCCTATTTATCCTGACAGCCCCATTCCTGAAAAGCCAGACCCATAGTCAGTCAAACAGTAATGCAGAACTCTGTCCTTCCTGAGCTCTAGATGCCATGAGAGCTAGAAAGTAAATGTGCTCTTTTCGGATGTCCATGATCCAGGAAATGGAGAATGTGAACCTTATTTAGAAATTTAGAAACACCGTGTTTTACAGATGAGCAACTTGGCCACAGTGGAACAAGACAGGCCTTGAACCGGGTGTGATCAGTGTCCTTAGCACTCCTACTCAGAGAGAGTAAGAGACAGAGAGAAGAGGGGCGGAGGATGATGGGACTGTTCATGAAGAAGCCAAACATGAGAACTGCTGTCTCAAACCCTTGAGAGCACATGACTCTCTGACCTTGGACTTTTGATCTCCAGAACTGTGAGACAGGTTTCCATGGCTGAAGACTCAGGCTGTGAGACTTTACTAAGGTCACCCAGAATCACACACAGAGTCTGTTCTTAGCACATGGCTGCCTCTGATCACACTGACCTCCCATTCCAAGAGAAATTTTTAAGTCTCCTATCCTGAGATTTAGCTGCCCAGGTACCATCACCTACCCTACAAACATCTTCACACCTGGTTTGAAGAGTTCAGAAAGTGACTACTGGTTGGGATGTCATCTCTAGCTGGTTTGGGAAACTCCTGGTGGGTGTCAACTTTCCCAATTCTCTGTAGCATGAATGCACAATGACTTAACCTAGTGATCTCTGTGAGCATTCAAATTCAAAAAGGGCAAAGGTCACACACAGGAACTTTGGAAGGCTAGGAAGTCAACCCCGTTTCCTGTCAGCATATGTACAGAAAGCTGACATAGGGCTGGTCTCATTCTCCTAGGCTCAGGAAAACATCCATTTCAGCATGCACAGGCTACTTGTCTAGGACAAACACACTAGCCCTATTGCAAAGGACAAGCATGAGGATTCCATCTTAATAAGAAGCTTCTGGGGGACTGGCCAGACTCATGGAGTTAGCCTACTCCATAAATGATGAAGTAGACAAACTCACTTCCCACTCCCACCTCTCTAACCAAAGCCAGACATTTGTGATAATAGAAAATGAGAATGTCACCAACAGAGGACAATCTCACATATAATCAGATGGGAGAATTGATGTCCCATGCCATAAAAACCCTTCCCAGGCCATCCCTATTTAAGACCCAAGCCACAGTCCACCCACTGTCCCCAAGAATGGAGGACTTACCCACACTGCTGAGGGAGCTGCTGCTCTCCGAATCTGAGGGCATGATGGACAGGACACTGTAGGTGGAGCCTGGGGACATAAAGAAGACCTATATGTTACTAACCCAAGGGCCGCTAGTCCTCAGCCCAAGCTCTGCTTTATCATTCCACTGCACCAGGGCTGGGGACCTGGAGTCCAGGTCAATGGGGAGATGTGCCGAACAGTATCTGAACTTGGCTCATTCTGCCCAGCTTTTTTCACACTCAAACTGTGACGCTCTAGAGTCTGATCAATGTGTAAAGGGAGTCCAGTCTGCCAGCTGCCTTCTGTCCCACACGTCCATCTGAGTTTCAATCCTCAGAATCCATGCTGGAAGAACAGAACTGACCCCACCAAATAGTCCTCAGACCTCCACACATGTATGCATGCACTCCTGTACTCACATGCCCATGTACACACAAACACAATGCTAATGATAATCATAAATTAGTAATAGCATGGGCACAAAGAGGGCTCAAAAGGTAAGAGTGTCTGTCACCAATCTTGATGACCTCAGTCAATCCCCAGGTCCCACATAGTGAAAGGAAAAACACACCCTTCACACACACACACACACACACACACACACACACACACACACACACACACACTGAATAAATGTAACAAGATTTTTAATAATAAAAAATAAAGCTACTCAAAAACTTATGAACGATTACAATGTCACCAAACATAGAGCAGCACATTTTGTTTGGTGCCACCCTGCCACTCCCAGCCAACATAAGGGAGGACAGGAACACTGATGGTGAACAGGCAAGTGTCAATAGCTTTTTATGTGTACACACCTTCAGGGTTTATTTTCAAATATTTTCCAATGCCAGGTGCACCCTGCCAAGCTCAGGAACAACCTATGGACTGTTGGGTGGTCGGCACTAGGCATAATGAGCATGCACGTGGCCTGCTGGACCCTGGTTCCAGCCAGTGGGAAGAAGAGGTTCAGTCCTGACCCTGTCCCCTTCCATCAGTGACCTTTCACACTGAAAGTAGAAAACAAATGTGTATATTGCTCTCTATGGCACAAGTGAGACAAAATTAAAGGACAAAGCAAACCAATGCCCCTGGGAAACTGCACCGGTGGGGGCAGTTACAGAAAAGCATGCCAGGCAGGGGTAGCAGGTTACCCGAAACAGGAATGAAGAGGAATGTTTTGTTCCCAGAATCAGGTGGCTAAGCACAGGTAGGGTTTTGCTGTAAGGGCTCTGAACAAGCCTCGGGGCTCTGGCATTAGAAAGCTGCCAAGAATAACCCAGAGGCAGAAGGAGCCTGATTCAGAAGGTTCCCTTCCCTTCTCCACCTCTTTTCCTGGGTCTCCAAGACCTACAGTATCATGAAAGGTAAAAGGAGTGGGGGGAGAGGTGCAGCAGTGGTGGGAAACAATTAAATAAACAGCAATGGGAAATGGAGATTTGGGCAGCAGGTGGCTTCATGGCACAGTGAGGAAACCTCCAGAAGAGCAAAGAGCACCCCAGAGGACAGAGGAAACAGAGTAGGGATTGAGGTCTACCTATGAAGATTAGAGGGATCGAATATAGAGCCTAGTAAGGAGTTAGCCGGGCTGCCTATTAGACAAGGAGATAAAGAGGGAGTGAAAACAGAACAGTATACACTGGGGGGGGGGGCGGGGAACAGAACAGGCCAGTGGCCAGCAATGACTGGGAGCACTTCATCACTGAACTTCAGAGGTATCAGATGAGTGTGGGTGTTAAGCAGGAAGAAGTGGGTAGGTGTCTGATCTTCCAGGGGGACAATCCCAGGATGAAATGTGTCCACTGGTGTCTCCCCAGCACTCTCATGGCCTGACAGTCACAGGGCCATTTGTACATCATTTGCAGGGCAAGAGAATCAAAAATATTCCATCCACCTCTGAAATTCCAAGATCCAGCTAGAAAAGGAAGAAGATATCATGTTCATGCTCCTATATTTCAAGTCCCATCGACAGCTAATATATAGTGGATTGTTTTCAAAAGATACCTTCTTGAGAAAGCCAGCACAAATAAATGTTTCCAGTCACATCCTCAGAAGTCTGTGCTAAAGTCAATCCAGCTAGGCACTTCAGCCTACACTCCCTACACACCACTGCCAAAATGGACTGCTTGCTTCTTTCTCTTACTGGCATATGCAGTGTCCCATCTTCCAGTAAAGCAACTCCCCCCACACACACCACACACACCACACACCACACACCACACACACACACACACACACACACACATCATCTCCCTCCACGACAAATTTCCACTCTTAATTAAGCTTGGCAGATGCCTTTTTTCCTCCCTGCCTCATGTCCTCCCTATCTGGGGGAGTACATTTCACATCTATGCAATCAATACATTCTGTTCCTCTTCCCTGTCCCCAAAGTCCTGACTGGGCTATGTGGCCTGTCTAGGGCAGAGTGACACCTTTATCTACATCTCTGGGAATCATCCTAGCCCCTCATCACAGACAGATGGCAGGGCTCCTTGCCCCAGCAAAGCTGATGGGTATCAGGAGTAACTGGTTAAAACTGAACAAGACCTAGTTTTATCAATGTTCTCAGAGCCTTGGACATCATTTGGGGAAAAGGACCCAAAGATGACATTGTCTGAACAGTGTTTTGTGTTCATAACCATTGTCTTTAAAGCCCTATGTGGTCAGGACTGTTAGCAGACGGCAGGGGAGTTAGCTTCCCTCCCCCAAACTAGAAACACACACACACACACACACACACACACACACACACACACACACACACACACACACAAAAAAAAACAAAAACAAAAACAAAAACAAAAACTACACAGTGTCCTCTAAAAGCTGATTAACTTCCTGAGGGGAACTGAATGGCATCGTCTCCCTGGAGGTTTCACAGACATCCCACCTCAGGCCAGCATACTTTGATGTCATGTCTAGCCCCTCCATCTGCAGTAGCCATAAGAATGTGAAAATTCCCCTGATGCCCAGAAGGGACTGCTGAAGCTACCCAGACCTTCTGTGGGGCAGGAACACTCTCTACTCAGAAGCTCAGGTCACTCACTGAACACTATCGTCAGCCCAGTTGTCCTCACATTTGCTATCTGAGGGCCAGCCTGTGAGAACATAAACAGACTAAAGAAACCCAAATGATTCACATGGAAATATCCCCACAGAAGACAAGTTTCAGGTGGATGTGTGAGCTTGAGAATCATCTATGTGGGTTTGCTACCATCTGAGGAATTGCTTGGGGACCTGGTTAAAGGATAGATCAGGGTATGACCTGAGAGTGCATTGCTAAGAAGCCTCAGGACATGTGGCCACAGACCCATGGTGCAGGAACCAAGGGCAGGAAGCAAGGCTACAAGAGAGATGGGAGTAGGGCTATAGATGGACGCTTCCACAAAAGACGAGGGGGGGGGGGTAGTAGGTGCCTCTGGGAGACAGCTGACCTAGTGACACACTCTGGGACTGACCTTCCAAAAGCACTATCTATGTCCTTCAGAAGAGCTCAGGCCTGCTACTCCTGTTTACAGTGTGACTCAGTTCTACGGAGTCACTGAGACCAATTTCAAAAGAACTTCCAGAACTGTGGTGATAAGGGAACACCCTAAACTCTCAGGCCCCTGTCAGCAGCCTGCAAGGGCCAGGACATCCCTTCACCACCACCACCACCCTCCATTCACTTGGAATTGTGAAGGACTGGGTGACTCTTACTTCCACTGTGGAAACTGAAAAAAAAAAAAAAAAAAAAAAAAAAAACAGCTAAACTAGCGTGCAGATGTTCCTAACCACCTGGACCCCTAAGACAGTATGGCCACAGCCAGGCCAGCTCCCACTACTCAACCACTGGGAAATGGGCTTGCTATTCTGAGGCAGCTCTAAACCCCCAAGACAGCAGGTATCAGCAGCTGGGGCCTGCCCCACCATGCTGACCTCTTAAGAGCTCACACCTGAAGTACTATATAGCCCACATGTCCAATCACTCCAGACCCACATCCCTGCAGAACACTGGATGGTCAGTTGAGAGGAAACAGGATCAGAGGTTTCATAGTTTGTCCTGCTAGGACAGTCAAGAGAGACTCTTTCCCATCTGAGCCTGTAGGCCAGAGGAGATGGGGTTGACTAGAGTACAATGGCCAGCACCAGCTCCCCTGGGCTTATCTCTCCGATCCACCTTTACCTCACCCACAGGCTCTCTGGGTATCTATATGCTTATGATAACAAGGGGATGATGGGAATGCTCCCTTGTGGAGGTCCTGTGGGGATCAACTGAATTTCTACACAATGAGTGTCTGAAACAACACCCGATATGGCCCCAAGCACAAGTGTTGAGCTTAGATTCTGGTGAGCCAGCCGCAGCAGGCCCTTCCTACCCTGCCCTTGTCCACTCCTGCCTTACCTATATGGAAGGCTGTGTCAGTGATGAAATCACAGTTCATAAGGAGACTGCAGACTGCATGGCACTCTCTAATAGTCAATGATAGTAGCTAATGGGTCCTTAGCCTAGTAAGTGCTAGGACTGTGCAAGTGTTGGCTCACACTGCAGACATCGCTTGAGTTAACACCCATAATGACCCTGAGGTTGTCATTAGGTTCATTTTACAGAGGAGGAAACCAAGGCTGTCTCAATTACACAATGTGTTTAAGGGAGAGCTACTAAGGGCAAACAGGACATGATCCACGTGTGCTACCCTTTGAGTCTGGGCCCTCGGGGCTCTGAGGTGGCAGGGCATCCTAGAGAAGATGCAGAACATCACCAGCCCTCACCAGTGAGCCATTCCCCTCCTGACTATGGAGATGAGGAAAAGGTGGGTAGTGAGAGTCATGTTTATTGCTCACATCCAGTGGTGCTGGGTTAGAAAGGCCTCTTGAAAACTGCATGAAGAGCAGGCCCTGTTCCAGCTGTACACACTGCAACCCAACAATGGAGGCTGACAAACCTCAGTCATTTTAGGGAACTAGCAGGATTATCATGGGTGGCCCTGGGATGCATCTCACACAGTCAGAGTCCTACCTACCCCATGCACCTTAGGAAAAACTTAGGGAGTCTTATCTGAGAGTGAAAAGATGCTAACCATGTCTGTGCACACCAAGCTGGTGACTCAGACCATGCCTGATTTGTCCTCAGTATGCACAGTCCACTCAAAACCACTGAGCTTATACATTAGGATCTGTCATCAGATCCCCCATCCATACACAAGGAGGTGAGACCATAGTGTTCTTTGTAAAGTTTGATGACACATACTTTGAGCTTGGTAAAATGGTGCTTATCTCTCCCCTTTTGGGTCATCATAAGGACTATTATCTAACTTGCAAAAGTGGCAGGGTGTCCACTGCCCAGACAATGGAAGCATGTACTTGTGAGGAGGACAGTGGCCCTGGGGGAGCAATGGGAACACCATTTGCCTGAAGCTCTGTGCTGTAAAGATTGAATCTGTATCCCAAGAAATCCAGAGGTCAATTTTGCCTCTGAACATGCTCTCCAATCTGGAACCCATAACATGAAACAAGAGAGAAAACAAAGCATGCAAAGCCATAAGTTTTTGCTGCTTGCTCACCTGGTGGGGTGGGGGTGCTTGTTTTACTGGGATGAAAGGTCAAGCCAGATAGCCACTTCTGTTCCAGCTGAAGGCTTTGGGGGGCCCTATAAGCAAGGGCCTGGAAACACTAACTCCTTTCAGATAGACTGAGCTTTATATGAGGAAATGGGTGGAAAGGGCCTGGTTCTATCAACCAGAACCAGATAGGGACAACCTTTAATAGTGTCTCCCATCATGAAAACAAGCCTGACTTCCTTGTTACTCTTTACTGTGATGATTGACTTATCTGCACCCAAAAAGTACCAGAGATACAAGGCAGGGTCTTAGGGCTTGGCAAGAGGAGGCTGGTCCCCAGTTATACCTCAAGGGTATACAGGGGTGGAGTAGGCTGGGTATCAGGAATGTCTTACAAAAGTGCAAAAAGTCAAGAATGTCCATTCATTAGTGATATCTGCAGCTAGCCTGACCAGGGCCTGCAACTGAAGAGCCTGACCACAGTACCATTGCCCTGCCCTGCACTACGCTCAATGTGGATTGAGTGGGGAGTGATGGCCATGTTCCTCCGGATTCCAGTCAGTACTAGCAATAGTCAAAGCAGTCTTGAAACAGACTCCTTCAAAGCTGTGAGAGCCACATAGAAAGGATGAAAATCTTTGAAAGGCCTCTGCCTTAGCCAGCTCCTGTACCCAGGTTGAGCTCAATTTTCATGTCCACCAAGAGAAGAGGACACCACCACCACCACCCCCCCCACACACACACACCATATCTCTGGCCTATAGAGTCCACTACCTTCCATCATCTCAGGATATCTCACTGTGTGACCCTAAGCCAGCCGCTCCCCCATTCTGTTTCTTCCTTGCTTACTGAATAGGGACTGAGTGATAAGCAGTCAATGAGTAAGAGCACAGAGAAGTGACATCCTCTGAACAGCTGGGCACCCATTCAGCTCTGAAATCCTGCCTCAGTGGCCTCCTAGGTATTGCAGGGCTGTGAACTGGCTCTGGCAGACAGGCTCAGGCTTTGTTCAACTCCTGGGAGGGTCACTGGGAGAAAGACCTTTTTACAAAGAGCCTCTTTGCCAACTATTACATCCCTCTCTCCATGTCCTAATGAAAGACTATTCTAGTAGGCTAGGAAAGCATGATGGTTACTCTCAATTATCACTCTGGACATGCCTGTGGGGGATTATCTAGATGGCACTGACTGAGGTGAGACCATTCACCCACTATTCATTCCCTGTGCTGGTATAAAAATGAGAAAGAAGATACAGATTTAACAATGAAAAGAGGAGGACAAGGAAACTGAGCTAAACAAAGCACTCATTACCATTACTTCACTGTGGATGTCATGTGGCCAGTTGCTTCAAACACTGCTGCTGTGTGATGGACTGTAACCTCAAGTTATGAACCAAAGAAACCCTCTTCCTCATAGTACTTTTGTCTGAGTATTTTGTTACAGCAACAGCAAGAGTAACCAAGACACAGACATTTTTCCCCCTCTCCACCTTTCTATCAGCCAAGCCAGTTACAAGACACTTACAAACCAGCTCCGCCTTCCCTTACAGATCTCCTGTCCTGCTGCATGCTGAACAAACCCACCTTCCCATTCAGTCCTCATTGACATCTGCATGTGGGCAACAGAAAACCAAAGCACGAGAGGGGTGTTGGTGTACTATACACGGTGCCCCCTTTGGTGGGCATGTCTGTGCTGGGAAAAGGGACCCACTCTAATGATCAGAGGTCACAGAGACAGCTCAGAAGGTAAAGACACATGCCACCAAACCTGATCCACATAGTGGAGACAACCACCTCCCAAGCTGCCCTCTGACCTCTACCCCTGTGTTTGTATTAAACTAGAAACCAAAAGGGGCATCTAAAAAGAAATTCCATGCCCGAGCCTACATCTGGAAAGTAGCCCAGGGCTGGTTAGTGACCTCTGCCATGGGTAAGACAAAGAACTGAGGCTCACTACTGGGTCTCTATTAGTTGGACTACATCCAGAAGCTATTTGCTTAGTGCTTGGCAGGCTTATTATAATTAATTGCTAATTGGAACTAAACTCCAAAATCCAATCTGCTCTCCAATTTTTTTAAAGTTCTATCTTATTTATGGATGTGTACATGTCTTAGTCTGCATGAGTGTATGCACACGTGTGTGCAGATGCCCAAGAGGGGCAGAAGAGGGAATTGGATCAATGTAAAACTGGAGTGAGAGGCATTTGTGAGCCATGGGTAGGTGCTAGGAGCCTAACTCTGGTTCTCAGGATTAGCACCAAGTGCCCTTAACCTCTGAGCCATCTCTCCAGCCCTCTCCATACCGCTTAAATGACCAGGACTGAAAAAAAGTCCTCCAGGAGAAATAAAATGGTACCTGTCTCTTTACACTGATTTGTTTTGTAAAGCCCTGCCCAAAGCACATAGTCTTCTGATTCCAGACATCATCTCAGATAAGGTGACACCATGTGAAATCATTACTACAGCCAATTATCTAGCACCTAATGTGAATTCTCAAACAGGAGCCTTCAGAGGAAAAAATTGGTTCCCAAAATTGCAGGGCACAGTGACATGTCCAGCCCTAAAGAAATCCACTTAGCTCTTACTCACTCTCCGCTCTGCTGTGTTCACAGCAGGGGCAAGGAGCTTCCAGCTGGGAGCAGAGCTACCAGACCCACACATTCCAGCAGGAACAACAGCTCTAGAGATTATCCTCCAGCCCTACCAAAACAAAGCAGGACAACAAATCTTGAGCATCCACCTCCCTTAAACCCAAAGCAAAGCTGCCATCAAATTCCAGATTCATCTCAGTGATTCCCTTGACACATGACATTTAGCCCAAAGGCATAGCCAACCTCATCCTCTACAGAGCAGTGGATAGGCTGCTCTTCTCCACTGCAGAAGGAGGAGCTCCCCCATCCATCTCAGGAAAATCTGGCCCCACGATGTCTTCTGATTGCCAGGGACAACCACAGGAAAAGGGGAAGGAGAGTAAAAGTATTTCAAATGCTAAGAGGATGTGGGTTATCATTTACACAGGGCCGAGGAGAGAGGGGGGTGGAGTTGGTCTTATGCAATAAGGAAAAATAGTTCCCTATTTTGTGGAAAAAACAAAACAAAACAAAACCACCTAAAACCAAAACCCACATCTGCAACCACAAAGGACTGCAAATGAAACCACAGTAGGCCAATCCCCAAAGTAGGCAAAGACGAAAAGCAAAAGCAATCCTATAGCTTGAACCTCTTGGCCATCTGAGGGCAAGCTAGGTTTTCTTTTCTCCTCACAGACTCTAGGATTACCAAAAAGCCAGTGCCCAGGAATGCCAAGCTGTATGTAGCCCTTCCCAGTATAAACACCATTCTCTATGCCCACCATAAAAAAGTCAAATATAAACAACATCCTCAAGCTTGCAGCATGCTGGGAAAAGGGGGTAATGCCCCTAGCCCCACTCTATGACTAAGAACCATGAGGCTCAGAGGTTAACAGATAAAGTAGGATCTTCTAAAAATCAAGACCACCAGAAGCACCATCTCTGAACCCTAAGCATACAATAGTCACCAAACTGCCTCTGTTTTGTAAGCCCCATACCAACCTTACCTGTCACTCATCCATGAGGCTACCAGTCTGTTCCTGCTGGATACTCATAGGCTGAACCCCACCCGTCAACTCTTCCAGTGTAGGCCCATGCATACACGTATAGGGTGACAACCTCTTTACTGTGAACAATTATAAACTCTCTTTCTTCTTTTCATCTTTTAATTGGTGCTACACCAACTGCTTTGGTAATCAAAAGGGGGGAAAGTCACTGTTTAGGAAAAGTAAACCAACATAGCCAAAATATGCTTTTGAATCTTCAGCTACTGTGCAAAGAAATTATGTGATTAAAAGGAATGTATCTGGAAAGACTATTAAGGGAAAACAATCCAAGTTGTCATTGCCAATGTCACATCAGCCAAAATGAGATAAAGGAGGCAAAAGTATGGGTGCTGAGGCTAGTAAACCTGCCTAGGCCATGGCCAGAAATTATCTATTTTTAAAAGCATGTTCCATTTCATCACATTTCAGAAAAACAAAGAGGAGACCTTGAGGGGCAGACAAACAGGTCCCAGAGTCAAGAGTGGGTGTTCTTGTAGCAATAGCAGATATCCAGTGCCCAGCAGCAATCTTCATCTGAAAAATTCAGATCTCTTATGGCAGACAGGGCTTCAACAGCAAGACACCATTGGCAGAGGCCCTACAAAATGCCAATCTGTGCATTTCCTAGGGCCTGCGGGATTCCAGGCTTCTTGACTTAAATAGAAACTGTCAGATTGGATTTTGTGCAAACACAGTTTCCTCAGGGGCAAACATTCTGAGAATACAACTTTCTCTTTCATTTTCCAACAGCTTTTTGTACACAGTGGCTACATCAAAGATGGCCCAGGCTGGGGGTGGGGGGTGGGACTTCCAGGATGTATGCAGGAAGAGCTGAAAAAATTGCATGGGATGGGTGGGGGACAAATATAGGGGTTTCCCAGCTGCTCTTCTCCTCCTCCACCACCCATGGTAGCATGACCACAATCCTGACACCCTGCAATGTATTATAGAAGGAGCTGGGGGGAAAAGAATATGAAAAAAACACACTGACAGAGGACAGCAAAGAGTATTACCAACAAAGCTGAAGAGAGTTCTGTCAGTAAAGTGGTTGATTTACAAGCATGAGAACTCTCATTTGATCTCCAGCACCCACATACAAAAAGACCCAATAATAGGCCCCTATAATCCCAGGATTTGGGGAGTGCAAGATAGGAGGATCCCTAGGGCTTGCTGATGAACCAGTCTAGCCAAATCGTGAGTTCTGGGTTCAGTAAGAGAACCTATCTCAAAAACAAGGTAGAGAGCAAGTGGGCAAATATCGAATGTTGACCCCTACATGTGTGCTCATGCATGTACACACACACACACACACACACACACACACACACACACACACACACACACACACACACACTCCCCCTACACGAGGGACAGAGACACAGACAGAGACAGACAGAGAATTAAATCTTCACCAGAGCAGGGTTTGTTAAAGGACACCAACTCTTCTGGAACCATTTAAAAGGGCTGCCTTTCCTGGTTCCTCCTAAAAGAGTCTCAAAATACAGATACACTTGTTCAAATCTATTTCCTGCCACCAGGACACTTGGAGAAAATACATTCTAAAGTGAAGGCATCTCTAAGAACCGTCCCAACTTGTTAATAAGGACACCTTTCAAATTTCACGTTTTATCCTAAACCAAGTTCATTTTAAAAGTGTGGGTCATCATAGTGTGTGATGTTACTGCTTTTAGGGAGGGGGGTAATGAAAAGTCCCTTTTGAGAAAGGAGGAAGAGTTGCCAAAATAGACACATTGGAGTTTTCAAAAGCTTGAGTTTCTTACATTTAAGGGGACAGAGTGAACATCTGACCAGGAAGATCCACAACTCCCAGGTAACCCCCCACTCAGACATGGACAACTATGGAAACCAATGAAATCTCCAGACACAAATGGAAAACATTCTTTGATAACAACACAAAGAGACCAAAAATTCCTAAGACTGCACCAACAACATGAGAAAAATGGGATCTATTCTGGATACCTGCTCCAAGCTGGTTTTCCTGAGTGCAATCACATGGTCAAGCTGGAACACACTCCACCTACCACAAAGGCCATTTGTTTCCCATGAGTGCCCAGAACATTAGTGGAACCAGTTGGCCCAGTCAGGAACTGTGACTCTGATAGATGGGTGGTACCAAGGGTGCCCTGTGGCCACACCAGATAATTAGTAAAATGGTATTGAGTTACACAGCCTACCAATTCACCTGCCAGGCAAGAATATGGGCAGTATTCTGCTTCCAGATACCAGAAGGGGTCAGGTGGGGTTAATTACAGGCTACTGTACCTCTGCTTCTATACCCTCAGACACTATGGATGCAGGTGAAGAAAATGTGGTCATGGCTGGGGATGTAGTTCAGTTGGTAGAGTTCTTGCCTAACATACATAAAACTCTGAGTTCAGTTCTCAAGTCAACATAAACTTAGAGTGTGGCGGCTCACACCTGTAATCCCAGCTCTCAGTGGTAGAAGGAGAATCAGAGGCTCACAGTCAGCTATATAGCAAGTTCAAGATAGGCTACATGAGACCCTGTCACCAACAAAAAGCCCGTGGGGAAAAGAAAGGACAAACTTAGAAATGGAAAGGGGAGGAGCGGGATTGGAAGGGAAGATCAGGAAGGCGAAAGTGGGGGAGTAGAGAGAAGGGAAAAGAAAGGATGGTGCCTGCACGCCTTTAATCCCAGCACTTGGGAGGCAGAGGCAAGTGGATCTTTTTGAGTTTGAGGCCAGCCTGATCTACAGAGCTAGTTCCAGAACAGGCTCCAAAGCAATACAGAGAAACCCTGTCTCGAAAAAAAAAATTTTTTTTTTAATTTAAATTTTAAAAAAAGTGGAGAGGCTACCTTAAATGCCCTTCCCTCATCATAAATTACCTTATAATGAGATTGATTACTACCTTATATGCAATCCTAGAGCCTCCATCTAGTAGCTGATGGAAACAGAAGCTGACACCCACAGCTAAACACTGAGCCGAACTCCTGGAATCCAGTTGTGGAGAGGGAGAAATGATGAGCAAAGAAGTCAAGATCAGGCTAAAGAAACCCACAGAGACAGCTGACTTGAACAAGAGGGAGCTCACGGACCCCCTGAACTCCCACTGACCAGCACAGGTTTGACCCAGACCCCCTGAACGTGGGTCTCAGTTAGAAGGCCTGGGCAGTCTAAGGGACCTCTGACAGTGGAACCAGGATGTTTCCCTGGTGCATGAAGGGACTTTGGGAGCATATTCCTCATAGAGGGATACGCTCTTAGCCTAGATACACTAGGCCCTACTCCAAATGACTTGACAGATTTTGATGATCCCTCCTGGAAAGCCTCATCCTCCCTGGGGAGTAGATGGGGAATGGGACGGGGTGAGGGAGAAAGATGAGTATGGAAGGATGGGAGGGAGAGGGAACTGGGATTGATATGTAAAATAAAAGTAAAAGAAATAATAATAATAAAAAGAAAGGATGGGAAGAAGAGGAAAAGGGAGAGGAGGGGAGACATTCTGAGATAGATTCTTGAACCTTATGGAAACACAGCCTCCCAGCAATCCATCCCAGATTCTGCAAGAGTTCTCCGACAGGGCTGCAGGCAGATGGGTGAGCAGGTATGCAGACAGCTCACCCCACACAAAACTGCACAGGCAAATGGCCTAGGAGCATGACAGCTCTTCCACCTGCTGGTAGCATGACCTGGACCAAGACCACCCACACAGCCAGAAATGACCAGAAGCTCAGTGCAAAAGAGTATTGATAACTACACTCTGTGGGCTGGGACTCACACAGTTTACTAATTTCTCTAGAGGGAACAAGTAACAGAGGATGCAATGGGAGGAAAGCCAGAACTTCGCCTGAGCTGAGTCCACTCCCATCTCACTACCCCTCCCCAACAGCAGCCATCTCAGTTCCTCCACACACATGAGGTCACCTTTCTGTCCCTTGGAAACTGGAGTAAGTGGTCGTGGTCAAAACCCCCTTCATAAGCACCAAGTCGCTAGCTCCAGAGCTTTAAGGAAGCATGGGGAGGCGCCAAAGTGCCAGTCCACCATACCAGTGCCTGGTGCTCCGCGGCCTCTTCCCATCTACTTGGAATCAGGACTCTTGGCATGTGTACAGCAAGGGGGCAAGGGTAGCCAGGATCTTGGGGATGCTACTGGTGTGAGCTCCAAAGCCAACCTATCTGGTGAGTAATGCCAGGTCATGAGCCAATTAGCTTGTGACTCAGGCCCATTTTTAACCAACCTGAGCTTTAGTCTCTTCATCTATAACACAGAAATGCTACAGTGTTGACAGCCGGGACTATCCAGAAACTAAGATAACACTTAGCATGGTAGTTTCCTCTGGAGTTTCTTGAACCTTTTTTTGTCATTGCCCTGCAGGAATGCTTTGTTGTTGCTGTTGTTGAGAAGCACAAGTTAGAATCCCAAGTAATCTTTCCTTCCAGGTACACAGGACTGAAGTAGCCCAGTCAGTTACTGCTCATTCCTCCTTGGGGGGGGGGGGGGAGGTCGGGTCTCCTTTAGGCTTTGAGCTCTACAGACAGAGGCCAGCCTGTCCTTGCTCCCTCACTCACAGTGGGTTCTTAGGTAACCACCTCCACCCCTCCAGCCCCACACATCCACAGAGGCTGCAGGCTCACCTCTTCAAGGCGCCCTCCTTGCTAGCCTGGAATCTTGCTTTCTCTTGGTGCACACAATTTGAAGCCTCTCCTCCTACAGTGTTTGTTCACCCACCCAGAGGCTACGTCCCCGCTCTGCTCTTTCCCACCATCCTATCACTGTGTCCTCTCCAGCCTCCACTTCCCTTGATGAGTCCTCCTCAAGGCAGCCTCTGTAGATAGAAGTGAGCATGGGCTCAGGGAGTGGAAGCAGTGAGCCAGCACCCAGCATGACCCAATCCTGTGACGGCTCAATCCACGTGACTTCTCTAGCAGGGACACAAAGCAGGCTCTGTCCAACAGACCTTATTCAGTGCATCAGGCCAGGCAGGCTTATGTCCTCCCCTCCCCCTCTCTACCCATCCTGTCATTCCCCAGCTGTGCACTGTTTTGCAAAAGCTCTATCAAGGATCAAGCAAGATAATCAGAGACTAAGACCAGTCACCCCACCCCAAAGGCAGAGAATTCCTAAAAGATGCTTCTGACTTTTCAGATTTAGGTCACATGACCTGTAATCCTCAAGGCAATGGTACATTTCAGCGCTGAGTACTTGAAAATTCAGCATGATAGTTTAAACTGTCCAGACACATTTCACAAACAGAAGCCAACATCGCACACACATATTGAAAACGTCTCCAGGATCTGACAGCAAACTCTCTAGAAGAGTACAGAGCTCATCTCTGGGACCTTTCAAGTTTTGAGATTTCTAAAAGTGCCTGGGGGATGTCAATCATGTATATAAATTAGTATGGTAAGAATGTATTCTAACAAAAACATGTCAATCTCTGGCAGTCAATTTGGTTTTGTTTTTTGTTTGTTTGTTTGTTTGTTTGGTGTTGCTGTTATTTTGGTTTGGATTTTGTTTGTTTGTTTTGCTTTGTTTTAGAGACAGGATTTTTCTGGGTAGCCCTGGCTGTTCCATTACTTGCTTGGTAGGCCAGGCTAGCTTCCAACTAGGGATCTACCTCCCTAGTACTAGGATTAAAGGAGTGCACCACCACACCCTGCCAACTTTGTTTTTTCATTGTAACACTGGGACAACAGCCAAATGCAGTATATTTACTAAAGGCTCCATTTAAAAAAAAAATCTAAAAAAAAGCATATATAGGACAATTGGAAACAAGAGGTTTAAAATGACTGAAAGACTAGGGGTGTGTCTCTCAGGGGAGGAGCACAGGGCCCTGGGAAGAATCTCTATTACCAAAAAGAAAAGGGGATTGGACTAGAAGATATGACTGTACCTGGGCTACATTTCCTGGATATGATTACAGAGATGTGTCACTCAAACAGGGACAGTGTCCTTTTTCAAGCATGCTTCAGCATGACACATTTTTCAGGGTTTAGGGGTAAATGTCTTGAGGGCTACAGTTCTTGGGACTTAATGAGGAAAACTGATACACATTGAACCAGTAGAGAGAGAGAGAAGATAGAAGGGTCCAAAGCAAGTGCTAACTAAGCCTGGTGAACTCAGATGAGCCTATGCAAGAGCTTTTTCTCCATCCTACTGACCTTCCTGGGGATCTTCAAATTTTCAAAAACAAAATGCTACTTGTAATCTCAATGTTTGGGGGGAACTGAGGCAGGAGGATGGTGATTTAAGGCCAGTCCGCTCTGCAATACCCTATCGAGAGAGAGAGAGAGAGAGAGAGAGAGAGAGAGAGAGAGAGAGAGAGAGAGAGAGAAAGAGAGAGAGAGAGAGACTGAACGTGGGATAAAACAGTGACATTAAAAAGTTATGTCAGACCTGAAAACATACATACAAGTAATATTATACAGACTGATCAGTCTATATTTAAGCATATATATGTGTGTACATATATGCATATACAATAATCAATGAAATAAAGAGGCCAAGAATTTGAAAGAGTGCAAGGAGTGGTATATGGGAGAGCTTGGAAGGAGGGATGGAAAGAATGATGTAATTATATAATCACCTTAAAAATAAAATTATTTTTTAAATGTTTAAGAACTGGGCATGGTGGTATACAGCTTTAATCCTGGCACTCAGGAGGCACATGAAGGTGAATCTTTGTGAGTTCAAAGTCAGCCTGGTCTATATTTCAAGACATGATGAGACTCTGTCTCAAATAATAATAACAATAATAATAAAAATAAACAGAAAGTCCCAATTACATGTGGTGGCCTGGGCATAAACGTGGCACGATCAATGTTACTCAAGAGAAACTTAACAAGACAAAGAAAGAAAGAAAGAAGAGGGGAGGGAAGTAGAGAAGAAAAACCTGAAGAAAACACTCCAGAGCCCAAACATGTCATTTAACTGTTGGTTTAAAACCAGGCCAGTTGGGGCTGGAGACATGGCTCAGCAGTTAAGAACACTGGCTGCTCTTTCAGAGGTCCTGAGTACAATTGCCAGCACCCATATGACATCTCACAACTGTCTGTAACTCCAGTTCCAGGGGATCTGACACCTTCCCACAGACAAACATGCAGACTAAATCAGCAATGCACATAAAATAAATAAATAAACCTTTTAAGAAACAGGCCAGTAACGCTGCATGAGGGTCTCTGTTTTGTGCACCCAAATGGAAAACTACTGCATAAAGAATAGTTCATAGTGCTGTACCTTAAAAAAGCATGGATCCCAGAACACTCTGCCTACTTGCTTCTAGGTACCTGATGATGGTCATACTCCAGGCAGAGGTCCCTGTCCAAGTTTCACTGCCCAACAACAGCGCGGCCCTCCAAAGTCCTGAGTGCTCACTGAAGACCTAGAAGTGTAGGGCCACCCAAACACAACTGCAAGCAGGCCTCCCAGCTGCTGCTGAGACAAGCACCTTCCTTCCAACGACAGGAAACCCTCCTCCATCAGGGAGGGTAGTGACTGTGACAGACTTACATCCATCGGACCTGGCATGTCCCTGCAGCCTGCCCTCCCACAAAGACCTGGATTCCTCCCCACACTGCCACGCTCCACCTCACTTGGAAGGTAGTGTCCTGGGTCATTTGCTTTACCTGGAAGGAGGAGGAAAAGGAAGTAGGACCTGTTGGAAGTACCCACTATGATCTGCAAAGGAGACTGGTGACAAACCTAGGAAGACAGTTTGCAACAGCATCTGGAAATGGACTGGTGTCTTCCCAGGGTTGGATAGCAAGCTTTAGTAAGCAAGCCCTGGACTGGCTTCTAGCTGGGGCATGGGAGAAGAAAAAGGAAGAAGCCAGAGGGAGGAGGTAGAGCCCAGGGCTTGCTTACTAAAGCTTGCTATCCAACCCTGGGAAGACACCAGCTGGCATCAATGCAGAAGCAACTTCTCGGGGTGCGTGAGTCACCAGGCTGGACTCCAGGTCTGTTCCTTAGGGTTGGGGACCTTGTCATGTGCATCTGAGGAAATGGTCCCTGGTCCTCTAAGGAGTAGCTCCTATGCTATGCAGGGCCACTGAAGGCTGAACACCAAGATCTGAGGAAGGAAACCCATGCAGGGTCTGAGTAGCAGTCCTAGGACCTTCCTCTCACCCAGATATATTGGAGATATGCTGGCTGCTTGCATACAGGCAGACAAGCTCGGCAGTGTGGAGAATCCTGGCTGACTAGGGAGCAGGAAGCAGAATTGCCTCAATGGCCACTCCTATACTGTCTGCCGATGAGAGGCCAGCCTGGAGGACACTGTCCCTAGGTTATCCCAGACTGGAAGACTGCCCACTGAGGTCCCTGTAATTATCTAGGACACAGCAGCCACCGTCTTTTTGGCTCACTGAGATACCCCTGTCCACATTAAGAGGCTAGACCACTGTCCCAAGGATTTTGACAAGAATGTGTGCACACGCATCAAGGAATGGGGAAGTCTTGAGATTGGCAAGGATGAGGTCAGATGTAACTATCACCTTAGCAACACAGTGCTGGCTCCCTCTCCTGCTACAGCTAAGTCAGGACAGGAGACCACCCAGACCTCCCATGCTGAGGAGCTCACAACTTACAGAAGTGACAGTCCCACCAACGACCAGCTCCAACATGGGGCTCTGCCTCTGGGATGACAGAAACCTGCCAGCAGAAACTGGTGACTAACATCTCCAAACTGTTGCTGGGTATGTGGCTTGTTCCTGTAATGATAACACTTGGGAGGCTGATACAGGAGAACAGATGAGAGTTTGAGGCCAGCCTTACTAAGCTACATAGGAAGTTCCAGGCCAACCAAAGCTACAAAGTGAGAATGTCTCAAATAAAAGAAAGGGGGAAAAAGAAGAAGAAGTCAATTCTAAACCTCTCACCACCCCCAAATAGCTCACTTCCCACTCCAGTTCAATGGGGTGCTATCGAATCCCAGGAACCAAGAGACAAACCCTGATGTACTAGCTTGACATGGGCAAGTGGTTTTGCCTCTCTGTGCCTTAATTCCTTAGCTGTAAAGCAGGAACAGTACAGATTTCTCTCTAGCAATGCTAGAGGATTTAATGAAGGGTCCACACGAGTTCCCTGAGTGTTGGCCACAGGCCAGTCACACCAGTGTGCCCTGTGTGCAGAGGCTCTGGCCCAGCTTTCTGCCCACTAATGATACTCGCCTTCCCTTGCCATGGTGGGATTCCTACTCAGCAAGTTTCCAGCTCTGTGAGCTACTTCAGGAGTAGCTGGCTTACTGGGGATACAAATCTAATCCAGTCTTTCTCACCAAAACCTCTGCCAGGGCTCCAGCACCCCAGCAGAGTTGGGGGTAGGATAATGGTATGAGCCTGATGTTGATATCCAGCCGTGTCTTCTTGGAGTTACTGTTGTTACTGTGTTAAAACACCATGACCAAAGCAACTTGGGGAGGAAAGGGTTTATTCTGCTTATGATTCCATATTGTAGTTCATCATCATAAGAAGTCAGGACAGGAACTAGAACAGGGCAGGAACCTAGGAGGAAGAGCTGATGCAGGGGCCATAAGGCCATGCTGCTTACTGGATTGTTCCTAATGACTTGCTCAACCTGATTTCTTATAGAACCCAGGACCACCAGCCCAAGGATTGCCCTACCCACAGTGGGATGGGCCCTACAGGTTTGCCTGAAGCCCAATCTTATGAAGGCATTTACTTAACTGAGGTTCCACCTCTTAGATGACTTAAGCTTGTGTCAAGATGTCATAAAACCATCCAGCACAAGTGCTGGTTATCTTTAAAATACACAAACATCTGAGCACAATATTAAAAGGGATGTCATACTATCAAACTTTCTCTTCCACAACCTTCCATGGCTCCTTAGGTATACCAGGTAAGATAAAGTCATTAAGTTCCACCGAGCATTTAAAAACGGAAGCAGCACATATTGAGCATGTGACTGTCTACTGTGTACTGTCTAATACATCATTTAACAACACCCTCTGCAGTCTGTCTTACCACCTGCATCCTACATGTAAGAACAATGGGTCCAAGCCATGCAGTCCAGAAGCAGCAGAAACAGAAATGGAAGCCAGGTCCAAGGTAAGGTCCCTCCCTCCCATTCTAACTCATTCTGTCTCTGATCAGGTCACTATTCTTTCACCTTATTGCCCATGGTTACCCATTACATACTCTGAAATTCCCCACCCCTGGAAGACACCTGACTGTCATATGATGACTTTCAACTCAGCCCTCAATGCCCAGTTCTCAAGTTACCTCCTCCAGCAGATTGTGCTTCAGCCTAGCTGTGCCTTTAAACAAAACCAAACACTTCCTCACAGCCACCTCCCAGGTGTCTTGTCTCTACCTCATGAGAGCACAACTTCTCAGTCCCTAGTTGCCTGGTTTCTATCAGCTTCCTGCCATGGATGGTCCTTCCTTGTGTTCCCTCCATATAGAAAAGTAAACGAACATTTGCTACCCCTCTATACTTAGGGATCCCAACAGCAGACCAGACATTCACTGGGACAAGTGCCAAACAGAGTAGCTGGCCTCCAGAAGTTACATTGGCAAAGAGTTCAGCCCTGGTTGGCTAAACCTAAATGCTTTGAATAGCAAAAGCAGGGTCCACATGATGAAAACTCCTATACAGCAGGAGAAAAGTGGTCTTAGTAAACTGTGAGAGCTATAGCTGAAAGGGGCTGCAGGGCCTCCTCAGCATTCTCCTACATGTTCCCTGCCACCCTCATTTCTAAAACAGGACATAGCAAGACGTTGTAGGTGCAGCTACTCTAATACTGGAGTGAAAGAGACCAGAATGGCTGGCCTGGGGCACAGTTCCTGGCTCCAACAGTGTGTAAGTCAGAGATCCCTTTGGGGAAAGAGGTAGAAATATGAGCCCTCTGTCCTGACCCACTTCTCCCTGAGCTCAGTTCCCAAAGCTGGCAGCACAGCCCCAAAGCCAACTGTGACATGCATTCCACCTAATGACTGATGTCAATGAGAGAAATGTGTTCACATTAGACAGGGCACTCAGACTAATCAACACCACTCTGACACTTCCAGTTTACAGATATGTGTCCCTGAACCAGCTGTCCTTATCTACCTAGGCCCGAACCTGCACTCACATGAAGGCTATTCTGACAATGACAGAACACGTGTAACCTCTGCATTCCTTCTTAGATGGACACAGACACTGAGCAGATGCAGCACAGCTTTTCCCAAATCTTAACCAAGGCTAGGGACTGGTGGTGAAGCTCAGTAGTAGAGCACTTATCTAGCATGCCTGAGTTGGGTTCCATCATCAACACAACTGCAAAAAATAAATAAATAAATAACCAAATGAGCAAAATGGCCTTGTGGGGACTAGCCCACCCTTGGGTTCAATATAGGAAAGTTGACAGGATGTCTTTCAGAAGTTCTTAAGGGATTCTGAATGAGTCAGGAGTCAGTCCGAAGGCTGAGCATGGAGAAGCCAAGAAGACAGTGAGTTCCCAGCTCTGTTCCCACATCCTTGAAAACATGCAAACATTGGACCTAAGAGTACCACTTCCAGGGCCTTAAGACCTGTGTGTGGGGGGGGCTGAGTATTACTTATGTGGAAGATGAGGAACTTCCCGTCAAAGACATCATTTGATGGAATCCAGTTTTTCATTTTTTTAAGAATCTTTTGTAATTTTCTTTTGTTGACACAGGGTCTCACATAGCTCAGGCGTGCCTCTAATCCATATGTAGCCAAAGCTGTCCTTGAGCTACTAAATTTCATGCCATTATTACCACCCCAGTGCTGGGGCTACACATGAGGACCAGCCTACCTCACCCTGTTCTTTTTAAAAACAGAAAAGGCTTTCTAGAACTTTGGGGTGGGGGACTGAGGAGGATGATAAGACTTCCCTTTTGGTCCCTCACATCTTCCAAATTTTCTACGAAAGCCATTGTTAATTATGCACTATCTGAGCATCCCAACTCCTAAGTTTTAGATGCTGGAGCATTTTCGATTTAGGATTTGGGATTTTCAACCAGTAAAGTCTATGTAAATATTCCCAAACTCTATAATTCTGAAACACTCCTTCCTGGTCCCAGGAAGGTTATATAGCCTGTATTTTTTTTTTTTAAACAAGCAATCTTTTTATTTTAATTGCTAGCATCTGATATAAAACATCAAGCCTAATTCAGTTAATGACAGAAGGAACTGGAAGAATCACAAATGGTATCTATTGCACTCAAGACCATGACAGAGCACCTTCCCTGAGGTGCCTGGGGTTCTGTCTGAGTACACTCAGCAAAGGAGCTCATTCCCTAGTCCCCTGAAGCACTAGGTACAGGTTCTGGAGACTGAAAAGTCTGCTCCTGGTCCTGAGGAGGATTTGATTATCCTGACGCTAAAATAACCTGATCCCCTGTATTATGCACCTTGCAGTACGTGGGATCATAAGCTTGACAAACACATGACAGGGAGCAGTTGTTTTCCCAATAAGCTGTCTTAAAGGGTGACCACTATACTCTTCCATTACTGCCTCCATGAGAACACGGATTTTCTAAGATCAGCTGACACATGTTCACAACTCCAGCTTTAAAATGAGTGCTGGTTCACTTCCTCTCCTCGAATTATCTAAAATGCCTTTATCACATACTGTCCTATGAACCATGGTCACTCCACCCATCTTCCGGGCAGCTTAATCAGCATGGATTGCACTAGTAAGGCCCCTTTGGTGTGAGCAATCTGCCTGAAGTTGCCAGCTCAGCCCAGTACTATAGATACTACAGGGTCAGAGGCTAGTAACAGGGCAAAGCTGAGACCCTCTCTGGAAGACAGCACAAAAAAGCAACGGTGTTCTTTCCTTTGTCTTAATTGTTTCCTCATAAACCCAGTTCCCTCCCTATACCACAGATGTGGGGGCAGTCTCTATGTTCTTACAAGATTGGTGGTGTTTTGAGTTATGAGCCTATCTCACCCACTTCACCCTGTTTCTTACATTTCTGCCAAGCATTACATTTTTTATTTGGTTGTTGTTGTTGCTATTTTGAGATGGGGCTCACTGTATAGCTTTAGCTTGCCTGAACTCTGTAGACCAGGATGGCATCAAACTCAAAGATCTGCCTGCCTCTGCCTCCGTGTGCTAAGATTAAATTTGTGCACTACCACAGAACTAAGCATTCATTTTAAGGTGCACCGTTTCTCCTGTCATATGGGCATCTCATCTGTCCCATGATACTACTTGGCCTTGGTGACTGCAGGCTCAAACTCATCCATCTGTATATTCTGCTCTCCAAGGGTGGACAGACACCTACCCTGTCTCCCCTCCTTCACAGAACACATGGCCATGAGAATTCTGGACCTTCCCCTCCAGGGCTTGCAGAACTTGGGGGCAGGGGTGACACTCAGAACAGACCTCAGGGCAAGGCTTTGATGAAGGCATAGCAATAATTCTGGGGCAGCCACAGCAGCTGAGGCAGGAGTTTCCACAGCCCTTAGCCTTGGCCATTGACAACTTCCAGTTCCTAGACCCTGCCAATCACAAGGGGTGGAAAGGACCAGAGCTCAAGGCTTATTCGCTGTTGCTTCCTTACCACACTTATCAGAGAACAGCAAGAGGCATCTGTCATGAGGAAGCATAGGCAGCACAAAAGGGAAACAACAAAAGTCTCCATTGTTGAAGCTGGAAAGATGGCTCAGTAGTTAAAGCATTTGTTGCTCTTACAAAGGGTCCAGAGTCAGTTCTCAGCAGCTCACAAACATCTGTACTTCCAGCTCCAGGAGATCTAACACTCTCTTTTGACCTCCACAGGCACTGCATGCATGTGGTACCCAGACATACATGAAGGCAAAACAATGACCACATAAAATAAAACTAAATCTGAAAAACAAGTGTGGTCTGTGAGGCATTGTGGCCTCTTTGTGAGAGCTGCCCAGGATACTGGAGCAAAACATCACACACTGACAAACAAGCAGCCACTGATTCCATCTGCTCCAAGAGACCAGGCCCCTCCCAAGGAGACCAACTATTGAGACGGGCAGAAACGGCTCAACTTTTATTTATAATCATCTGTCCTACTACCAATGCCTATGACGTGAAACTCATATGACCTGCCAACACCTAAAGTGCTGTATACCTGTTCAGTGAGTCCCCACAAGGTCAAATCACACTACAGGCCACAAAATACACACAATCTCTATGTTCACTTCATTATAGACCAGAACTTCTATGGGGGGGGGATTTTTAACCATGATCTAGGTGAACAACTTGTTTTAAATGTGACATTTTAAAAATGTCCCCTGAAAGTCATTGACAGGTTCCAATCCCAGGGTGGCACTGAGCCATAAGCTTGTGACAATAACAAAGATAAAGGCGCTTACCCAGTATTTACCTTTGCCAGTAACTTCTTACAGACAGTAACTCTTAATAACTCATAGACAGTGACCCTCCTAACTCTCATAATATCAGCTCCTATAACTCTTCCCACTTTACAGATAAGGAAACTGAAACCAAGGGAAAGCAGTTCACACTTATACCAGAACCTCAGCTTAGATCCATCCAACTGACTCCCAAGGGCCCTGGCATCCCTCATGGTGTCCTCACTTCTAAGTCTGGGTAAAGGCTCCTGCTGGGAAGGAGAAAAGGGGCTGAAGGAGAAAAGGAATTAACATGACTAAGTAAGCATCCCATGCAGCACTAATGCCCACCTGCCCAGCACCTAGTCATCCAGGAGTGTGGCTTTTTCCTATGACCCCACCTCACCTTTCCTAGCTGAAGGGAGGCAGGAAGATGAATTCAGATATCAAAACACCAACACCTAGAGAGATTACAGGGGGCATGGGGACAAGAGCATAAAGCTGGTCATTCACTTCCCTTTGGCTACCTTGTTCAACCACTCCCTTTTCTCTCAAGAGGAGATCCCCACATGGGACCACATCACAGCCTCTACAAAGGACTCCCAGATGCTGACATCTCAACACTGTAATCAGCATTCTCAGGCTTGAAATTTAGGAAAAGATAGTGTTCCAAAACACTCACTAACTCACAGCCACTAAGACACCTCAGAAAACTGGGAAGGCCAGTGGGTCTATGTCCACACCCACCTCCTTCTGTCCAGAGGGTCTTCCCTATACATAACACAGATCACCATCTACTGAAGGTCTTCTCCAGCCACTGAGAAAGAAAAGACATAGTGGCCTGGCCTGCCTGGCTTCTACAGGCTGTAGCAGAGACTGGTAAATCTGGCCTTAGTCTCCCCAAGTCTATGAGTAAATGCCCTGTTCAGAAGCCCCGAATTCCCATACAGACCTCTATTCACAGAAAGGATTCTCTGTCATGTCTCCATAACAGCCTGCCTTTGCTTTGAGCACCACCCTTACCAGGACTGTCTCCTTCCTTCCGCCTCTCCAGGACCCTTCAGGCTCAGGCCCTGTACCCAGTTCAGCTTACTGCACATTTGCCCCTTCTTTACGTCCCACCCATGAGTCCAAGCTGCTCTTCAATATTGCTAGACACCTGTTGATTCATTTGGGGGCTATCCAATGAGATGATAAGCTACACAGGGGAAGGAGGTAGAGCCTTCTTTTTGTCGACTTCTGATAATATTGCAGAGTTTTACACACAAAAACCCTTCCCATAACCTGGAAACTACACAACAGGTGAGAAGCAAGAAGACAAGAAGCAAGGATGGCAACTTCTTGGCATTTCTAAAGGCACCAAGACTGACCAACAAGGGAAATGCCTGGGCAACAGTAGGATGTTTAACCCTATGAGAAGAGCAGGGTAGGGTTCAGTTAGGGTCTGAAGCATTACTAATGGAGGATACTGGAATCCTCATCCTCACAGCCTTGCCACTTAATGGCATCTACTACAAAGCAGCAGCCAGAGGCAAACTGACTGACAGAGGGAGGCAAGAATAGACAGATAAAATCTGACATGGCTGGGCTCCACTCTAAAGCATGGGATCCAGTGCAAGAGGCCTACACAGCTCTGGACTTAAGTCTCATGATTAGCTCTTTTGTATGTGGGAAACTAGATGCAGGACAGTTATATAAGATTTGACCACTTCCCACAGAATCGGGAAGGCTGACATATTCTGTTCCCTCTCCCCGGGTCTGTAAAATACAGCAGGCCTAGGATAACATATATAGGTCATCTGTCATTTTCTATCACAAATGAGAAGGAAAACATGGTCTACCAGATCTAGCTATTGTTTTCAGGGAAGGGGTGCAGAGCCAAGTTAGGGTTTTAATTTCCCCCTCCCTACTGCCTCCAGTCCCCTTGAGGCTACATGGTGGGCCCTGACTCAGGGTCTATGGGACTCCAACATCTTATCTTTGGAAAGGGTTTTTCCCCTGAGGCCAGAAACTAAGGGAAGCATTTTCCTGCTTGAACTTTGACCTGTGACTAAGCACCAAGGAGTCATGAGTGGCAGTATCAGAGGTTTTTGCTGTGTCACAAGAAGAAAGCCACATGGAGATTCCTCCTGCCAAAATCAGGCCCATTTTCTGACTCAGCACTAAATTTGGACTTCATGTTCTAGGACTGTCCAAAAGCCCATCTGAAGACAGGTGTCCAAAGCCCAGCTGCTGAATGCAACAGTGATAGGATGCCGGGCAGGGGGTGGGGGGTGGGGTGGGGTGTCCAAGGCCAGGGACCCAGAAATCTCAATGGGGACTTTCACAGGAAGGCCTGCAGAAGAGAACAAATGTAGCCTTTATAAAGAAACTGACAAGGACTCCAGCATTTGCCAGCTTCAGAGCAGCTGGTGGCCTAAGTGAGCAGTGAACTCGCAACACTGGCCTACTTTACCCAACTGTAGAACACAAATATCAACCACATGGGCTGGTAAAGCATTGGGCTCAATGCCTGGGAATAAAGCTGGAGCATAGCTTCGAACACTGGGGTATCCTGTCACTTGCCCATGATTGCTGCTAAGCCAGGCCCACATGAGGAAAAAGCAGGCCAGGCTTCCAGACACCCAACCAGGCAGTTCCAAGTCTGAAAGGAGATTCTGGGCCCAGATCTGTCACTTTGTATCCTTAGACTGCTAGTTTTCTTGTGTAAAATAGGAACCTGGGGAGAGTACTAAGAGCCTTTCCTGCCATTGTGCCCAACAGTTGAGGCTGCTTGGGGCTGGAAAGATGGCTCAATGGTTAAAAGTACTAGCTGTTCTTACACAGGTCCTGAGTTCAATTCCCAGTACCCACATGGTGGCTCATAACCATCCATAACTGTAGTCTCATGGGATCAGATGACCTCTTCTGATGGATGTACATACAGACAAAACATTCATATCCATAAAATAATAAATCTTATATTAAAATATAAATAAACCAACCAGTTGAGTCTGCTTAGGAGAAAAATGTGTTAAGAGCTGGAGAGATGGCAGTGAACTAGGGTTCAATTCCCAACATCCACATGACAGTTCACAATAGTCCCAGGGAATCCTGGTTCTTTGAAGACACCAGGCACATATATCTGGTACACAGACAAGCATGTAAACAAAACACCCAAACACATTAAATAAGTAAATAAATAAATACTTAAAATGAAAGTCATAAAAACAAGTCTGGACAGGAAAGAAGAAAGAGACTTGGAAAGAACAGAGATGGATACAACTATTGAAAAGGTTGTTGCCTGGTGGTGGCTCACACCTTTAATCTAAGCACTCAGGAGGCAGAGGCAGAGGTGGATCTCTGTGAGTTCCAGGGCAACCTGGTCTACAGAGGGAGTTCCAGGCCAGCCTGGTGTACACAGTAAAACCCTATCTCAAAACTCCAAAAAATAAATAAATAAAAACATACATACATACATACATACATACATACATACATACATACACTGTGTGTGTGTGTGTGTGTGTGTGTGTGTGTGTGTGTGTGTGTGTGTGTGTGTGTGTGTGTGTGTGTGTGTGGCTGGCACAATAACTCAACAGGTGTGAGCACTTGCCTCCAGAGCTGGTGACCCATGTTTAATTACCTGCGTCTACTGGAGGCAAGAAAACTGACCCCTGCAAGTTGTCCCCTGATCTCTACACATGCACAACTGCCCCTCCACTCACACACATGCACACACACTCAGACTCATACAGAAATAATACAAATAAAAGTGTGTTTCTTTCCATTTGTCTGTTATTTTAGTATTTTTAAAATGGCTGGACAGATTTTCACCACATGTGGGAAATATTTTGTCACAAGTCAAAAGAAGGCAGCATATTTATTTGTAGGTCCCAGGCTATCTTACAGAGTCAGATATGTACCATGCAAACAGTTCAACTGAGAGAGAACAATACAGCTATAAAAACACAGACACAGGGGCTGGAGAGAAAGCAGAGCTGCTCTTGCTGTACACCAGAGTTCAATTCCCAGCACCCACATTGCAGCTTACAACCATCTATATATATAGTTCCAGGGGATGTAGCACCCTTTTCTGCCCTCCATGGGCTGCAGGCATACTTGTGGTTAAGATACATACATACAGCCACATACATACATACAGTGCACAAAGGTGGTGGTGCATGTTTTTGATCCCAGAGACAGAGACAGGCAGAGCTCTGTGAGTCCAAGGCTAGCCTAGTCTACAAAGTTCCACAAAGAAACCCTTGTCTCAAGTCCCCTCCCCCGCAAAAAGATATATACATGCAGGCAAAAACATTCATACAATAAGATAAATAAATCTTTAAAAAATATAAAAACATATATAACACACTTTGTTTAGTGGCAAGCAGGGCAGCAGCTGAGAGGTTTCTGTTTTGTCACAGAAAGCCACATAGAGGTCCCTCCTGCCAAAGTCAGACCCATTCACAGGCAATTGTCCACAGTGGTGCTGCTTCCTACACAGGCAGCTCACAGGGGCTGGTTAATGTGTCAACAGGATAATAGTTCTCTTATGCAATGTAGGATTGGGTCAGCTAGTGACAGTTTTTTGTTTTGTTTGAAGCGCAAGAAGAATTTTTTAAAAATAAATAAATAAAGGGTAACTACTTCTCACAAAAATTAACCAAATGGCCAATAGGGCTTCAGTTCATTCTCCCCCACATTCACTGTCCTGGGTAGTAGGGGCTGGTTTCTCTTTAGCCACATTGCGTCATTTGTCATTTTTAAAATGGTTCACCTCAAAAGAACACCCACAAAAGTAAACTGAGGAAGCAGGTGGAAGCATGGCCCCTTAAACAGCATTCTTTAGAAGCAGCCATGACTCACCCCCGGTACAGGAAGGTAGAGCTGTGAGCTAGCTCTTCTCTCTCCAGGGATGGCACTGGGGAAGGGGACACCACAGATGGTTTCTTCAAAGTATCCAAGCTGAGCATGATGGCACATGTCATGAATTCCAAGACACCCAGCATACAAGATAACAGCCTACTCCTTAATTCCTCCCAAGATTCCTAAGATGCCATCAATTAAATATAACAGGAACACCTTGGTAAGATCCATATTTAAACAAATTACCTGATAATACAAGGAAAACTGAATACCAACTTGGCATGAAGATGGCTTAACAAATCTAGAGCAGGGTGCTCAGAATGGATCCAGGGTCCCTTCAGAGATCATGCTGATATAGATGTGACCTTTGTGGGCCCAACACTCAGCAGAGCCAAGACAGTAGAAGGCAAAAAGTGCAGCAGGGACCGAGCACATACTGACAAGCAATAGAAGGGACAGATAGATATACAGACAGATGAAGCTGTGACTCTGTGTCACAATTACCCCCTAACCAAAAGTTGTGGGACCTTATGCAAACAGGCAATACTGCGATCAGATCCACTGAGCTTTCTTGGGAAGCCTTAATATGAGGGAAGGCGAGGCAAAGACCAGGGTGAGTGTTGGCTGTTTTGAGACAGACCTGACATATTTTTAAGTGAAGTGATATGCTAGCTGGGATTTGCTTTAAAATACAAGACTCTAACATTGCTGGAAGAGGCCAGTACAGCTACAGGGCTATTCCTTATATCATCCAGTCCATTTCCACAGGCTTGAGAAGACAAAGCATTTAAAAGGCAGAAGAGAAAGAAGATAGAGCTTTGCTTATTTGAACTTTCCTCCGAGTGTCTTCCCTGAGTTCCCTGTGCTCATCTCTCTGAGAAGAAGGTCCTTTTCACAGGACACTGTGATGCCTCATTAAGGACCAAATCTCAGGAAACCAACTCATTATAGAGACGCAGCCTCCTCACTGGTGGACATCCTAGACTGTCCCCTGAGCTCTTCTCACCCTAACCCCATGCATGATCTGTGTCTTGTGACAATTTTTGAGTCCATATACAAGCCAAGGCTGTTGCTATTCTTAAGAGCAAACCACTCACAGTAGGCACAGTGGCAGTGGCCCTCACCAAGACCCTCAGAGAACACAAGTGATCCCTTTCACAGATGGGGAAAAGGTAGTCCCAAAGGTTAGACAACTGCTGGAGTCACAGAGCTTGAGATGGAAATACTAGGGTGTAAACATAAATTTCTGGGCCCTCAAGAGTACATTTGTAGCATTCAACTGCCTCTACTCCTAGAGCTTTGCTCCCTAGTTCCAATTCCACCTACAACATCCAAACCACCTGGACCCATGTCACCCATCCTCAGAATGTCACAACATTCTCAGAACGGAGACCATCTTCTCCATTGTCCATGACAGTTCCTGTCCAAGGCCCAACCAATAAAGACTTGTTCCTAACCAACAGTTGTGAGGTCTCTTCACACTGTCACAGCAGTCTACATACATCCTTCCAAGGCACCCCCAGAAGCCCTGACTTGTGGGCCAAGGCCTAGTCCCGCTGCTTTGGTCCTGCAGAAAATCATAATGTTCATAAAATCTGACTTTATTCAGTTAAGTCACATCAGGCCCAGAAGGATTACATGCCTAAAGTCTGACAGCTCCTGCACATGTCTAGTTCAGCTTGTGTTAGAAGCTAAAAGAAGGGGAATGTTTATAGCTTGAGCATCCAAATGAGAGGAACAGGGGAAATGAAAATAAGTAATACATGCTGTGTCCCAGTACCATGTCTAAAATTGAGGTTTCTCACATGCATTGCTCTGAACACAGATGCTCCAAGATGCCCCACAGAAAAGGACTCTGTGCTCTAATTACTCTGGAGCTATTCTAGCAAAGCCCCAAAGCACACTGGCCCACAATGGCTCTCAAGAGCCTAACAGGAGTTAGGCCTGTTCAAAGGAGCGCTATCCTTATACAATAGACCACAGCAAGACAAAAATATTATCCACATGCCATCAGAACATGTTTCCTGGGGAAATGCTGACCCAAGCATTTTCAAGAACATCTTGATAGAGCTGGTACCCTGGTCTCAAGATGAGAAAGCAAACCACGCCTGAGTGGTCTATGAAGCAGAAATGCCCAGTATACTTCAAGTCCTTTGGGGTGAAGCTATTAGCACTGCGAAAGTGGAGGAAATGAGTATTCCACCCTTGGCTTCCAGCTCTGAAATTTGCTGGGATTGTATAGTTAAGGTCTGGCCTCAAAGGAGTCACATACAACTTCTGAAATTAATTCCTTTGCAATCCAAAGGAATTTGGAAGTCTGTGCATGCATGCGTGCGTGCATGCGTGTGTGTGTGTGTGTGTGTGTGTGTGTGTGTGTGTGTGTGTGTGTACGCATGCGTGTACGTGCATGCACGCACATGTGTGAATGTGTATTACACTTACATTTTAAATCAAAGAAAATGTTAGAACTAGGCTTCCACCCAGCCCCAAGTAAAGGTGTTAGGGACAGAAAGCAACCAATATGACAGCTCTTCAAAAAATTGCATATGAAACTGCTACATGGTCCTAAGAGCAAGAGCTAAATAGATATGTGCATAGTGCCACTCATATCAGTATGAATCACAACAGTCAAAAGGTGGAGCTACCAAGTGTCCCTAACTGATGAAAAGAGAAAGTATAGCATGTATCAAGAACAAAGCATTATTCAATCTCTACAAGGAAATTCTGACATATGTCACATGCTATGAAAACAAATGTGGTTTTTGGTTTTTTTCAAGTCAGGGTCTCACTGTGTAGTTCTGGCTGTCCTGGAACTCTCTATGTAGTCCAGGCTGGCTTGAACTCAGAGCTCCACATACCTGTCTCCCTAGTACTGGGTTTAAAGGCATGAGCCACTACAGTCGGCTCTAAGACAAATATTGAAGGGCTGGGGAGACTGGCTTGAGGACCTGAGTTCAGATGATGACTGCCCACATAAAAAGTCAGAGGTAACCACACACACCTTTAACCCCAATGATGCAGGGAGGAGGGAGGGATCTGGGGGTAACAGGAGGACTGTTGGGGCTTGCTGGCTACCAATATAGATGGAAAAGAGAGAGAGAGAGAGAGAGAGAGAGAGAGAGAGAGAGAGAGAGAGAGAGAGAGAGAGAGAATGAGAGAGAGAGAGAGAGGGAGGGAGAGAAATTCTAAGTTCAATAAAAGACCTTAACTCCAGAGAATAGCATAGAAAGAGTAGTAGAAGACACCTTCCATAGTCTTCTCTGGCCTTTGCACATGTGTGTATATGCATACATACAATATACACATACTAGGAAGAGGGATATACTGAGTTCACCTATAACTGATACATAAATTAGTTATGTTCATGCAAACAGAAAGTAGAATAGTAGTTGGGGGCAGTAGAGAGTTATTTAATGGACACTCTTTACAAGATGGAAAAGTTTTGAAAATAGATAATGATATAGACTGCAGAATGGTCTAAAAATACTTCCTGCCACTGAAATGCACACTTAAAATGCTATTTCCATATTTTATATGTCATTATAGTGAAAACAAAATGGCTCAGGGTAAGTCATATGGTATGTAAGTCTTACAATTTAAAATCAACCCTCAAAATAGATGAGTTATGACCCTTAGAATGCAGTGAATGGCAGTCACCATCCTGCCCAGGGTTAAAGGGCTGGACACAGGACATTCCAAACACTTGTTCAGGTAAAAATGTTTCTGTAGTCCTTTTGTAGAATTCCACTTCAAAAACATCAACTGAGACACAACGCAGAGCCTTACAACCTGTTGCAAGCAAATGATGAAGAAGGAAAAGGAAAAAAATCCAATTATCTCTAGTCCTATCCAATTTAAAATTCCCTGCTAAACACACCAGGCAGCCAGCCCTCCTCCAGCCAGCCATGTAACTCAGTGCTCCTGCTCTGCCTGCTGTCTCTGTAGCCCACGGTTTCCCAGGAAATCACTGCACGGTTACCCTCCCACTGGGCCTGCAGAAGGTACAGGTGCTTAGTATGAAGTAAAGACAAAAGAAAAAAAAAAAGCCTGAGCTTAACTCTTTCTCCTAGTCTCCTCACCTTTCCAGGAAGTAGAGGAGCAGAGTATCAAACACCACTCAAGACTAACACTAAAGCAGCTTAGCAGCAGCCACCATGGTAGAGACCTGGGACATAATTGCCACGCCTCCTGGGACTAAAAGCCACCTGGGGACAACCCCCATAGGACAGAGGAACTCCACAGACAGTGACTCACCAATTCTGTCTTTTGCTGTTGAATAAGGGCAAGGAAGCCAAGAGATTCACCCAATGTCTGGACTGACTGCACTTTTAAGGGCAGCACTTAAAAGCAGATCCCATCTGGGGGCTCTCTCAAGGACACTCCAGAGCAGCCAGCCCTACACTACTGGTACTTGGAAGGTGACCTTGAAGACTTCAGACACCAATGTCATACCACCAGCTTCCATCACAGACATAGTGAAAGTAGAAATATCAATGTGGGCATCTGAGACATGCTCAGAGTTCGGCAATACAGTCAAGGCACCTCCTGGAGAATACATTATGCTTGGGACTCACGGCCACACAGCTAGCAACACTAATACCTGTTTATAGAATGGTCACAAGGAATTGCAACAGACCCTCAACACTGTCCATGTGGAAATACTTAGATTAATAGAAATAGGTTAATAATTAAGAGAGCTAGCCAATAAGAAGCCTGAACCAATGGCCAAGCAGTTTATAATTAATATAAGCCTCTGTGTATTTATTTGGGGCTAATGGCTATGAGACCAGATGGGAGAGAACCTCCATCTATACAGCATACACATAAAATAAAACAAATCTTTAAAAAAACAAAAAGGAAAAAGGCAAGATCTCTTTCATCTCCAACTCAAATACCAGTCTGTCCTCCAGTTCTTCAGCCAACAATCCTATGCCACTGTCTTCATGTTGGTGACTGCAAGTCAAATACTCTCTAGGAAATAAAGAGACAAGACAACTCGAAGCACACGGGTGGCTAGATCCAGCAGGCAGCCAATTTCTGTCTTCCAAGAGAAGCCCGGCACAAAATAACCTAAGGAGTCCTTGACATTTAGAAGGCAATTAGTCACTAAGCACCAATGGCACTGCTGGAAGAAGGTACATAGTACACAGTTTATAAGAAAGCAGAATGCCTACTTTTGTATCTGTCAGTCAATAGATCCAGCTCCCCTCAAGTGTCCCATTGCCTGAACAAGGCATAAGATGCATGAACACACCTCTGCCTGCCTGCCCCCCAACCCACCAAGTCAAGCCCAGAGAGACACCTCATCCCTGCCTGAAGACGTATTTGCCCTTGAGGACTGAGGCAAGCTGCAGGGCATAGAAGCAGAGCTTCTTTGTGAGAGAAATCAGATGTTACGATCAAATTCACAAGAGAAACACAAACTCAACATGGGAAGCCACAGTCACCCAGTAAAGGGCAGCTCTCACCTTCACTGTCATCAGCTGGGGCAAAGGAATTTGCTTCCTTCCCTACAAATCCATGTGTGAGCAAAATACCAGAGTTCTTCATGAACAATAATTGCATTATTGTGGTCAGCTAACAGGAGGAACCACCCAAGACAAGAAATAAGAGGGAGGCTCCTAGTGTCTGTCACCTTCCTGCCCTCTGATCTTCCCTGATATCTGACACTTGGCCCTGGGAACTGGTGGAAGGAAGATGTTAAGACACCACTCTGTGACAATGAGTTTGAGACAAGATGGGAAAGGAAGACACAACATGCTGAACATCATTCCCAGAACAGAATCCCCTGCTTTACCCTGAACCCAGTCCTGTGATTTTATGATCACAGCATTACAAGACACACAAACACTCATCAGCTCACACACCATGTCACCTTGTCCAAAGAAGGCTCCAGATAGGTCTTGCCATATCAAATACTTCACTAATTCCTTCTAGCCTATTAAATAACCACCTTGACAATTATTTTTCTAATTTCATGACCCTCTTTGAACCAATAGAATTCTAAAGTGTGTAGAAATGGATCACAAAGTCACAGCCCTAGGGATAAATCTCAACCTTACAGTATCTCATTCCTTGGAGGTCAGGAGCTCCTTAAAGCTCGAACCCTTAACTGCCAGGTATGGGGGAATATAAGGAGTGAGTGGCAATCTGTCACTAGTTATCTTCTGCCAGAGGTTAACCCTAGGGCTGACGCACACACATCCCTGGGAGGACTTCTTGGCTGCCCTCTCACTTCTGTGCTTCTTCAGGAAAGCTTCTGGAAACAGATCTTTGAGAAACTTCCTGCTTTAAAAAGAAATAGAAGCAATAAGAAAAGAAAAATCACTCTGATGAGGCCCTTTACCCTCTAGCTGCATGTGACAGGCCCTTCTGAAATTTCAAAGGGCCATTTAAAGGGACTACGGGCTTTGCCTAGGATCTCCAATAAACCATACTTGCAAGGACAGAATTCAAACTTGAGGAACAGAGTGCAAAAGCCAGAAATCCAAGGGGAGATGGCAAGGACACCAGTGAAATGCAGTTCAGCCTCTCTGTATGTCAGTTTCCCCCAGCTAGACAAAGTAGGGGACACCTAATAATCTCACACTTCTTTTATAAGTGTAGATTTTAACGGTCCCATAAATGGGTATCTTCAACCTCTGACCCACAAGTTACTATGGGCAGGTTTTATTTTCCAGCTCTCTTCATTCACTACTCTTTCACAGATGTGTCTTTACTGATTCTATTATTGTATTGGTTCACCCTAAATAAGGGCAAGACGTACACAAGGCACACTTGTGATTTCCAGGCTCTAACTATGTTTTTAAAAGCAATAGACAATAATTCAAAATCCTTGGCATTCAATCTTTTGATTGAATTTGATTGAATGGCTGAGCATTTTAACCACTGCAAGCCAGTTTTCTCTCTGGCAAAGCAGTAATAACAGACAGTTCACATGCTATTAACAGTGATTAAACGCGATATGGTAAAATTCCTGCCACAACACACACCACATATGCCAGCCCTCATCCTTCCCCTGCACTATGCCTTCTTCCTTGTCTAAGAGGCTGGCTTCCACTCTCCCCAGCTCAGTCAGGACAATTCTACCACTAGGAACAAACTTCCAGCAGTGCCCTCCCCCTACACACACTTGCAAATCAGTCACTTCCAAGAGCAAGAACACAGGGGTTCCAAAGGGCACCACTCAGAGGAATCAGTCACCAAAGCTCCTCCACTAGGACTCAGAGCTCTCAGGGAGGGAACTGAGCCACAGCAATCTCTACTAAGATTTTCCCATGGTGCAATGCAACTTCCTCAACTTTTCCGGGCCCACAATTTCCAAAGAAACTGGGGGAAGGCTTGTGCACAATTCACAGCGTATCTGGACAAGTTAAGTGACTGAGATCCTGCGGAAGAGAAGAAAACGGGTCCGGCCACAAAGTGAAAATGCCACGAGTGGTCCTGTAACAGGGTGACAGAGATCAAAACTTAGGCTTTCTGCCCCTGGCCTATATTTCCTATTGCTGATTGCAACTTCTGGCTCCCTAGGGACTAGCCTCCAGTGAGGAGCTTAGAAAAGGGGCTAATAGACATCCTTCCGCGGTGTCCTCCAACCTCCTCCCAGCCACCGGACCTGGTAGCCTCCGGGCGACTCTGCAGCAGTGGCAACCAGGAGAGGAAAGACAAGGCTTTCAGTGAGGGGTTATTGTTCCCAGAGATCCGCAAGACAGAGTGTAAATTCGGGTTCAGGCATCGGCCCCATTCCCCGATACGCGAAGAGAGGTGTCACCGCGCCATACAGGTAGAGCAGTGGCCCAGACCAGAGCCTCCACCACCCCCACCTTGGTGAGCTGCAGAGAGAAGGGGTGGCCAGTGGGCAGGAGGGGCCCCACAGGACTGCCACTCACCCGCGCCCTCTGCGGACTGCGGCGGCCCGACGACACCGTTCAGGTAGAGAATGGGCAGCAGGTGAGGCTGCGTCTTCTCCAGCGCGGCACGCAGGTCCTGAAAGTGGTCCTGCTCCTTGGCCAAGAGCAGCTGGAGCAACAACTCCGCCTTGGCTCCTCCAGCCTCCTCGTCCAGCTGCCGCCGCTCGCCCGGGCTCAGCGCTCCCGCGGCCTCCAGCAGCCCGAGCACGGCCTCCACCTCGGTCATGGCCTGGGCCAGGCTCTGCTGACACTGGGCGAGCAGCTCCCGGCGCTGCGGCTCCATAGTGGCGGCCCGCGCCGCGCCGCCCCGCCCCGCCCCGCCGGACGGCGCCGGGGTTCCCTGAGGCTGGCGGGCTGCACGCCGAGCTGGGCGGCAGCCTAGCGCGCCGGGAGCCGCGAGGCGGCGGGGCCCATGGGTTGGGGCCTGCGAGCCTTGGGCCCGGAGGATCGGGCAGCTCTCAGCAGACGCCTCCCGGGCTCCGGGGCGCAGCCATGTTGGCTGCGGCGGCGGCGGCGGCGGGACTGGAAGAGGAGGAGGAGACGGAGGAGGAGAAGAAGGAGGCGGAGGTGGAGACGGCGGCCGGGGCGCGCCCCGAGGCCTTGCAGCAGCCAAGCATGCCCCCTCCCGCTCCGCCTCCGCGCCCACCGCCTCGCCTCACACTGCGATCGATCGCCGCGGGGGTTGGGGGTGGGGTGGGGGAGGTGGGAATCGTCCGGCGCCGGAGGGCTCCTGCCCGGCTCACCGGGCTCCCACGCCACGGCCGGCCCAGCCGTACCCCGCCCCTCCGGCCTCTCTCCTCCCCCGTCCCGCCTACAGCCTGGAGGAGGTGGCAGGCAACTAAAACACTGGGAGGAGAGGTAGGGTCCCGCCCCTTCCCTGGGGGCCCTTAGCCCCCCCAAGCTATTGGGAAAACATCTCCCACCCGGTTTACGTACTGTCTTTAATCCAGGGTCTCCTGAAAATGCCAAAATAAACTGAGGACACAATGGGAACCCACACACACATTCAACTAAACTTAGACATCTATCTCCCATTTAAGACCTCTCCAGAATCGGTCCCCATTCCAAGATTTTCTTAGAAAATCCCCCAATAAAATCCCCCAACCTGCTGCACAGTTAATAGCATTCTTTCCACCTGTATCTGAGCTCCAGAATCAAAGGCAGTAGGATGTTTGCAGAAGTGGGTGTGCATAAAGAGCTTTTGCTGTGGGCTTTTTGGAGATTTCTAGCAAATACTCACTCCCTCGGTGTTATCCCAATATTATAGCAAATCTCAGTTGCTTTACTTCCCCTAATGACTTCAGCCCACCAACACACACCTTTTCTGACAGCCCTCTGTATACAGCTACTTACCCTTGAGTGCATCCAAAGCGATTGCCTCCAGCAACCACCACACTGCTGGTGTGGCTCTGCATGCCAGAGGAGACTGCATTGCAACCACTGACTTAACTTGCTGAGAATGGCAAAGAACTCACTCATCCTATGGCACTGTCATCCAAAGCAAATGTGTTTAAAATTTCCTGATTCTTTGACCAAAGACAAGTTTATTTATGGGAAACAAACTGATGATTAGACCACGAGTACCAGGCTTTGCCCATAAGTTGCCCAGTGCCTCAGGATGACGTTCAAGGTGGAAGAGAACCCTTGCTCATCTGGTTCTTCCTTAGGAGAAAGGGGGTGAGAATATCAGACCAGGAGCCTCAGCTGTGACTTCATGACTAAGTTCAACAGGGTCACTGAAGCACTGAAATAATCTCAGCATTATTGTGAGCATGTGATTTCTGGACTGGACTTGATAGCTTTGTCAATTTCTTAAGGCTTCTATAACCTAACAAGGACTCCAATATGGTAGGACAAAACTATGTGAAGACACCTCCCTACTGTTCAGGTAGCCTGGACTTTGGTGACTGAACAAGGTGTCCTAATTTTATTCTGTTGTTCTGGCAAATGCCATGACCAAAAGCATTTTAGGGAAAGAAAGTTTAGTTTCCTCTTATACTTCCAGGTCACAGTCTCTTTGCTGAGAGAAGTCAAGGTAGGAAGTCTCATTCAGGAACCATGAAAGAATGTTGCTCAATGACTGGCTTATCAGTCTTATGCTCAGCTAGCTTCCTCATACAGCCAATGATCACCTGCCTAGGGAATGGTACCACCCACAGTGGGCTGTGGTAGCTCTCCTACCCAATTATCAATCAAGCCATGCCTTTGTCACAGGTAGGCTCACAGGCCAACGTCTTAAAAAGACAATCACTCCACTGAGACTCGGTTTTCAGGTGAGTCCAGGCTGTGTCAAGTTGACAGTTAATGCTAACTAGGACACAAGGTTTTAGGGGAATAGAGGGTGAGTACTAACATGGTGTCATAGTTTTGTACAGACTACCTGGACCTTTTCTCTCTCTCCTGCCCCTAAGAAACCTTCTCTGGCTGGCCACTACTTAATGTGAGAGCAGCCACAAATCCTACCTCATCTGGATTAATAGACACCTAGGTGAAGAGGGGAAGGTGGACGTGGGCAGAGAGAGGAAAAATGAAAAGTAGACATTATTATTATTATTATTATTATTACAAACTGTAAATTCCACATCTAAGGGTGCTTGAGACAGAAGAGACATAATCTCTCAAGACCTCCCAGAGGACAGTAAGGAGAATCAGTGTTTGTGCCAGGGAGCCTTCCCAAGACTCAGGGAGGAAGCAGACTCAACGAGAGAAGTAGCCTGGGCAGTGTTGCACACTACTTTTTCATCAAGTCCTTTTATAAAATGCTCTTGAGGCCTATGTGAAATATAAATCTAGATGAGACAGTTTAACCGATCACCTTGGCACAGAACTCATTTCTGATGCTTTCCCCTCCCTAGAAAGGGGTCTTTATGGGCGTAATCAACTGAAAATGAGGTTATATTTGGCTTACAGTAGACGGGTGTGCTTCTAAGAAGAGGGAGGACTGGTGAGTTGGCTCAGTGGCTTAGTGTTGCCAAGCCCAATAACCTGAGTGGGATTCTTAGGGCCCCCATGGTAGAAAGAGAACCAACTCCCTTAAGTTGTTCTTTAGCCTCCACATAGACTGTGGCATGCACGCTGGCATGCTCACACACACTCACACACACACACACACACACACACACACACACACAACACAACACACACATACTTGGTTTTTCAAGACAAGGTTTCTCTGTGTAGCCCTGGCAGTCCTGGAACTTGCTCTGTAGAACAGGCTGACTTTAAACTCAGAGACCCACCTGCCTCTGCCTCCTGAGAACCAGAATTAAAGGCATGTGCCACCACCTCCTGGCCAAAAATAAAATTTTAAAAAGGAAAATATGGACTCAGATACCCATGGGGCAGATAGCATATGAGGGAGAAGCAGAGGCTGGAGTAATTTATGTATAACCCAGAGGAAAAGACTATGAGGACCACCAGGAGCCAAGAACAACAGCTTTCCTAGTGGCTTCCAGAAGACCTTGCAAAGCCCTTCGTTTTGGACTTTTCCCCTTAAGAACTGTGAACCACTAAGCCTTCATTGTTTTAAACCCCAGTTTGTGTCCAGTTGTTAGGGAAGCTATAGGAAACACCAACACGCCAATCACAATGAGAAGTATGAAGGAAAAGATGGTGTCTGCATTTTCAAAACCACCGGTCACCTCAGTCTTCAACTGCCTAAGAATTTCTCCCTGGATTTACTCACCTTTCTTCCATGCAATTCTTAAAAAGCAGGAGAGGGTCTCTCTTCCTTGAGCAGAGCCCCTCCATGCTCTGAACTCCCCACTCACACACACAGCAGCACACATATTCTCTCCACTTGTGCTCTGCCAGCCCTCCTCCCTTTGTCCACACAAGATTGGGGTTCCACATTCTCAGAGGTCCTCCTTTGTCCTTTCTTGTTTTCTCTCAGGAAAGAATCATTACCTGATCTCACTTCCTGTGCGACAGTACTTCATGGCTGGCACTTTGCAACCTGGCTGCAACAATAACTCGCCACAGAAAATGAGTATCTGGGATGATAAGGTGACTCGGCCATTTAAGAGTGTTAGCTGCTCTTACAGAGAACTGAGTTTGGTTTCCAGCACCCACATCAGCTCACAGATGCCTGTAACTTCAGCTCAGGGAATTCAACACCCTCTTCTGACCTTCATGGGTACCCATACTCTAATAAAACAAAATTTAAAATGGATGCAATAAACCTGACTCCAACTAACTGAAGCCACCTCACAGGTCCTTCCTTGCTACCTCCTCTAGTATCTCCTGTTCCTCCTACATTCCTGCCCTTCCTCTCACCATCCCACTGGTGCTCCTTTTCCATAGCTGGCTCCAGTCCTATGTCTATCTCCCCATATACCTTTCCTCCTACAGAAGAAGCATTTGGAGACTTGACAGGACAATTGCTACCCATGTCCTTAAACTGCTGACTTACCTTTCCTGAGCCCCCTGTTTCTCCCACCTTGTGGTTATGCACCCCTCTTTAGTAGAGTCCTCAGGAAAACTAAGTGATAGAATAGCTACAAAACCCTTGACTAGGACTAATCTGGCAGGCATAGGAACCCCCGCCTCAGCTCTCATACAGGCAACTTCTGCTGGTCAGAGTGCATGACTGAAAGGCTAGTTTGCAATGAACCTGCTGGGTAATGCTTTGTGCCTCAGTTTTCTTATGTGCAAACTAGAGGTGACCGTGACAATGGTATCAGACTGGTGCTCAGTCTAAGACATGTGCTCTTCTGGCCTCCCTCTGAGAGAAAGACTGCCTAGTGTCAAGTGGCATGTAGTAACAGGTTTTGCACAGATAACTCAGAGCTAAAGGAAAGACTTCCCTTTATTTAGCATGCACTCTGGTAGTAAGTGTTGGGGTGGAGACCTTCCACCTTGTTCCCTGCTTTATCTCCCTACCACTGTCCCTTTTGCTGTGTGACAAAACTCACATCCAAGCCATAGGAACTGAGGAAATGTTTGTCTTTGGCATGTGGTACATGATATGTGCCACTGGATTTTTTTCTTTTAATTACTCAGTGGACATATGAATGAATGAGAGAACTAAAGTGTTTAACATTGAAGGCCCACTTTTGGTGGATGAGATATGTAGCCTAGTGATGAAGTATGTACTTTGTCTATAAGAGGCCCTAGTTTGATCCCTAGCACCGTAAAGAAACAACAATGACAATAAAAATAATTAAAAACCCTACAAGGAATTCAGGGAAGGAAGCCACCACAATAGGGAGCATCAGAAGCAGCCCAAGGGAGGTTTACAAACTCTCTGATGCCCCATCAAGTGGTGGCAGCTTGAAAGCTTGCCACAACACCAAGAATTCTTCAGAGCAGCCACTTGTGGGCAAGAGGCACCAGCAGTACGCCTCTTCCCTGCCTAGTCACACAGAGACAGTTGGCCTAGGGGAGTCTACTATGAGTGCCCCTGTTCAAAAATACAGGCCTGCTCTAAGGTCAGGCATGTGGACGTGTTGGGAGAAGCTCCTCAGGCTCTCTGTAGGCAGGCCTCAGGCCTGCCTTGGAGTGTTAACACTTTGACTCACAGAGGTTCAGTGTGTTTTAACTTGGATGGTACTCTGCTTGAGCTAGCCCTTACCAGCCTGTTTACAAAGGCTTTAGACTCTTACTGAGCTATTTACTCTCACTTCAAATAAAAACAATTCATTTTATTATTATCTTGTGTGTATGAATTCTGCCTGCATGTATGTCTATGCGTGTGCATATGTGGTACCCTAGAGGCCAGAAGAGGGTATGAGGGTCTCCTGTTAGAGTTACAGACTATTGTGAGAAACATGTAGGCACTGGGAATTGAACCCAAGTTCTCTGGAAGAGCAGCCAGTGCTCTTAACCATTGAGTCATTCCTCCCCACTTTGCTGAAATTTGATAACTAGTGTTGTTACCACTGCCAGCTTAGTTCTCTTTGGCCTTGTAATAAACACACACACCAAAGACATCCTTGTCCTAAGATCCTGGAACCTAAAAATAGTTAAAGGGTTTTTCTGGCATAGATAAGGTTATGGGGTTAATTAAAACTGAGAGACTGCCCAGACTATATAGGAGGGACCAATCTAATTGCAAAGCTAAGCATTTTCTCAAACAGAAGGCTATAGACAGCAATGGAAGGTAGAAAGAGTCCTAGCATGGAAAGTGTTGATCTGGACATTACTGGCTATTAGATGAAGAGGTCTGAGTACCAGAGATGGATTCTGAGATGGTGGGCATCGTCTGTCAGCCTGCAAGGACAGAGACCTCAGTCCTAACTTTTGCAGCGGCATGGACTCTGAATCCGAATAAGCTCCGAAGGCCATCTGACCACTGACTTTGCTTACTGCCTTGAGACAGACCCTGAGCAGGGAAACTGGCCAAGCCAATCAGGGTCTGAGATATCAAGTGCTGTGAAATATTGAGTGGATACATACTGAGTAGGGTTGCACATGTTACAATCCTGGTATGTTGACAAAGAACACTTAACCTCCCCAAGAGACCTCTGGCCAAGGCATGGAAGTTCCTCACAGAATCTCAGCATGGTGATTACTGTATGAGACCCACACAAAATTAATCAGTTTCATTAAGGTTCTGCCATGGAGTAGGGAGGGGCTCAAGAGACCCCACCCCTCCTTGAAGCAGAGACACTGTTAACAATAGCTAGGAGGAGGGGCTCCTGAGGCCACACCACTTGAGACTATATACACATCTAAAGGTTGCTGTAGGTGAGGAACTCCAAAGACCCATCATTCCTTGAGGGTTTGTAGGTATTTAACAGTTGGTAGGAAAGATTTCTTTTTCTCAACGATATAGTCACCCAGAAGTTGGCCCATGCCTCTGTAAGTAGCCCTAGTTACACTTAGATGTAATAGTTTGTTTTAGCCTATGTGAGGTAAGGAATTTGTTCTCTGTCTTCAGAAAATGTTCCCATAACTGCTGTATCCTCAGTACCTAACACTTGACAGTCCTCAGAACAGCCCAGGATACAGGCGCATGATAGCCAGGCTCTCAGTAGGCTTTGCTTTGGACTCATTATCCATGGCAGAACCCAGCATCCTCAGCGGATCAATGAGGAAGCTTTCAAATGAAGAGCTCTACACACTGGGTCTTGCTGTAGGCTGGGTGAGATGAGATGCAGGGGCCTCTGACCTGGATTTTATGTTCTGATGGATATGTAACAGTTCTCAGAGGATAGCTCACATGAGTTCTGGAAGTAAGCAGGCTGTCTGTAAGAGTGTGTAAGAGGACAGGGAAGGGTATTTGGGGACAGGCAAAGGCTGTCTCTGGGCATGTGGGTATGAGTGCAAACCTCAGGAGTGTGAGTATGCACATGCGGGTGGCTGTGAGTGGAAAAGCATCCTTCTCAGGGCCCATTCCTCATCCCACCTGGGAATTGCAGTTAACCAACTGCAGTGCTCCTCAAAGAATGACCCTCCCCCACTGCCCCCTGGGCCCTGGAAATGGAATTTTATTTATGAAAGTGCCATGTTTCCCACAAGTTTTTAGGAATGTTATATCTATGAAATAATTGAGACCTGTTTTGGGGAGGGGTGGAATACTTTAAAATTGGCTCTTGGTAGCTTTGGGAACACTGGGGACATTTCTGTACCCCTTTGTTCCTGGCTCAAGAATGGCCCAAAGCCAAGTGCCCTTGGTTAAAAGATGAGTGTAGGAGAAGCCCAATTTGAGTGAAGAATCCTGCCCAGAGGACACAAGACAAGGCAGAAAATCCTGGGATCAGAGTTTGGAAGTCTTTGACAACTTGGGATTAAACCAGAGGAAGGATTACCTAACAGTTAATGACTCTATAAGTAATTATTGATTGAGTGCCTGCCCTGTGCCAGGTGCTATGCTAGCCCTGAGGCTATCCACTGCACTTCATAAAAGGTAGAGCTAAGAAGCAGCTTGCAAACTCCAAGCCAGTTATTGCTCCTCCCTAAACTCCCTGTTCCTTCCTCTGGAGCCCTCAGGTTTCATCCCTTCAGGCACACATGCAAACTTCAGGCAATAGTCCAGCCCCAGCTCCCTATCCTTAGTTAGCCTTCCTCTTGGTTAAGCACACAGGAGAAATGTATTCTACAGATTCCCACTTGAAGTCACATTTGGAGAGGGGCAATCTCTCTGTGACAATGTCTTCTGGGTATTTCTGCCAAAGGCCTAATGGTTTAGTATTGAGTGGAAGTGAGGTCTGTTAAGGAGCCTACATAGGCCAGAACAGTAGCCTCTAGATTCCTCTGTCTTCACTAGCTCCCAACTGCCTTGAAATCAAGATGTAGGCTTTCTTCTCTTATTGCTTCCATGCTTCAGCAACTGACCTACTCTATCCCACACTGGTAGGTTCTATGGTTAAGAGTACTTACTATTCTTCCACAGGACATGGATTTGGTTCGCAGCACCCACATGGCAGTTTACAACCATCCCTAACTCTAGTTCCAGGGGACCTGACACCCTCATCTGACCTTCATTGACTCTGCACACACACATAGTGCATTTATGTACACGTAGGCAGAACAGTCATGTGCATTAAATAGAATGAATAAATCTTTACAACAAAATAATGACTCCTGTCCTATTGTCTACTTCTGTTTCCTTGTTACCTGAGCCAACCCCTCTCATTCTTAGATACAGAAAACTCTCCTACTTTCCCTTGGAGACGTTTGCATTTTCTTTTTTTAGTGTTAGTTTTGTTTTGTTTTGTTTTGTTTTGTTGCTATTCTGTTTTTTTGAGATAGTGTTTCCCTGTGTCGTCCTGGCTGCTGTACTGGAAGATAAGACTGGCCACAAGCCCACAGAGATCTGTCTGCCTTTGCTTCCTGATTGGATTAAAGGTTTGTGCCACCACTGCCCAGGAAGCTTACATTTTCAATCACTTTCCTTTCTATTGTCTATTTCATAACTCTGAGTTTTCCTTACTGCCCCCCAAACACACTGGGATCAGGAACTCTAGGCCACTAGCTACTTCCCTCAGATTCCTCACAGTACCAATAAGAATGGAGGTGCTGGGGCAGATGCATCAGAATCACTTGAGGCTTAAAAGCAGCAATGTGAGGAAACATGAGCAAGGGATCTGGCACCAATTTAAGTTTAAAGGTCTTTTCCGCAGAAGCCCACCTACCCACTATTTATCCTTGTGATTCACCCTGCACCCATCACATTCTATATTTAGTGACTGCCTACCACTGGATTCTGAGCACTGGGCATCAATGGACCTGTTCCTTAACCCTAATCTGAAAGAATCAAGCCATACCTCACTGAAGTGTGTCACCACCACCCCCAACACACACACACACACACACACACACACACACACACACACACACACACACTGCCTCTCTCTCTGTGTAGATGGAGAGATGACCTGTGTTAATTGCTCAGAAATACAGACAAGAATTCCAGTGAGATCATTCCATTCTGTAGTGTAGACAAGGACTCATTTCTAAGACCCAGTGACTCCAGGAATATACACAGCTGTGGCCATCAGAAAATCAGAGCACAGACCCTATTCTGTTACTTTCCCCCATAGTCCTCAGTGACCCTTCCCTTAAGGACACCACAGGTAGGAGGATAGTCTGACAGGCCCCACTATGCACATAAGTGATCTGAGGTTCAGCATTCTGATCCCTTCCCACCCTTCTGGCAGAGTGTGACTCCCAAACAGGAGAAGTAGTTGAAAAGTCTAGTAGAGTTCTAGAAGAGTCCCTGATTTCAAATGAATGAAACCTAGCATCTGAGGACAAGCTAAAAATCAGGAACTGTCCTGTCCTGTGGGTAGAGACATATGCAAGGCAGCTGCAAATAGTCACCTGAGCCTAGTCAGGCTCTCAGAAGCTTCAAAGTGCCACAGAGGAAATCGCTAGAATTGGCGCAGCTTAGAAAGTCTGTCTGGAGTAAAGCAGAACCCACATGGATCCTGAACATTTCTTTTAACCCCTGTATTTGTCCTTCCCTCCAATATATGATAGCATCACGAGACTTGACTAATACTAGCTTGACAAACTGTTTCCTCCACTAGCTTTCCAGACTTTTTCTCAGACCCTTAGGCCAGGTCCTCTGGCACCAAGGAGGATCTTATCTGTAAAACTCCAGTGAGCAGGAACCATAAAGGACCAAATAGAAAAACAAACAAACAAAAAATCCTTATTCTATGCTGCCACACAGGATACTCTGTGTCTAGGTAGCCTACTTCCATCTTCCTCTTCCCTTGATCAGGAACAGGGGACACCTGAGCTACCCTTGTCTCTACCACTAGCTTGCCTATGCTTAGACTTTTACCCAAGGCCAGGGACAGTGAGCGTTTCCCTCTGCTGGAGCAATCTGGGAACAAGGGCCTGTCTGTGTTCAACTCATTTGATTTAGACAACTCAAATTTATTCTCATACCTCCTTTTGGCTTAATTACTTGGTGGCTCAGTTGTCTAATCTGTGAACTAGATTAATAATTGTGAGTATAGATCTTTTCGGATGAAAAGCCTTGAAATGTTGTGGAGCCACCTGATATTTCCACACTACCTGGGACCTTCTCATCTCAATTCAGCTGCCATATAACCCACTTCCTCCTACTCTGAGCAGACCTGGAGTCTGCTTCCTTCCATGTTTATTCCAGGGATGAGCTTGGCATTCAGGCAGGAAATGGGTTTTCTTATTGCAGGTGAACTTCTCCTGAGGTCTCTAAGGAAGCAGACTTGGTCTGGGATTTCCTCCCTCCTGATTAGTCAGAATAGCAAGCTCATGGGCCATTTGGGAAACTGCAAGTTTCAGCTTAGCCCTGTGATGAGAAGCAAGAGGGCTCAGAGCAGTCATGCACACAGAAATGAATGACCATGGACGCTTCCCAGCCAGAAAAGTCAATGGACTCTGTCCTCTGAGTCATTTGTTTCCTGTGGTCTCAGGGATTTTGAGTTGCACCCTGCCTCTCTGAGCCTTCTCTATTAAGGGAGGTAGTTTCTCCCTCCCTGAAATGAATTCTCCCAAATGCTCTTCACTGCCAGACAGGAGCAAAAGGATCTCAAATCTCAGTGTGGAGCCCAGTGCAATCCCAGTCTCCACAGCCTTCCTGCACTGACTCTCAGTCCTCAGAGCCACCTCTGACATAGCTACCAATATTAGCCTGTCTACTGAGCAAATGGGCAAACACAGTCACAGAGAAGCCAACTAATGTAACCAAGGAGAAGGGGGATTAAAATTCAGACCCATGGTAGAGCATTTGTCTGGCTACTCAAGGTCTCAGCACTGAAAAAAGAAAATCAAATCAAAGTCACACACACACACACACACACACACACACACACACCTATGAAAGGCACAAAATCTCTAAACCCCAAGTCCTGCTCTTTCCCTCCTCACTGTACCATTCTGGAATGTTTCCAAAGGAATATGCAAATTGACTCTTTGGGGTACTCCATAGTTGAAAGACTCATTTGCATTTCAGAGGAATGAAGGTTCCTACTAATCTATTCTTAGTCCATTTTTGTCTCACAAACATAGAGGATTCCTTAAAGGCTTTATGGGCAGAAGTAAAATGATCCAGGAAAAGACAGGAATGAAACTCTGATCAGCTCAACTTAGTCATCCATAACTGGTTTAAAATTTCTAGAGTCTGACTCCAGGTAATTATTTTAGCCATATTCAAACACAGCACAATTTGGGGAAAAAAAAAATTCTGATGACAATTAGCCCGTATTTACAACAAAGCCTAAGACATGTTTACATTGAAACTCTTTACAAAGTACATATGGCTTCTTCCATAAAGATAGGTTCTGTTGACTCAGAGGCAATGCTCAAGATTTAGGGTCTAGTGATGTAAACATAATGCTTGTGGAGTCAGGGTTGGCCTGGTCCTAAGAGAACACAGAAGTCACTTAGGCTGTCATAAAGCACAAGTGACATCTCTCATAAGGATGGGTTTAATGGATTTAGAAGCAATGATCTAGATTTAAGGTAAAGGGTATGGGATTAATAAAACACAATTTCTGGGAAATGTGGGTGAAGCCTGTCTCTACAGGTAGCAAAAGATCACAAGGTTGTAAACTACAACCACTCCCAGCATTCTGGAAGACAGTAAACATCTCCTTTCTTCGAAGAGATAAGTCTTCTTATTTAACTTTCCCTGGCTTCTTCAGTGCTTATCTGTGTGCACAAGGACTTTTATCCTCTACAGAGATACACTTTACTTCACCAGGAAACAGGCCTAGCCCAAGACTATGCACGTTGCAGCAGAGAAGCCTCTTGACATCCTCTAAGACCAGACCTAAGCCCAGAACTAAGACCAGATCCTCTGGGATAATAAGTTTGCATGTACACCATGGATAATCTTATGAGTAAGGCTCCAGTGATCCAGGACCCCATGAAGTCCCCTCCAGGAAGAGTCAAATAGGTTTGTGGCTGAGCTTGCATTTACGCTATTAGAGCTTCCTATGAATATACATAAAGCCACTGTGTCCCTAAGCCCAGCAAGTGTCTTCCTAGCCTTGGCTGTGCTCAGTGGCCAGGGAGGGCTCTGCCTGCTGTAAGAAATCCAGGCTGGGCTGTGAGACAGAACAAGCTCTCAGCTTCCCTATAGCTGCTTATTTTGGGAGCAAGGTCCTGAGGGCATTTAGAGCCACATCAGGCCATGTTTCCACAGATGGCTGTCAACCCTCTCACCATTCTGAAGCCAGACTTTATTTTTATTGTTGTTTTAGATATTGTCTCATGTAGCTCAGGCTGACTTCAAACTCCTGATCCTTCTGCCACTACTTCCCTGGTGCTAGGATCAATAGCATGTTAGCACACCACAATGCCCAATCACTCCTCTTTATTGGATGTTCCCTTCAGTGTCATCCTTTCCTGTTTTAAGGACATCCCTTAATTGTCAGCTGAATGAATAAATTAAAGGAAGACAGACTTGTTAGCAGCTAACAGTAATCCAAGAGAAGGAATAAGAGCTAAATTGAGTGGAATTTGCTCCAGATAGCAGGGAATGAAGTGGGAAAGACATTGCTTCACCTCCATTGTCACAATATTGTCAGTGTTCCCTCCTTTAGTGTCTCTGTCCACTCAGAAAACAGAAGAGGTGTGTGTGTGTGCACGTGCGCACGTGCGCACATGCGCTTGCACATACATGTTAGACAAACATTTCAGCTCTTTTAAAACCATTCCACCTTTCTCCTTGCCTTTTTTCCATTTTCCCCTTTGTGGGTCTTTTGAAACAGTGTCTCATGAAGGAAGCTCAAGCCAGCCTCAATCCTGATCTCTTGCCTTAACCTCCCAAGTGCAAAGATTACAGGTTTCCCATATCGGCAATCTCAATGGGAATGAGGAGGTGTGCGCCATAAAATTCACTCCAACTTAGCCCAGCCCCTGTGTGTCAAAGCATTTATGGTGCAAATATACAAACGAATGACTCAACAGTTGAATTGGCTTTGCTTCCCAGGGTTTATTCAATGAAGAAACAGGTTATCATCTTGTCAAAAATCAGAAAGTTGAATTTGGCAGGGGGGGTGCTGGTATATGACTTTAATGCCAGAACTTGAGAAGCAGAGGCAGGGAGATTTCTGAGTTTTAGCCCAGCTTGATCAACAGAGCAAGTTCCAGGACAGCCAGAGAAACCCTATTTAACAAACAAAACTAACAAACAAATAAAAACAGCCTGAGTTTGAATTGTCAAATTCTAAAGCTGCTACTTCTGTGGTTTTTCTCTGAACATGAAGAGATTTGTTTCCACCCACCAGATGCTCAGTCATCAGCATTAGCAGCTTCTTCCAAGTTTGAAAACACCTTTGTTTAGAGTCACCTCCCTAGCCTGATTGCACTCCCCACATGGCAAACAAATCAGAATGAGGCCTGTTTGAATGTAAACCAAGTGGTCCTACACATACTAGCCTGACTGAGATGCTCTGGGGCCAGGTCCAGGGCAGGGGCTTGGCCAACTCTTTCCTTGTACCCCTTGTGCTCATCTATGGAGCACTTCTTCCAGAGCTGCTTGCAAACTGAGCCTCCCATAGCCCCTGTCTCTGGAGAGTTTCTCCTGGATGCCTGCAGGCCAGTGCTGGGCTGAGTCACTTCCTTGCCTCAATTCTGTCTTAATACCTTTCCTTTCTTCCCAGATTAACTTGGCACCATCTGGGTGTGGAATGTCTGGGGCAGCACAGGTGGGTCAGCAAAGCTGTGTGCTCAGGTCTTACACCCAGGGCTGGATGCAGAGGAAAAGGGAAAGCCAGGTTTGCTCTGGTGGCCCTGGAGCTCCTGTCTTAATCACCTTAGCATGTTGGCTCTCTGTGTTGTGAATATCTCCAGGCTTTAAAGCAAGAGTGGGGGTTGTGGAGCAGTGCCTGGTGAAGGATGGAGTAGAAGTGAAAACAGAGTGGGTGGGAGTGACACTGTAAGACCTGCGAGAGTGTGGTCCCTCCCATGCTCCCACTCAGGAAAGGCACCCCTCCCCCAAATCACTCACGAGAAGTGGTCTTGATGCAAACGCATAAGATACTTTATATTCCAGTGCACTGGGGCCATCAGCCATACGACATACAGGGTAGAGGGCTGGGAATCCCCGGTACAGAATTGAGACAGCTTTTATAGGGTTACAACAAAGCCCGTGCATTGTGAACCAATCACCTCATAGCATCCAGTGTGGACCAATTAATTTAAACTATTCAAGCCCGTGCTTAGCCCAGGATGTCTGTTTTTGCACAGGCTTCTGGGTGTGGCGACAAGCAACAGGCTGTTGTAAACATTCAAGGTGACCCTCAGCTTGGGATTTAAGACTCCCAGCTTCCTGGGGTCAGTGGGCTAAATTTTTACATCCTAACAATACCTGCTATAGTTCCAGAAGCTACAGGCTCCCCTCATTTCTCCAGGATGCTCTCTTCCCCATGAAGGAAGGGAATTAATTGATCACAGAAGGCTAAGTTCAAAGTCGCATCATGTGTGACCATGCTAGGGTTTGAACTTAGTTACCAATATATACAGACTTGCTAAGGGTGTCTGAAAAGCCTGAGTTTGGTTCTTCCAATCTTTAAGATGACTGTGGTCATGGAGTGACACTGTTTCCTTACCTATGTCACAGAAGTGATTCCTGCCATGTGAGGTTGGTTTGAGGAGACAACATAGTCAACATGAAAAAGGGGAAACAATCACAATTGTGAGATCAGTTAATAGTTGCACACTGTGGGAAAATAAATCCAAATGCAAGACAAACCACATAGAATAAACCCTCACCCCTTCCAGAGGGACCACTGCTGCCACCATGTTTTGTCTTTCCTTTCTGAGCTCCTCAAGCTTCCTCTAGCAGCTTTTTATCATGCGGTTGTGGTACTTGTGGAAATCATGAAGCCTCCTGCCTATCAAGGCTGGTGTCTTTCACCCTGCCCCTACCCCTCCCTCCACATGGCAGAGAACAGACCACAGGACTCTCTGTGTGTTCGCCCATCCCCCCCCCTCCCAGCCCCTCCACCTGGTAATGATTTCCTATAGAGTCTCCCAGGTGTCTCCATGGGGACATTTCCTGCTCCAATCTCCATGGCAACTCTCCAAGTTGCCATGGCAACACTCAAATGATTATTTGGAGACCCCTAAATAAATCACCCATAGTGGTCTATGTTAGAAGTATTTGGCTCTGGTTCTTGTGTTGGGGGCCAGGATTGGGGCCCAGGCTTGCAGGCTGAAATGGGAGGGGAGGAGGGGACACAGCCTGTTATCATGGATCTAGCTCCATGAAGCACCCTCTCTAGCAAAATTGTAATGGGGCCTTTGTGAAACAGTTCAAGTACAAGAGGCCTCTCTCTGGTTTGTGTAATCCTTGACTAGGGGGATTCTGCAACAAAGTGGTCACCTGAGTGCTAATCCAGGTCAGGATGAGGGACAATGTCATAGGGACTTCAAATGACTAGGCAGATATTCCTTGCAGGTCTGCTGGGCTCCAGGACCCTTACACTTTCATGCTAAATTCAGAGGGAATTGGAGCTTGGATTCGCTTCCTTCCATATATTTTGTGTGTTTTATTTGTGGTGCTAAGGATGGAACCAGGCCATTCCATGTGTCTATCACAGAGCCATACCTCCAACCTAGGTGATTTGACAATTCTTTGGCTGTTTCTTTTAAAAATGTCTCTTGTCCTTATTTTTACAATTCTGTGTATGAACACATGTGGAGGTCAGATGACAACTTTGTGGGGGTCTCATCTCCCCCATGCTTAAGAAAATTTTCTGGAGACAGAACATAGGTCTCTGGGTTTGTGCAACAAGCCTTTACCTGCTGAGGCATTTCATAAGCCCTTTCTTCATTTTTATATTTTTTATTTGCTTGTTTTTAAATATTTATTTAATATTTTATGTATATGGGTATATTGCTGGAGGTATTTTGAGCTCATGTGTATTCCTAGTGCTTGAGGAGGCTGGAAGACAGTGTTTGAATCTCCATGTGGTTTCTGGGAATGGAACCATGATCCTCTACAATAGCAGCCAGTGCTCTTAACTGCAATGCAAACTCCTAAGCCCTCTTTTTATTTGTTTTTTGTTTTTTGGTTTTTTTTTTTTTTTTTTTTGAGACAGTGTCTCACAGTGTACCTCTGGCTGTCCTCGAGCTCACTCTGTAGACCAAGCTGGCCTCAAACTCACAGCCATCTACTTGCCCCTGCCTTCTGAGTGCTGGGATTAAAGGCATGGGCCACCATGTCCTACTTCTGACCTGCATGTTTAAAGTTCATACTGTGCAGCAGGCCCTGTGCTGCCATTGAGGATGGGCACCATCCTCAGGTCAAACCTCACATTGCTTCCATCTCCCTGGGGAGACAGGCAGCTAGAAAAATGCAACACACCCAGCTTAGATAGAGGCTCCAGCGTCAGTAGGCTAAAGATGGCCAGATCAGCTGCAGCCCACAATGACACCAGTACTGAGAGGCCTGTGCATTGTCACAGTCATGGCCATGGGTCTCATACAATTCCAGAAATGTAGGAAGGAGAGGCAAGAGCTGTTAATTGATCCTGAACAGTGATGACCAGTATGTGTTTTGCTAAAGCATCTTTCTCTCGATAGATAGATAGATAGATAGATAGATAGATAGATAGATAGATAGAGACTTCCACCTATGGATGACTCCCACGGAGTGTAGAAAGGTGACTAGAACTTGAGACTTGTATATTCCAGTATAGATCCATTTATGCTGGGTCAATAGATTTAGTGTCAACTTGAAAATTCATACATCAACCTTGTAAAGTTTTAATTTTTTTCTCTTTTGGTTTTTGTAGGCAAGGCTTCTCTATATGGCTTTGGAGCCTATCTGGAAACGCACTCTGTAGACCAGGCTAGCCGTGAACTCACAGAGATCCACCTGCCAACTGCCTCTGTCTCCTGAGTGCTGGGATTAAAGGTGAAGGCCACTAACCCAGCTACCTTGTAGTATTTATTTTGTTTTAAATATGTATTTATTATTTTTTCTTATTTTACATATTGATCCCAGTTTCCTCTCCCTTCCATGCCACCCAACACCCCCTTCCATCACACACACCCCCAATCCACAGGGAAGGTGATGCCTTTTAGGAGGGAGCATCAAAATCTTTCAAGTAATTTGGAGTAGGGTCTAGGTGCTCCCTCCTGCCTCTAGGCTAAGGGAATATCTGTCCATGGGGAAGGTCAGAGGCCTCTCAGACTACCCAGGCCTTCTAACTGAGACCCACATACAGAGGGTCTGAATTGGTTCAATGCTGGTTCCCAGCTATTAGTCTGGGGATCCATGAGCTCCCCCTTGTTCAGGTCAGCTATTTCCTGACGCCTGGTCTTGACCCCTTTTCTTATTACTCCTCCCTTTCTACAACTGGATTCCAGTTTTTCAGCTCAGTGTTTAGCTGTAGGTGTCTGCTTCTGTTTCCATCTGCTACTAGATGAGGGCTCTATGATGGCATATAAGTTAGTTATCAATCAATCTCATTATCAGGGAAGGGCCTTTGCTCAGATTGTTAGTTGGGGTCATCCTTGTAGGTCTCTGGATATTTCACTAGAGTCAGTTTTCTCTTCAAATCTATAATGGCTCCCTCTATCCCTCTATATGAAATCTTTTTTTTCCCCCCTCATGTCTCTTCGTCCCCTGATTCAATCTTTCTGGTCCCACATGTTCTCCTATCCTCCCCTTCTCTTCCTCCTAACTCCCTCTCCACTCACTGCACCCTCACACTCTCAATATGCTCAGTAGATCTTGTTCTTTTCCCCTTCTGTGAGGGACCTTGTATGAATCTCTTAGGTTCCTCCTTGTATCCTAGTTTCTCTGGTGGTGTGAATTATATAGGCTGGTGATCCTTTGCTCTATGTCTAAAATCCCTATACAAGTGAGTACATACCATGTTCCTCTTTTTGTGATTGGGTTACCTCATTCAGGATGGTTTCTTCAAGTTCCATCCATTTGCCTGCCAATTTCAAGATTCCATTGTTTTTTTTTCCACTGAGTAATACTCCATTGTATAAATGTGCCACATCTCCTTTATCCATTCTTCAGTGGAGGGGCATCTAGGTTGCTTCTAGGTTCTTGCTCTTACAAATAATTCTGCTATGAACATAGTTGAACAGATGTCTTTGTTGCATGGATGTGGATTATTTGGGTATATGCCTAAGAGTGGAATTGCCAGGACCTGTGGTAGGCTGATTACCGTTTTCCTAAGGAACTGCCATACTGATCTCCAAAATGGCTGTATAAGTTTGCACTCCCACCAGCAATAGGAGTGTTCCCCTTTCTCCACATCCTCTCCAGCATAAGGTGTCATTGGTGTTTCTGATTTTAGCTATTCTGACAGGAGTAAGATGGTATCTCAGAGTTGTTTTGAATTCCATTTTCCTGATGGCTAAGGATGTTGAGTGCTTTCTCAAGTGTCTTTCAGCCATTTTAGATTCCTCTATTGATAATTCTCTATTCAATTCTGTACCCCACTTTTTAATAGGGTTATTTGGTATTTTGATGACTAGTTTTTTGAGTTCTTTGTATATTTTGGAGATCAGTCCTCTCTCAGATGTGGGGTTGATGAAGATCTTTTCCCAATTTGTGGGCTGCCATTTGATCTTGTTAACTGTATCCTTTGCCTTATAGAAGTTTCTCAGTTTCAGGAGGTCTCATTTATTAATTGTTGATCTCAGTGTCTGTGCTACTGGTGTTATGTTCAAGAAGCATTCTCCTGTACCAATTTGTTCAAGGGTGCCTCCCACTTTCTCTTCTAAGAGGTTCAGTGTGGTTAGAGTTTTGTTGAGGCCTTCGACCCATTTGGATTTAAGTTTTGTGCATGGCGATAGACATGGGTCTATCTGCAGTCTTCTACACACCTTCATCCAGTTGTGTCAGCACTATTTGTCGAAATGATTTCCTCCTTCCATTGTACACTTTTAGTTGTTTAGTCAAAAATCAGGTGTTTGTAGGTGTGTGGGTTAATATCAGGATTTTCTATTCGATTCCATTGGTCTTCCTTCCTATTTTTGTGTCAATACCAAGCTGTTTTCAGGACTATAACTCTATAGTAGAGCTTGAATTCGGAGATGATGATGTCTTCTGAAGTTCCTTTATTGTACAGGGTTGTTTTGGCTATCCTGGGTCTTATGCCTTTCCATATAAAGTTGAGTATTGTTCTTTCAAGGTCAGTGAAGAGTTGTGATGGGATTTTGATGGGGATTGTATTGAATCTGTAGATTGCTTTCGGCAAGATTGCCATTTTTACAATGTTTATTCTACCTATCCAAAGCATGGGAGATCTTTCCCTTTTCCGGTATCATCTTTAATTTCTTTCTTTAAAGACACAAAGTTTTTGCTATATAGGTCTTTCACTTGTTTGGTGATCATTTACCTTGTAGTATTTTAAAGATGGCTGGATGAGTTGTGAGACAGTGAAGCCTCGCTGGGAAATTTTGTTGTTGATGTTTTGTAAAGTGTGTGTGTGTGTGTGTGTGTGTGTGTGTGATTGTGTGAATGTGAACATAGGTGTTGTAGTAATCAGATGGCCTCAGGTGTTGGTCCTTATCTTCTACTTAGAGAGAGGGTCTCTTGGGATTTTATTTTTATTGTGTTTGCATGCCATTGCTTGCATATGGAGATCAGAGGAGAACTTTGTGTGTCTATTCTCTCTTTCCAGATTTACACCAGCTCCAAGGAACAAGCCTAGGCCATCAGGCTTTAGGGCAAGTTCTTTGTTTTAAGAATTATTTATTCATTGTGTATACAGTGTTCAGCTTGCATGTAAGCCTACTCACCTGAAGTGGGCACCATATCTCATTATAGACAGTCTTGAGCCACCATATGGTTGTTGTGAATTGAAGTGAGGACCTCTGGAAGAGCAGCCAGTGCTCTGAGCCATATCTCCGGGCCCCCATAGTGATTTCTTTTTACTAGGTTAGCCTGGAAAACTGGACTTGGTGTGTTTATTGGTTCTCTTCTCTCTGTCTCTCAGCTTACCTAAGAACATTAGGATTAGAGATGCAACAGCTTCCTTACTTGGCTGTTCATGGGTTCTGGGATTCAAATGCAGCTTTCATGCTTGTATGGAAAGCTTTTTACCGAGTGAGCCATTTCCCCACCTGGCTTACTCCCTTCCTCTCCTCTTCTTCTATGGTTTTTAAGATATGGTTACTCTGTGTTGCCCTGTCTGTCCTTAAAACTGTTCTATAAGCCAGGCTGGCCTGGAATGCACAGAGATCTTCCTGCCTCTGCCTCCTGAGTCCTGAGTACAGGAATCAAATGACTGCACCACAAATGCCCAGCTTTATTTTTTAATATTTATTTATTTTTATGTGCATTGGCATTTTGCCTGTATGGAAGTCTGTGTGAGGGTTCCAGATATCTGAGAGCTGAATTTACAGACAGTATTTAGCTGCAGTGTGGGTATTAGGAATTAAACCTTGGTCCTCTGGAAAAGCATCCAGCCCACTTAACCATCCCCTGCCTTAATTTTAATGTCAACCCAGGTGATGATATCCAGCTCAGACTTAAAACTTTATCATAGTCCAATCGTGCCTAATGTGTGTGCTGAACAAGTCAGCAGGCATGTTTGGAATGGAACAGTCTGAATGGAATGGAACATGGTTGCTTAAGGTATACTTTTCTGTGTGTGTGTGTGTGTGTGTGTGTGAGAGAGAGAGAGAGAGAGAGAGAGAGAGAGAGAGAGAGAGAGAGAGAGAGAGAGAGAGAGAGAGAGAGAAAGAAAGAGAGAGAGAGAGAGAGAGAGAGAGAGAGAGAGAGAGAGAGAGAGAGAGAGAGAGAGGTGACTATTTGTGTGTATACTACATGTGTGAGATTGTCCTGACCAGAAGACTCTGTCAGATTTTTCTGGAGTTAGAATTGGAGGCAGTTGTAAGTCACCCAACTCATGTGCCGGTATTCAAACTAAGAAGTGTATCAAAAGCTCTTAGCTACTCAGCCAGCTGGGAGTATGGTTCCTATAACCCTATTCTTTCTACATCTACTAGGCTCTTCTTAGGAAGAGAGGCTGAGAATGACTGACTTGAGCTTTCAAAGAAGGGTGATAATAGAATCTGTCCACACCCAAGTGTCTGGCTTTTAGGACTGAGTATTATTTACCTCCCACTAGACCAGTATTTCTCAACCTTCCAAATGCTGGGACTCTTTAATACAGTTCCTCATGTCATGGTGACCCCCAACCATAAAATTATGTTCATTGCTACTTCATAACTGTATTTTTGCTACTGTTATGAATTGTGTGTAAAAATCAGTGTTTTCCTTTTGTCTTAGGTACCCTACAAAAGGGTCATTTGAGCCACATAGTAGTCAGGACCATAGATTGAAAACCACTGCCCTAAACTTGGCTTTGGGTGATTGACACAAGAAAGGACTTCTGGTCAGTGTAGGTCCCAAGTGGGAATTAAATGGAAACTTACTTGGGCAGCAGAGAGGCTAAATGGCCAACATTAAGTCATGGGGTATTCAACTCCTGAATTTGAGCTGTTATTAGAAGTAAGACACACACTGGATTTCTGAAACCAAATAATATAATGTCTCATTTGTAGGATTTATGTTGACTGCTGTTTAAATGACAGTTAGGAGCTATTGCATTAAATAAAATACATTGGGTTTTCTATTTAGTTGTTCTTTACTGTTCTCATAAAATTATTATTATCATCATTGTTAATTATAATAATTAGTTGCTGGTTTTTTGAGACAGGGTTTCCTCTGTGTAGACTTGGCTGTCAGAGATCTTCTTCTGCCTCTGCCTCTCCTGCATGCTGTTTCTTAAAATATTCTCAGTGAGTCACATGATTGTCTTACAAGGGACTACATTAACACCACAAGGGAAGGGGAAATGGTATATATTTTTCCACAACCTGCTGGTTTTGATGAGGATACAATAGGTTGAAAATGGTAGCTGGTGACCCAACATCAACAGTCACCCCTTCCATCAGCCATGGAACATTTGGGTGCTTATTATTTCTAATGGAATGTGGTCTGATTTAAATGTCACATATACCTATTCTCATATAAACACCACTCATGCCTAACATTTATGAGAAAGCAAAAGACTTTTGAGATGAAGCATATGGGGCCTGTCTTGCCTTTGTTATATAGAGTAGTCCCTTTGTCTCACTGAACCCCAGCAACGTTTCATTCTGAGGTCTAGGGTCATAGTCTGACATTTGTCAAACCCAGATGAGAAAGGTCCTTAGACTCCAGGTGCTGAGACATACCTCTTCTCCCTTCTGTCTCATTGTCTCTTTGCTGACAGCACAGCTCCCTATTTATAGCCAGGCACAGGGCCACCTAGAGTTTAAACATTGTCCAGCCTCTACAGATCTGGTTCTGCTACATAAATACTGGCTGAAGAGATGGAAACAGAAGTTTCAAGTGACTTTGGGGAGCTCTCCTTTGCTCTGTTTCTCTGGCTGGAATGTCTGCCACTCACATGGAACCTTAGATCAAAATGATTATAAAGGCTCTGCCTACCACAAGGATGGTGGTCAGTGCTGGTCAGCCAAAGTATGAGCCCCCAAAGGACCCGGTGACTGGCCATTTTGTTTTGGTTTTGGTTTTTGTGTTGGAGAGGGAACTGAAGGCCTTGCACTTGTTTCTCAGGTACTCTACCACTCATTAACTTATCCTCACACCCCCTCCCTTCCCGCGACAACCCATGATCCTTTTGTCAAAAAAGTAAATCTTAGGCATTTGGGGCTGTGTCAACTAGATGTTTAGTCATGTTCTGCCCTGAAGACTGGTAACTTCCCACTGTTTCCTGCTATCCTTGGAAGAGACAATTCAACTACTTTCAGAACAGAACATTGAAGTGTTTTCTAATTTGTTTTATGTGTATTATTCATGTATGTCTGTGTGTGCACAGGTACACGTATGCCACAGCTCCAGTGGGAATCAGAGGACAGTTTGTAGGTGTTGGTTCTGGCCTTTCACTCAGGTCATCATGGTTGGTGGCATGCACTTTTACCAGATAAACCATCTCACTAGACCCATCCAGTACATACTTGCACAAGGTCAGCTCCAAGATGAAGTGATTTCTTTTCAATCCTTGAAAGGCCACCAGATTAGAACGGTTATGCAGAGCTTGGTGAAAATATATTCTTCCTGCCTTGTTGTTCCATTACACAGTTGTCCTCAGAGGCTGCCATCGCTCCCAGCACTTTAATATATCCTTTAAGGAAGTGAAGAGTTGCACCTCATGGGACACTGTGTTATATAACAGAAATCCTAAGGGAATATCTATCTCATCTATCTATCTATAGCTACATAGATATATAAATAGATATACATCAAATCAATAAGTCTTGTCTATTTTCTGAAATTCATTTATTCATCTGGTCTCAGTGATCAGCACCATTGGAATCACATGGACATTATGGCTCACATTAAACTTGAAGCTTTCAGTCTATTGCCCTCTCCTCTTTTCCTTAGCTTTCCCCTTCCTGATATAAAATGCTTCCTATAACTGCAGATTAGGCAGACATTTGGGACAGGTGCTGTAGTAACATCAGTTCCTCAAGGCCAGAAAGAACAGCTCTTTGAGTGAATTACGAAGAGCTCCAGAAGACAAGTGAGGGCCCTGTCCCAAGAAAAGAAACATAAAACCTAGAGTGTTGGTACTTAGTTTTGATATCAAAACTGTGTTTTCAGTTAAGATAAGGGTATGGGTCACTACAACTGCAAACATTTTAATGTGTATCATGTACCAGGCATGCAAAGACCTTCAGATGTATGATTCACTAAACACCCCTAGTAGGATGCTGTGTTATGTAATAAATTTGTTAATGACATCATTGTTCATCTGAGAGAAAAAAAAATAACTCTTATTCAACTCATCTGAAGGAAAGTGGTCTTAATGTTCACCATGACTGTATAATGGAGTCACACTGACTTCTTTAACACATGAGGCCGGTGAAGGAAGGAAAGGCTTCACATTCCTTGTTCACCCGAGAAAAGAGCAGATTGGACTTCAGTCCTCACAATGTTTGTGGAATCCAAATTCCTAAAATGTCCAGCCATTTGACAAGTTCCACCTATGGAGGGACTTCACTAGGGACACAGCTGAGAAAATTAGCAAGTAGGATGGGAGTCATGTCCCTTGCAAGGATGTGCATCCTGGGTGTTCTGCTCAGGGCACATCCTCTGGCACTGAGCATAAGAGAAGGAGGCCCTCGAGGGAGAGCTTAGAAGCTAGATGACCACTCCACCAGTGTTGGGAGAATCTCTCTCTTCTGTTTAATGAGGCTTGCTGCCATGTAGAGCCAGCCTACAGGAGCCAGGTGCTGGATGCAGCCTGATATGACAGCCCCAGAACTGAGGGAATGACACCCAGGGATTGTAGCAACACACCATATTGGTTATAATGGGGCTGGGAGTGGGATGTTGCAGCAGGGCTAGGGGCAGTGGTACCAGGAAGGTACTTAGGGGTGACTTGCATCTGTGTGATTTGTTCCTTTTCCCAATCACACTGGCCCCTGCTAGCTCCATACTGTAATGTCACACACTGACCTGCACCCAAAGCTTACAGGAACACATCTGTGCACAGATCCAAGTAGAAGGACACTTGCCATGGTCCTGACTGGCCTGTCTTTGGTATATGAGACTGTCTTTTCAAGGAGGAGATTGGGCCTTACAAATGTCTGATCAGTTACAAATTCCTGAGGGCCACATTCACTCAACCTGTTTTTCAGGAGATGCTTTGACAATGGCTGTCATGGTTTCTATTGCTTCTTGGAACAAAAGAAAATAACAAAAGCCCAAATCCCTCTACTGGAAGAAATACTTATATGCTTATGTGAGTTCATCAGGTGGAGAATATGGCGATGCCATGGCAGCTGATACATGGATGAACCAAGTCACCCGGCTACGTCCTGGTCCAGTCCAGAAGCAATGGTGCTGGCACTGTGAAATAACTATCATTGCACAGGTCTCACACAGTATGGTGCGGGCACAGGTAGCCAGGAGCTGCTGTGCACCTGAAGAGCTGTTCCTAGGGAAGCCAGGGATATGGGCACAGGTGAGGCTTTCCAGGCTTCTGTCTCAGGGACACTAAGTGCCTTTATATTGAGCTGCAAACAGGGCTTGAAGCCAAGGCCAGCAATGGTACACTGAACTATGAGGCTCCTGGGTGGGTCTGGATGTCTACAGAATTAGGGAAATTGTGCTTTGGTTCATTTCCAGCAGTCATCACTTAACCTAGGAGTGCTTGTGTGCTGTCTGGGTCAAGGAAAAAGCCCTTTTAGGGAACTGTAGGCCATGTACAAGTATTTGATGAGATAAAAGTAGGAAATATAATGGACCATATTGGGGTGTGAGAACTAGCACATAAACATACCTGAACATTGGGAGATGTGATTATGAAAGTTGTCCTTTCTCTCAATGGTAATCACTACTCCTGGCTTTCTCTCCAGGAGAAGAGGTTTTTCTTCTTGTTGGGCACTGCAGCAAGCAATACACAGAGCTCTTGCCTTCCCCCATGGTGGTTATGCATACCTTAGTATGGTAACATATTTTATATGATTTGTTAAAGCTTGCCTTAAGGATTTATGTTCATTCTCCTATGTCATTAAGGAGAGGCTGGCACTCTGAGAGAATCTAGCCACATTGCAGAGAGCATAGCAGACTGAGTGAATCTGAGGAAGAGTAAAGTTGGGAGCAATTTGAGGATCGCCCCTTTGGTCTGTGCTGAAGTAGAAATAAGAGCTAGTGACCATCTGCTTTGCTTTCCTGGTTTTCAGCTTGAAGCTTGAACTCCTTATCTGTCTCTGGGTCTTTTTCATTCATGGTGTTACACCACAACATTGCTGAGTACAGCCACATAGACACATTTTAGTGTGTAGATAAAGTAGCTCACCATTTCAGTGTGTACCCAAAGTGCACCAGGAGACATTGCTGACAGAGGCCTGCATTGTCCTTGACACTGTGTGCACCCTGATATTCTGAGTGATACTGAAAAGAGTTCTGGTGGACATGAGACTACACATGCACACACACGTGACAATCAGAGGACAGTTTGAGGAAGATTTGTTTTCTCTTTCTACTGTGTGGGTCCCAGAGAAGAAATGAGATCTGCAGGCTTGTCTTCAAGTACCATTACTCACTGAGCCATCTCTCCAGCCAATCTCCCCAACCATAGAATTTAATAAGCTATGTTTTTGTATCATATTCATCCTGGGTATGTCTATATCTGTGCTTTTTTCATATAAAGTAGATTCTTTTCACCTCAAGAATGAATGATTGCCCTAATTAAAATATGTTCAACAACTGCAGTACATGGAAGGAATTGTGGGGAGGCAAGAGTATAGAGAAATGAAACCTCCTCTTTGGTTGTCAAATATGCCTCTAGATGAAATTTGGCCCTTAAATTTTCTTTCCCTCTCGTCACTAGAGCTAGGATTGAACCAAGGGCATTGTGCATGCTAAGTAATTACTCTGCCACTGAGTTCCAGACCTGGAACTCATTTACAATAATTACAGGGCAGGCTTCATGAAGAGACTCAGTTGTCAGTGTGTCTACTCCAAGACTTGTCCCTAAGAATGGCTGACAGAATGCTTTCAAGACGGGAAATGTTTAGTTATCTCAGATAAAAGAAAGACCTACAGTGTACACTGCAAAATAGTGACAGTTTAGAATGAGAAATGCTGATATGAAGTTATTCAGATGCCAGTAGAGGAAGTCAGGCTTTCTACACATCTGGTGGCATATATCAAACTAGCTAAAAACGATGCTTAAGACCCACAGGCGAGTAAAGTGTAGCTGGCTCCAGGTCCTTCTAGACACTGGGAAGATGGACAAGAAGACACACTCAATAAAGTAGTAACTTGGTACTGTGACCTGAACCAAGGCTGACCTAGTTTCCAGTGTGTCTATAGATGGTCCTTCTGTGTCAGGGTCAGCTCAGAAAGAGAAGGTCAGCTATGGCAGAGAGTAATCAAATCTTCTACCCACTTCTCTGAGACTGAGCTTTTAAAAGTCCTCGTTTCTCAGCACTTGTCTGGGGATCCACAGGATTACTTCCTCCATACTTGAACTCTCTGACTCACCTCCAGTCTCAGGAGTCACATCCGTTCCCAGGAGCTCTACAAGTATACAGCAATCACCTGGAAGAAACCCTTCTTGCAGCTGCAACTGTCCCTCTCATGTCCCAGTTTTGCACGGGCATGCTCTCCACCAGAAGCATGTGTCATTTGCTGCAGGTTCCATGCACTGTGTCTGCTCTGCAGCTTACTCCCAACACTGCTTAGCTGGAGATCTTTCTTACAATCAAGAATTTCTTATCTCATACCCATGCCCAAAGAGGGGCATCTCAATTCCACATTTTGTTAGATATGCCTAATCTACATTGTCATCCTAGGTGTAAGGTGACAGATCTGCTCCAACCCTGGCTATTACTAATGCTGGAGCATGAGCCTGAACCCAAAGATATCACTGAGGACATAGAGTCCTGCATAGATGCCTGGTACCCTACGACAATTAGCATGTCTACCTCATATACCTGTCTCTACAAGTTTCCAGATACAATTCTCTTTGATGACAGGTGAACCAGTCTAATAATACAGCACCAAGAGCTGGAAGGTCAAAAGCAAACTGCAGGATCTGAAGTGATGGCTCAAAGGTTAAAAGTATTTATCTCTGGCATGGTGTCTAATAACCACCTATACTGGGATCTGCTGCCCTCTTCTGACCTCCTCAGGGACTGCATTCACATGAAACAGAACAGGAAAAATATTCCTTGATAGGAAATAAAAATGAATCTAAAAAAAAAAAAAAAAAAAAAAGCCTACACTAAATGTACGGTCAAGGCAAACATGTATAAAAAGCTACTTCCCAAAACAACTTTGAATGTCATCTGTGTTGTGGTTATCACTGATGCTTATAGCAACAAAAAAGAGGGTCAGAGATCTCTGGGATTCCTGGTTTCTTCTTTCTTTTCTTTTCTTTTTTTAAAAGATTTATTTATTTATTATTTACACAGTGTTCTGTCTGCACGTATGCCTGCAGGCCAGAGGCCGGAAGAGGACACCAGATCTCGTAACAGATGGTTGTACACCACCATGTGGTTGCTGGGATTAGAATTCATGACCTCTGGAAGACCAATCAGTGCCTTTAACCTCTGAGCCATCTCTCCAGCCCCCTCCTGATTTCTTTTATACTTCCTTAATGAATGGTTTTTTTCCTTGAGAACCTGTAGAGGAATAAAGGTATATTTCTCAATAATTTGATTCCTTTGAGAAATTCAAGAATGTGCATCTATAAAATACTATATTTTAGGGGTAGCTAAGTACATGACAGCATGGATATAGTATGGGTATTGATTCCATCTTATAAAGTGTGTATCCGTCCATGGAGTAAGCGATGCTATCCATGTGTAGGCCACCAATCCCCTGTGTAGTTCTGGCTGGCTGGGAACTCACTATGTGGCATGTGCTGCGTGGAACTTGCATAGATGCACCTGTGCCTGTGAGTTGTGTGGTTATAAGAGAACAACACCACCCTGACTAAAGAAGCTGGGGTTAAGTGAGAAGAGTTGGAAATAGCTTTTTTTTTTTATTAAGAAATTAATTATCTGAAAGGGGGCTTTAAAAGGGCAGTCAAAATAAACAATGAATAGCCTTAACAAACTATTGAAAACAAGAACAAATACCATGAAAATAATAAACCCAAACCAAACAATCAAAACCAAAAACCAAAATCAAAAACCAAACTAAAAGTAAAAAGGGAATAAAGACCCAGAAGCAGCCTTGCTGGGTCACTGGCTTGGCATAATTGGGGCCTATTCACACATAGGAAATAAAATCCAAAGAAGAAAAGGCATCCCCAGAATTCAGTATTTGCTCAGGATCAAGATCAGCAGGTGGTTCCTTGGTTAGCAGCTCCTTCTGAAGGAGGCTCTCATCCTGGGCTGTGGCATGTTCCAGCTCATGTTTGAGTCTTTCTGACCTAAGGGAGAAAGGCAGTTAGGGCACAGTCCTGGTGGGGACCTGCCATTGCAGCTTCCCACCACCTCAACTGTGTTGGATAGTCAATACTAAACTTTTGACAGAAGTCATTGTTGTTACCCCAAGGAATAAGCGTCACAGAGTAGCTGGGCCTAGAACTTTCCTTATACGGAAACACCTGTCAGAGTAAGACAGAGTAGTGTATGTTCTCTGTTCTACTAGAAAGAATGGGTCTTACTCTTACAGTTCAGGAACATTATTTTGTAAAAGTAACATGTTAGTAACATAGTTAATAGCATATGAGCAATACAGATGTTATTCATTATGAGTGACTGATCAACCACATCATTTTATACATAGACATACTACAGCCTTGCAAGTTGGACCTATGAACAAGGTCATGAGGCTAGCTCAGTTCTCATGCCCAGGAGGCATCTTCAGGTTCACAAGTAACATGCAAGTTAGAGCCTGCCATGCTAGAACAGCATTTACTGAGATGTGTGCCTGAGAGCACTGACCCTGCATGGGCTCTCGAACCAAATAGAAATGTGATTTGCTTAGGACTAGAACTGGGAATCTGCATCCTGTCTCTCTTTGGTAGTCCATCACAGAACACTCCTGAGAAGGTTCTGGTCTTCCCTGAAGTTGAGGAATCTGACTGGGTTCATCCTGGAATGTTCTGAACCTATTCTCCAGGGAGAAAACTTTGCATAGGAAATGTATAAATGTTGCAGAGAGCAGTGTTCAAAGGTGGGGATCTCTTCTATATAGGGGATGTTCCTCAAGAAAATTAATTTCAGTGAGTTGTGGTAGACACACCATATAATCCAATTACTTGGGAGGTGAAGCAGGCAGATCTCAAAGAGTTCAAGAAAATCCTGCTAAGAACCTAGAGAGTTCAGAAGGGACAGACGTACTAAGTATCAAAAATATTATTTCCTGAACATAAATTCTTTTGACTGCACTAGCACAGTACTTGGAGGTTGTCTTTCCTGGTTGTTATTAGGAGCCATGGGTGTGAGAGGAAGCTCATAACAGAGATTTCCAGTACAGGTGACTACTTGGCTCCACCTCCTCAGCACAGACTGGCCTCCTACCTCATCTGGTAGACCTCAAAGTGATGCTGCACCTTTTCTGCCAAGTCCTTTTCCTGGGAGAGCATCTCCTTCTGCTTCAGCAGGATCTGCAGGTTTTCCTCCAGTCTTTGGAACTCCTGTCATTAAGATTGTGTTCTTAGTGGAGAGTCTTATACAGGTATGCACATATTGTTATACAAAAGAAACACATACAAAGGATTCAAAATAGTTTGCTGGTAGGTGAGGCAAGCCAAAAGGGCTTATACTACACACACACACACACACACACACACACACACACACACACACACACACAGAGAGAGAGAGAGAGAGAGAGAGAGAGAGAGAGAGAGAGAGAGAGAGAGAGAGAGAGAGAGCAAAACACAACATCATGCAAGATGAACAGGTGAGTTAGGATTAGCACAAGATTCTTTCAGTGGAGTCTCACAACTCAGCCATCATCCCTTGGGGACTAAACTGCTATGGGGAGTGTGCTCTGCTGGTCAGAATCCATTGAGGTGGCTAGACAAAATTTACCCCTGAAACCTCAATGCTCACACACCTGGTCCCCAGTTTGTCAAAAGTTCCCATATGCTAAGCCAATCAACTCCAGATTATATTCTCCAGGATGGGAGAACTCTCCAGGACCACTCACAGAAAACAGGGCTTATAAGTTGCTACAGACCTTTCTGTCACTGTGAACCAAGTGCTGGGTAAGGGAAGAGAGCACATCGGGATACAGGAAGAAAGGGGGAGGCCACATTCCACCCAAATCCATGACTATGAGGAGCATTCACTTGTCACTTGCACAGGGATCTCTTCCTTGCAAACTGCTTTCCCACCTGTGATCTCACATGTGCCCTGCAATGCTAATGCATCCCAGGGACCTAGACCTTACTCTAAAGTTCTGTGCATAGAATAATGCTATGTAGGTGTGTGATATGTTACTGACCTATCTCCTTCACTGGACTGCAGCTTCAGGCAGAGCAGCAGGGATGGCTGCCCAATAATTCAGCTTCATAAGAGGCTAACTTCCCAGAATGGGTACCAGGATAGCATGAGGTAGATGGCTGGATGGAGAATGCATGAGCAAGGTGATGTATGAAAGCACACGTGGATGGATGGGCAAAGACAGGCATTCAAATGGACAATTGGTGCCTTACCTTAGCCTGACCCACCTACCTGCCCTTACCTTTTGCTTGGTCTGGAGGTCGCTGGTCTTTTCCTCTTGGTTCTTGCAGATCAATTTTAATTCCCTCAAATGGTGCTTTAGTAGGAACCAATCCTCCATCCGTTTCTTGTTCTCCTGCCTCAACATGTCTACTTTCTTCTTCAGTGTAGTTTGTTCCATCAGGAGCCGGCTATGCAGACCACTGGAAAGACCCTCTGTATAGTGAGTTACTGTCAGGCTCTTTTTCCCACCCCTGCCTCCAGGCACATCAACCCCAAATGACCAAAGGTTCTAAGAAAGATATACCCAAGTTCTCAGTATAGCCATGATAACTATACTCAGAAGGCCAAATTAGAGAACAGCCAATTAAAAAAAGCAAATGACTTCTGAAAACCCCAACACTGAAAGGGATCCATGTCCCTTCAATAGAAGGATTGCCCCAACTGTCCCTGGTAATGGGAAATATCAGCAGGTAGGGGGCACACACCCTCTGAGTGAGGGCAGGAGACTTAGGTAAGTATATTCTATCTATAGTTTCCACAGCAACCAGATCTGTAAAGCCTGGGCCTAGTTTAAGATACCCAGGTCTGCCTCTGCCTGGCATTCTCCTCACAGTGAAAATTTCTTTTTTTCTTATATCTTTCTTCCTTTCCTCTCTCTCTCTCTCTCCCTCTCTCTCTCTCTCTCCCTCTCTCTCTCCCTCTCTCTCTCTCTCCCTCTCTCTCTCTCTCTCTCTCTCTCTCTCTCTCTCTCTGCTTGTTTTTTTTGACACTCAGTTTCTTTATGTAATAATCCTATCTGTCCTAGAAATCATTTTGTAGACTAGCCTATCTTTGAAATCACAGTGATCCACCTACCTCTGCCTCCAGAGTGCTGGGAATGCACAACCACGGCCCGGCTTACTTTTCTACCTAGAGGCTCATGAAATATCAGGACAGTGAAGGGAGTAGCTAATAGTCTCTTTCACACGTAGTAAAACTAAGTGCAAGAGGCACAAGTCAAAGAGATGCTGGCTAAGACAAAGAAAGGACAGAACCAGAGCTGTGGACTCTCCAGTCTAGAGACAAAGAAAGGAAGAGATGGCCATTCTACAACTGTTAAGGTCCATTCCAAAATAGGCACTTACCGATAGAAGTCTGTCTCCTTGGCAAGGTCATCTAACTTCTCTGAAGCCTGGGTGTTCTTATTCTGTAAGCTCTGTAGTTCTTCCATGACCTCCTTATGCTCCATCTTCAGCTTCTCATAGAAAGGATTTGGCCTGTTATCGGGACTGATCCCAAGAGCAAAGAACCTTATGAATGCAGGCCTGAAGTAAACTCAGGCTGGTGTCATGGTCTACCACAGCTAAGTGGATGCCACATTTTAGCTCCTACATACGGAGCTTCCTGATGCTCAATGAACTTGTCATCCCTGCCAGGGTGAACAGAGCTTGGGTGTTTAGATGGAGAGTGGAATGCTGCATGAACCAACTCAGTAGGCCTGGCGGATCAGTCTAGCCTTCTATGCTCCTCTGGAGTCTATGCTACAGGTCTTGACTCACCAGAAACCTGCTCTGATGTTTCTCTTGATTTAGAACAAGGATTCTAGATCCTGGGTGACTATTACTGAACAGTTGGACAAAGCACATAAATCTGGGTTTGAGACCCAACATGAAGACATAAACTCCCCAAGGAATACCTGTGTCCCACCAAGGTGAACACATAGGCCAAGAGCAGTGATACTTAAAGTGACCCCAACTTATATCACCACTAGCATCACCTGGAAAGTGTGAGACAGGCAAATTCTCAGACTCCCAGACACACAAACATGTAAATGCATGGAAACACACACACACACACACACACACACACACACACACACGAGAGAGAGAGAGAGAGAGAGAGAGAGAGAGAGAGAGAGAGAGAGAGAGAGAGAGGAAGAAAGGCAGGGCTCAGAATTTTCTAAAAGTTAGAGGCACAATAAGAGAGAAACACTGATTACCCCAGGACTTCCAACCATACACTAAGATGGACCACGTGTGATCAGGCCTGTACAGCTGCTCCCTGAAGCTTCCTGTACACAGTCATCTACCTGGCAAGTACAGGACTCACTACATACTCATAGCAGCTAATATGTCATACAAGCCACTGCCTGTCTGGACCTGTCCATATGTGTGCTGGGAATTCACATATTACTCCTCAATCCTTTATTTGTGTGACTCAGACTACAAACTCTGGTTTTCATTAGGAACAAGCAGAATAGTTCTTATCCCCATTTCATTTCACTCCTGTCCCGGTTTCAGGTCCTGCCCCTCCTCTGAGAGGCATTAAGGGACATGAAATAGGGCACAGGAAAACTCTGAGGTATCAGGCTCCTAGAATCCAAGACCTTAATATGAAGATGAGAGTGACATTGCAGAGGCAAGACAGACACTATAGAGGTTGAAACAATGGATACCTATTTTCCACGTTTCCCTCAGTGATGAAGATCAGGCGATCTCGCAAATCATTTCTGTGGTTGGTCATAAGCTGTAGCTCCCTGTTCAGCCTCTCCATTTCCTTCTTCACTTGTTTCTTGGTGAGGAGGGTTGGCTGGGATGATGGCTCCATAGCAGCCTCTGTGGGAATATGAACACAAGTGACATTGTGTGGTGACAAAGCATAGAGGATGGACAGACCACTCTGAGGTCCAAACAGAAGGATCATGTCTAGTGGCACCTCAAATATTTTAGGCCAGGTTGAGACACCCCCTCTCTGAGCTGAGACACCTCAGCTCTCCCATCACTATGTAGAGATGTGACTATGTAAGCAGTCAGGGGTTTCCTCTGCCTCACTACACATGCTTCAGGAGAACACAGAGACCACCTCTTCAGGATTATTCACAGAGGCACAAGATGAAAAATAGTCTAGAGCCCTCAAGCCTGCCTGTGGTTTCAGAAGTCAGGAGAAAGGACAAAGTGCATAGGCACTCAGCTGCTGTGGGGAGAAAAGATCCCCTGCGTGGTCATACAAGCCCATGGTTGTGGATTGAAAAGTCATGCAGGGGCACACCATTGTCAAAAGACGCACTAAGTCACCTTCCCCACAGATAGACCAGGACACTGCAACTGGAATAAAGGAGCCAATCTCTTTCCTGGCCCCATGCCTCTCACAGTCTGTTGGCTACACTAGAGAACTGCCAGCCATCCTTAAATGCTGAATTAGAACTCTAAGAGGGCCACTGTCAGGAAGAGTTGGACAGAGGAGTTCTGCTGTACAGCCTGAGGACATAATGTCTTGGCCAGAAGCACTTATGTCTCCCTGTGACTGGTGTTGGACAGCCATTGAACCTAAAGGAAACCACTGGAGTGAAGTGCAGTGGTGCCTGCCCTATGCTGGGGACACATTAGTCCTTCTCTGCCTCCTGCTTTTCTCCTTCTGTCCCCACATTACACCACCAAACACCAGTCAAGTTAAAAACTCTCAGCACATCACCATTGGTCTGGTCAACCTCTGGCTTAAAGGGATGGACAAATTAATGTTGGGGAACCCTTGACTTTCAGGATTATAAAAAGCAGGGATGCTCATTTGCTTCTCAGAGGTTCCAGATCCTCTACCCCATTACAGGAAGTCTCAGCTCAAGTCAACCTCCTCCAGGAGCCTCCCCATGTCCTGCCCAGCACTCACTGCCTATGCCAAAAACATTTCTTTTGATCCTGTTTTACCCTGAGATTGAACACCTGCTTCCTTCTGCCTCTCTATAGTCTCTTGGTGTTCTCCATTTTCTCTTCCAAGTAGTCGCCTCAGTCTGGACAACATGTCTACTGATACAAGCGAGAGGCACTGAAGAATTGCCCTAAGGGCAGTTGGTGTTGCTACAACACTGGTGACATCATAGAATGCCATGAGTTCTCCAGGATACAGTAGAATGTCCTGAGAAGGGCCTGAAGATGTCATGGGAAACAGCCATTGCCTCTGCTGATTTTCCCTGAACTGACCAGAAATCCAGGAGCCTCTCTTGGAAAATAGAGGAAACCAATCAGTACCTCCTCCTTTCAAAGCCCAAGTTTCCTTCCCTGGAATGGAAGCCTAATCTTAATTCCCATGTTAAATAATGAGCTATACTTTCCAAAAACTGTCCATGAATATCTCATTTCTACTTCAATAGTCTGTCTAGTCATCAATAGGAGCAATTTAATACTATTCAGAAGCCACGTTCATTTGAATGTAAATGAGGGAAGATCACTTTCCTCAAGTACAAATGTTTGAAAACACATTACTGGAAGAAGCCGGTAGTGTGGGATTTGGATTAAATGTACAGTCATGGAAACCATGTCCTTAACTTAGAGAATTACCCCCAGGATTCCTTAGCAGATAGGGACTGTAGCCATCAGTCCTAAGAATTCTGCTTTATCTTCTTCACCGGACAGCTAGCCAAGTCTCTGTATATTATTCCAGCATGGGCTGTAATTCATATGAAAACATCCCTTAGTGCCCCAAAGAATGCTCCATGAATAAGCCAAGGGCCTATCACTAGGAGGGGCTAGCAGTTATTCGGCTGGGAAAATTCATGTAATGTTCTGATGCTCAAGAGCTGTGTTGGATGTTCAAAGATCATGTGAACATCAGCTGAAAGGCATGTGTGTAGAATGTGCCATACTGAAATTACCCAGAAGCATCAGGGCACCCTATAGCCAGTGCAACGATGTCAACTTCCAGCTCCTGCTTTATGATGAGATCTTGCTGAGTATAATGGAAAGATATATGGGAACCATCTGTGCATCATATGAAAACACAGCAACTATAGAAACAGTAAAGAAGGCTACAGGGATCCTGGCCTGAGCTTGCTGCCAATGTTGTTTCTGAAACTGATAAGGTTCAGGCATAACTCTCAGCCTTGAGTTTTAGGACAATTCCCACATTCTAAATTTTTGGGAAAATATGCCCTCAAGACCTTACAATTTATTCACCATGCCACCTTGAATCCCAGCAGAGAGAATCATAACGGAATAGGAAGTTATTTTAACACCAACGGCAACTGAGGATGGTGTAATTTTGGGGGAGAGGAGGTGTATAAAATGTACATGTTTAATAGAAGACCCGACTTTATCATTGAAGATGTATGTTCATGGAGCAGGAGGTACTATGAACAAAACGCATGAGTTACTGTGAACAAAACACGGTCTGGTGAATGGACAAAGCATTAAGAGCATTAGGCTCAGCAGCCCATTCAGAGCTGAGGAAGTAACACTGTGTCCAGACATACACATGTGCAGGATGCTGTAGTGCAACTGAAACTGTGGGGTTCAGGGAAAAAGCACCAGAGAACCCCAGGCTGCTAGAAATGGAATGTTACATACGTATTGGTACACACTAGGAAGATTAAACTTTCAAAATAATTATTTCCGTAGGTGAGGAAAGATTTGAGCTGAGGAAAGGCTCAGGTAGACCTGCAAGGTGTGTTTGCAAGTGGAGGTGTTTGGTATGAACAGAGGAGGGCTTCAGAAAAGTGCTGAAGCACATCCAGAGGTGCTGGGCATTAGGAGGAGGCTGGGAGTGTAAATTAGCGCTTTTTCTGATGCACCATCAAGGATGCTTAAGTGGAGATGAGTCAATTATTCCAAAGATTTAGAGCCAAAGCCTGTAACCTGTTTCATCTATAGCCTTGGTGAGAACATGACATATAAAGCCTCCCAAAGGCATGGCTACAGTAGTGTTGAAAAGGCTGTAACAATAATGACTGCCTTGCTATCTTATGTCCAAGACAAACACAGGCTCTGGGTGTGTGCTGCTCAATCTGCAGTGAGCAAATGCTGCTTAGCTCAACTGTTAGGTTGGTTTTCTGTTTTTGGGTTTTGTTTGATTGCTTTGGTTTCAGTTTTGCTATTTTGATGTGACTTGTTCTTGTTATTGTTTTCATAATTTGCTGTTTATATTGACTGCACTTTTTAAAGCCCCTTTTGAAAAAAATGTATTTTTATGAGTAAAAGAGCTGTTTCCAACTCTTCACATGTAAGTCAGGTGTGTTGTCACACTCCCTTAGTCCCACACTCACATATATAGGTGACCTCTGAAAGTTTCAGACAGCATGTGCGATACAGTAAGTTCCCAGCCAGCCAGGACTACATAGGGGATGGTTTCTTGGCTGTGGATCTCATAATGGTTTACTACAAGAGTAACAGTTTATGATGGAATCAGTATTCATACTGTATTCATGCTGTCATATATTTAGCTAGCCCTAAAATATGTTACTTTATAGACATAATTTCATCTATTGGTTACAGGACCAAATTATTGAAAAAATACACCTGAGTTACCCTATACTCTACAGGCAACAAAACCATTCTTTGTGGAATTGTAAAAGAAATGAGGAAACTCGAAGTTGTCTGTGTTTTTCTTGAAGTATAGCATCAGTGATGACCACACAACAGAGATAATAACCTCCAAGTCACTTTGCTGCATATTGTTTTATAGATGTTGTTAGCTTCAAGCATGCAATTAGTATACTTTTATTTTCTTTTTAGGTTTATTATTTTTATGTGAATGGGTATTTTTCCTACATGAATGCAGTTCCCCAGAGGAAAGAAGAGGGCAAGGGATCCCCTGTCATTGATGGCTGTTAGCAGCAAATGCTCTTAAGCTATGAGCTATCTTCAGCTTCTGCTCATGGCTTTTGTCCTTCAAGCCCTAGGTTTTATATTGTACTGGATCACCCCAACCAATGAGAAAATTCTCTGGAGACATGTAGAGACAGGTACATGAAGTACGCATTTTAAGTGTCTTAGATTTCCAGGTTTGTATGTAGGGCTCTGATGTCCCCACTAATCTGTGTGGGTTCAGGATCATGCTGCAGCATCACTTATTGTCAGGGTTGGAGAAGAGCTGTCACCTCTTACTTAGGTTAACAATGTAGATTAGCTTTATCTTGTAGTGGGAGTTCCCGCAGTTTTTCAAGTTGTTTGATTTTGGAGAGTTAAACCCTGCATTCACCTGCCTTCAGTGACTGCTACCTTTTGTATCTGCTAACTTCTGTTTGAAGTATGTAAATCTTACATGAGAGTTTCCTAAAGGTCCAAAGCCTATGCAAAATTTGGTTGTAGGAGGACTCAGAAAACTGAAATATCCTGTGACTGTGAATTGCTTTGGCATTTGTCTCTTTGGGGAGCTTCAGATAAGAGCTTTTGGTGTGAGGAAATTGACTAGCTAAAGATGTAAATTGTATGACAAAAACAAAACAAGACAAAGAAAGCAATACCTTTGCAAAGGCACAGTCAGTCAGTTTACCAGAGGCTGACTTCCCTAACACTCATCCTTGAGTGACCCTGTTTCTTCCACAGACCTGCATGAACTAAACACCAGACACAACACAGCTGATGAAATACAGAGTTGAGGTCTGGGTATGGAGTAAGGTATCTTTGATAGCAAGAAACATCTCCAGCTAATCAGTGTTGGGAGGAAGCTTCAGAGCAGGCACAGTGCATGGAGCCTGCAACAGAGGACATATGCTTCTGGTGGAGAGCATGCCCGTGCAAGCCTGGGACTTGAGAGGGACAGGTGAAGATATTCTTTGCCATGGCAGATCTCACAGTATATTGAGGAAGGGTTTCATCCAGGTGACTGTTTTATAAATGTAGAGTTCATGGGAGCAGGTCCAGCTTCTGAAACTGTGGGTGAGTCGGGGAGTTCCAGTATGGATGAAGAAATTCTGTGGATCCCCAGAGAGGTGCTTCTAAAAGCTCACCAGCCAGAGAAATGGAGTAGAGGCTTTAGGGCTTTAGTTACTCTCTGCTATACTTCACATTCTTTGTTTGTTTGTTTGTTTGTTTGTTTTTTGAACTGACTCTGACACAGAAAGTGCCATCTATAGACACCCTGGAAAGTAGGTCAGCCTTGGTTTAGGTCACACTACCAAGTTACTACTATATTGAGTGAATCTCCTTGTTGATTTTCTCAGTATCTGGAAGGAGTGTGGGGTCAGCTATGTCTTACCCACATAGGGTCCTCAGCAGACTGTTTGGCTGGTTTGGTAAATGCTACCAGATAGACACGTTAACCTGGCTTTGGCAACTGGCATTGATGCAGGTAGGTAATATTTTCATATCAGCTTTTCCTAGGCTAAACTGTTGTTAGTGCCCAGTGTGGACTTGAGCCCCTCTTTTTCTCTTCCAGTTATCTAAACATCCCAGGTAGGGCTTTTGATTGTTTTTTTTTTTTTTTTTTTTCCAACATATCATTTCTCTATGCAACAGTCCTGGCTGTACTGAACAGAACTTTCATAATAGACTAGAGTGGCCTGAATGGCAGTGATTTTCCTGTGTCTGCCTCCCAGGAGCTGGCATTAAAGGCATGTACAACCAGTGACCAGCTGCATTCCCAGTCTTGAGAGCATTCTATCAGCCATTCTCAAGGACCTATCTTGGGGTGGACAAACTCACAGCTTAGTCTCTTCATGCAGTCTGCCCTGTATTGTAAATGCTGAATGGAGTTCCAGACCTGGGCTGTAACTCAGTGGCAGAGTAGCTGCTTAGCATTCACAATGCCCTAGGTACAATTTGTAGCTAGAGACAAAGAAAAGTTAAAATCCCTGTTATACTCAGAAGTGAAGCTTGCAATGAAAAGGGAGTTTTAATAGAGATTTTTAAGTCTACCAACCTCCAGCATCCAAACTCCTCCCTTCAACCTCACAGTTCCTTCCATGTACTCTCTTTGTTGAACATGTAATTTCTCTGTGGCAAACATTCATTTTTGGGGGTCTAAAAATCTAGACATTATTAATAAGGCATAGGTATATACTCAGAGGACATAAATACTGATTTAGAACTTATGAAATTTTGTGTTGGGGTGATTGGCTGGCGAGATGGCTCAGTGGGGAAAGGTACTTGCTGCCAGGAATACACAACTAAGTTTCTTCCCTGGGTCACACATGATAGAACAAACCTTCTTCAAACTGACCTCTGATCTTCATGTGCACCCAAACACACACCATAACTGTGTTAAAAAATCACTCAGAAAACCCTGTTGAAAACATTTGTGCAAGAAGACCTTTGACCCTAATATCTCCTGGAGCCTTGTAGGTAAACACTGAAATGGGGGGGTACTTGATCTACACCACATATCCCATCAACATGGCTGTCTCATAAAGACTGGGATGTGCATAACCACCATGGAAAACAATAAGATCTCCATGTATTTTATGCTGCCATTCCCAATGTGAGAAGCCTCTTTTATGGAGGGATATCCAGGAGTAGGGCCTGGGTTAAGGGGTCACTACTGAAAGCAAGGCCTACACCTCTTTTTGGCCATATTGCTAAATGATTGGCCAAGTATTTGTGCCAGCTGTAACACCAGAACTAAGTCCATTATGTTTCCTTCTGTTGTCCCTTTCAATTGATTATAAATGGGCTACAGTTCCCCTAGCTGCCTTTCTCCCTGACCCTGACCACACACAAACTCCTAGGTTAAATGTATTTTTGGTGGTCACTGAGGACAACAGAATCAAGGACAGAGTGTCCCCAATTTGCAGTTTGCAGATACCCAAACTCACCCAGGAGCCTCTTGATGTGTCATTCTTGCCACATTGTACCATTCCTGACCTTGGCTCCTGGCCTCAATAACAGCATTTTGTGCTCCTGACACAGAAGCCTGGATAACCTCACCTGTGTCCATGCCGCTAGGTTTCCTAGGAACAGCTCATATGATGAGCAGCAGACTCTCTGATTGTTTTTCTTTTCTTCTGTATTTTGAGGTAAGTTCTCTTTATGTAGTTCTGGCTATCTCAGGACTCTCCCTGTAAACCAGGTTAGCCTTGAAGTTGCAGAGATCTGCCTGTCTGCCTCCATGGTGCTGGGATTGAAACCAGCACTCCATTCAGGGGATGGCAAGAGGGGAACAACAAGCTAAGGGCAGAGGCTCAAGAGATCCAAGACAGTGAGAAGAACCAAAATGTCTAATGACTGAAATGTCTGGATTATATAGGAATGAGAAGCTAGGGGAAGGGAAGAGAATCCCCTGGGCTGGTTGTCAGGGCCCATAAAAGTGGCTTCACTTAATCTTGGCTTAAGGTCAGAGAATTCAAAACTATCCTTACTATTCCAAGGTGAAAATCATGATATCTAAAGGTCTAAGGTACAGCTACTGAAGGGTGTTTGGTATAAGATGTGGATGTCTTGCCCAGATAATAAGAGATTTGGGCTAAGGTGTGGTTACTTTAACCCTCAAGGCCAGATAACATGAAATTTAGTCTAAGGTGTGGTAACCAAATGTTTGGAGAATTAGGAAAAAAAGCCTGTTTCTTCCTTCTATCTTGACAAAGAAGTCTTTTGCCATTTCCCCCATTTTGCTTGGGGTATTTAAGAATGTTGAAGAATAAACTTGGGGCATTCAGTATTCACTGGACACTGACTCCATTCTGTGTTTTTCTTATAGTCTTTCGCTGCTGTTTCTCAATCCACACTCCCCCTCTCAGATTTGAACTGGGAAAGTCAGCTGGCTCTGACTGAAGGCCCACAAAGGCAGGTTACTACAGCTAATGAGGTTTAGGGTTGAGAAGAGCAGAGAGGAGCTGCTGGTACTGAGTGAGTCCACTGCCAGGGAGCACTTCAGTTACCATGTGTTCCATGTTTCTTTAAAACTTGACACTAGGCTCAGTTCCCAACACACATCAGGCAGGTTACTACTGCATGTCACTCCAGTTCTGGAAGATCCAATGTTCTCTGGCACTCATATGGTACACATTAACTAATGGAGGCCTAAATACATACAAGTGAATAAAGATAACATCTTTTTTGTTTGTTTTTTTCTGTTTGAGACAGTGTATGGTGTAACTTGTATCTTAGAAGGTCCTGGAATTTACTATATAGACAAGGTTGGCTGGGAACTCAGAGGTTTACCTGTCTCTCCTTCCCAAGTTCAGGGATTAAAGGTGTGTACCACCACACCTAGACAGAACAACAATAATAACACACACAAATATTTTTATATATACATAAAATGTATGTACACAAAAATACACACAGACACATATCTTCAGTTTCTCAACACATTGTGCCTCTGTGTAACATATCTGGTTGTCTTGGAACTCGCTTTATTGACTAGGCTAATTTTAGCTCTAGGGAGAAAGAGGCAGGAGGATCTCTGTGAGGTCATGGCCAGCCTGGGCTACAGAGTTAGTTCAGGATGGCCAACGGGCACAGAAATTCTGTCTTAAAATAGCAAAACAAAGCACACCAAAAGAACAAATTAAAGTAATGACTCTGCAGCTAGTTTAAAAGCTAACTAACCCACTGTCTAAGCAGTCAGTCCAGGAAGCTAGTTCACACCTCTACAAAAACTACCCCTGAATTTCCAAGATTAATAAACAAATACTAGTGTTGAGCATTTTGCCTCTACCAGCCTTCCAGACATTTGCAGAGACACTCAGGCCATGCCCTCTGCGGCAATAAGCCTGCATTTGCACCATAGAGGATCTTATCAGTAGACTCCAGTGAGCCAGGGCCCCTTGAATGACTAAATGGAAAAAAAAATCAACATGTTTTCTGCAGACATCCTGCATAGTCTAGGTAGACTATGTCCATCTTCCCATGATCAAGAGCAGGGGACACCAGTGCCACCCTTATCTCTCCCATTAGCTTGCCTATCCTTAAATCTTTATCCAAGGTCAGGGACAATGAGTGATCTCCTGAGATAGAGCAAGTTGGGAACAAGGAGTCTGTTCTACTCATTTGAATTAGACAACTCAAACTCATTCTACTGGTCCAATTCCTGGGTGGCTCTGTTGTCTTATCTGTGAAATAGGATAATAATTTCAAACATAAATCTTTTAGGAGGAAATGACTTGGGTTGTTGGGGAGCCATCTAATATTTCCCCACCCCCTGGGACCCTCTCACCTCAGTTTAGTTGCCATATAACACAATTCCTCCTACTCTGAGTAGATCTGGGGTCTGGCATAGCACAGAGCAGACATATCCCTAACTATATACTTTGTTGTAGAGGGGCCTGTTGATATCCAGATTCCTGGGCTTTGGCCCAGAACATCAGACAGACCCTCTGGGATAATAAGCATGCATATGCATTATGGATAATCTTATCTGTAAGACTCCAGTGATCCAGGACTCCATGAAGTTCCCTCCAGGAAGAGTAAAATAAGTTTGTGAGTGTGCTTGCACTTAAGCTATTCATCAGCAGATTCTTACCCCACCCTGGGCCCTGCAGTTACTGCCAGGAAAACTTATTGAAGGCCAGTAGCTCTGCTTTCCCCAAAGTCACCCCCTGGTCCAGTCCCTGGTGCTTACAACTCCTGGGCCAAGTTCCCACCACCTGTGGGTACTAATCTGACTGACATTCCCCAGGGTGTCTTCTGAATGGCGGGGGGGGGCAGCCAGAGAGCTCTGAGTACTTTGACTACAATCTCCATACCTGGGGAGACATTGTCAGCTCTCAGGAGCAGCCCAGGCCAGCAAGCAGTTCCCCAAGGCTGCAAGCTTATGGTGGGGTGAAGGACCCTGGGACCCAGCCCCGTTTTTAGGATAACCCAATCCCAGGTGTCACTCCAAGGGGCACTCAGCTGGCCCCCACCCAGGGTGATGGGACCTTCTCTCAATGAGTCCCCTCTTCTCTCACCTGCAGCAAACACAGCGAGCAGCAGCATCTGTTCATCCTCATTGCTGCCATCAAGTTGGACACCTAACACAGCCCTGAAGATAGCCATTAACTTGAACCTCTCAGTGCTCAGTGTTTTTCTGTCCAAGCTTCCCATCCCCAGGATACCACCAGCCCTTTCCCTTCACCAGAACCCACACATACCCTCCCCACATGCTACCAATCAGAGTTGGCCAAAGCCTTTCCCCTCCTCACAGAGGGGCCAGGAGCTGAGGATGCCTTCAAGATCCTAGAGGGAATCCATTCCACCACATGAGCCCCTTATTGTGCAGAAACAGGTAGCAGGGCTTTCCTCCAGAGCCACCAGCATAGTCTTCCCAGAACTTCTCCTTGAGCAGTGACAGCCTGGACCAGCTAGATGCACTGCTGACCTGCAGACAGTGGGGTCACAACCATAGCAGCCTACTAACTTTCCTGGAACACAGGGCATTCTGCAGCCTGCTTAGCAAGAACAAAGATGGCTCCCTGCAGCCCCCAGGTGTAGCTTGTATGTTTTCCACTAGTCTGGAGTGCCACTGTGCTGGCGCACTGGCCCCAAATAACACTCTGAGACTCTGTATTTGATACAATCCTGTTGACCAGTTACCATTAATGTTTATGGGCCAGCTCTGTCTTAATTATTAACCCATTTCTACTTATCTAAGTATTTCCACGTGGTCATCTTATCGGAGAGCCGCGGCGGACGTCTTCCTCTCGGGTCTACACCCTGACTTCCTCCTAACTACTTCCTCTTTCCTCCTTGTAGTCTCCTAGCCCTGCCTATCTAGTTTCCTATTGGCCAACAGGGCTTTATTAATTAACCAGTATGAGAAACATATTAACAGAATAACATCTCCCATCATCTAAAGAATGGCCTATTATAGTTATTGATTTAAAGGATTGCTTCTTCACTATACCTTTACAAGAACAAGATAAAGAGAAATTTGCCTTCACTGTACCTAATTACAATAATTCTCAACCGGTGAAGAGATATCAATGGAAGGTTTTGCCACAGGGAATGCTAAATAGCCCCACCCTGTGCCAATATTTTGTAAAAAACCACTGGAAATAATTTGTAAACAGTTTCTACAATCCATAATCTATCATTACATGGATGATATATTGTTAGCTGACTCTAAAGCAGAAATATTAGAAAAAATGTTTGAGAAAGTGAAAGAAGTTTTACTTCGCTGGGGATTACAAATTGCACCTGAAAAATACAAAAAGGAGAGTCTATCAACTACTTAGGATATAAAATAGGTCCACATAAAATTAGACCACAAAAAGTACAGATCAGGAGAGATCGCTACCAGACTCTTAATGATCTTCAAAAATTACTAGGAGAGATTTCTCAACTGCAAACCATTATTGGAGTTGAAGGGCATGATTTGAAAAACTTGAAAATGGCCCTAAAAGGGGACAAGGATTTGAATAGTCCACAAATACTATCATCTGAAGCAGAAAAGGAATTAGAATGGGTAGAAAAGAGGATATTAGAAGCACATGTGGACCATGTGGATCCAAATCTAGACTGTGTTCTGGTTATAGTACCATCTAGAGAATGTCCTTCAGGGATTTTGATGCAGAGAGAAGACATCATATTAGAATGGATATTCTTACCACATAAACAGAATAAGAAACTAAAAACATATATAGAAAAGATCTCTGACTTAATTTTAAAAGGTAAATTAGGACTTTGTCAACTAACAGGAAGGGATCCAGCGGAAATTATAGTACCTTTAACTAATGAGGAAATTTCCTCCTTATGGAAAGATAATGAATATTGGCAGAGAGCATGCATGCAGAAATTTTTTGGGAATAATTAGCAACAATTATCCAAAAAGTGAAAGAATCAAATTCATAAAGAAGATGATTTGGATCCTTCCACGCATTGTAAGACAAACACCTATTTCTGGAGTTCCTACATTCTACACTGATGCAAACACATCTGGTAAGGCAGGATATAAATCAGGAGAAATAAGCAAAGTAGTTCAAAGCCCTTACAATTCTGTACAAAAGGCAGAATTGTATGCCATTCTCATGGTACTTATGGATTTTACAGAACCCCTCAACTGATTCTCAATATGCAGAGAGAGTAGTCTTACACATTGAGACTGCAGAATTTATTCCTGATGATAAAGAATTAACTTCATTGTTTATACAGTTACAAGATACTATCAGAAAGAGGATCCATCCTCTTTATATATATATATATAATATGTATATATATTTATAGTTTTATATATATATATATATCACATCAGATCCCATACGGGTCTTCCAGGTCCTCTAGCACAAGGCAATGATGAAATTGATCGGTTATTGATAGGAAGTGTGCTAGAAGCCTCAGAGTTTCATAAGAAACACCATGTGAACAGCAAAGGATTGAAAAAGAATTTTTCTATCACTTGGCAACAAGCCAAGGAAATAGTAAGGAAATGTCCTACTTGCTCATTCTATAACCAAACTCCTTTACCACCAGGCAGTAACCCTAAAGGTATAAATAGAAATGAAATATGGCAAATGGATGTGTTTCATTTTGCAGAATTTGGAAAATTAAAATATGTACATCACACTATAGATACATTTTTAGGGTTTCAATGGGCTACTGCTCTGAGCTCTGAAAAGGCTGATTCTGTTATTATACACCTTTTAGAGGTAATGGCCATTATGGGCATACCTGCACAAATAAAAACTGACAATGCTCCGGCATATATTTCCAGCAAATTGAAACAGTTTTTTGAGTATTATAACGTAAAATACATAACTGGTATACCACACAGTCCTACAGGACAAGCAGTAGTTGAGAGATCTAATCGTACTTTAAAGGAAATGCTCCATAAACAGGAAGGAGGAACCAAGATACCCAAACACAGATTACATAATGCTTTATTAACATCAAACTTTCTTAATGCTGATGAAAAAGGAAAAACAGTTGTAGAAAGACACTGGACAATAGAAAAAACTTCTGAACTAAATCAGCCGGTGTACTTCAAGGATGTATTGACCTCAGAATGGAAACCAGGATATGTGTTACGTTGGGGTAGGGGTTTTGCATTTGTATCTACAGGAGAAGAAAAGCTATGGATACCATCTAAGTTATTCAAGATCTGAGTTGAACAATAGTAACATCTTAATGAAGAGAAATGACAAGTCATCCAATAAATAAGGTCCCATGAGATGTGCGGAGACTTCTCAAAGGTAGGGGAAGTGTTCTGTTCTTGTCCTTACAGGAAAATAGAGAACACCTTCAAACAGCCAAGAGACAAGGAACATGTAGGTACCTACAGAAGAGAAGACAGCTCTCCAGAATGAATCACTTAATGAAGAGGAATCTGATTTATGGTAAAAATATTTAAGTCTAGTAAACTGTTTCTGTACTGAAACCTATTTCTCTTTACTATCTAATATTTCTGTAGTCCTGATTCATGTAAACCAATGATGGCTTTGGAGTTGGATTTGGCTTTCCTTCTCTAAATTAAAGCATGTTGTTAAGATTAAATTCACAGTTTCTGCCTTATATCAAGAAGCCAATTGGTGTAAGGCAGAAGAAAACAGAATCTAAGGACTCATTCACTTATTTGCAATTTTCCCTCTGAAATCCTAATTTTCTCATTTACATTTTAATGCTTATTGTTGCCTTTCCCTAATGCATAACATAAAAATTAAAAACTTTACCTTGATATTGATATTTAAGTTTTCCACAAGGAATATAACAGTTCTCAACAGCAATCTTTGAACACTCTGGAAAGAAGATGGGGCCCCAATTGGACATTTCCACCTGACTCAACCTGATGCATCTGGACTACAAATTTTACCCTAAACTGGTTTGAGACTGCTTTTCTCGAGACAACTCATGACTAGCTAGCTGTATTGGTGCACCTTCTTATTACAACCTGGCCAGAGTTTCAAGTAGAATTCCAGTCAAGCATTTTCTGCCACACAATGACTACCTACATATGTTACAGCCAGTTCTGTTGAGAAATTTGGTTGCTTAAAATTTTCTTCCAACAGGATCCCATGGAGAAATCATCGTCTCATTTCAGCAGGAAGTAATCTTAAGATAACGATATCCCCTTTCCCCACTCTTGGAATTTAGGGATAATATTCATCTTCATAGGGTTGGTCTTAGTTACTTGGGGTTGGGTTTGCAAGGTGATACTTAGACTTGGTTATCTCTTTTAGACAGGAATAGGGTATGGTTGGGAAAGGTATGGTTCAGAATGGATATAGGTAGATTAGCCTATTTTCTTGTGAATTATTTAGTAAGAGTGAGACATTAGTATTACAGCTTACATTATTATATATTCTTATTTGTGGTAACCTATGTAAAATTAAGTTTATTTCCTTCCTGAAAGAATTGTATCTTATATTTGTTATATTGTGTGAAATCTTTTCATTTATGATGTTTTATGCACATTATACTTGCCATATTCTATGTATGTATACTTTTGCTTGTGTTCAAGACATTTTGTATTTTAATACAATTTGGGATATTTGTCTTGCTGCCCTTTAGAGCTCTACCTCTTGTTTAGACATTTTTACTCTACCCCTACTTTAGAAATTTACATATGTGTGTATATATATATATATGTATATATATATATACATATATATATATATATATGTATATATATTGTTTAGGTATTTATTCTTGCCTTACTCAAGGAAGTTTTATTCAGGTTTTTTAGCCAAGTTCCTGAGTATTACAGATTATCCTACCCATGTTTCCTTTGCCTATGAGATTAGTCAGACATAGATGCTTAATCTTCAATCACTTCATAGACCTGCAGAACATGGCATTTAAATGTTTTATATATTAGTACTCTGTTGACATGAGACACTGTTGCTCCTGACAGCACCGTGCACTTTCCTGAAAGTATGTTGGACACTGTTGTTGCTCCTTCTGGAGTTCACCCTTGCTTCGGCTAATGGCCTCTTGGGCAAGGAACTGCCTCAACCTTGACCACTGATTTGGACATACGGTCCTATGTGCTTGCAGGAAACAAACATAGAAGACTGCTGAACCTTGCCAAGTCAGGGTAAGACAGCCTTTCTACCTCCCCGGTTTTGTTGTGGTCTGTCAAATACTCTTGGCCTTAGCCAAAACTGGCTGTACCAACGTTGCTGTGAGACCTTGGGTGACTGTCGAGGTAGCTTGCTGTTTCTTACCTCACTGCACCTTTTGGAAGTTGCCCATCCGCACTTCCTGTCTACCCTAGTATCGTTATTTTCTTTCTCAGGTCTTGATGAGGTTGTAGATTAAACTATCATAAGTATTATTCTCTCTTCCTAGTTAGATATATTAGGTACTAGACTTAAGCTTTTCAGCTTAGGACAACTCTATTGTAAACTCCCTTATGCCTTCACCCTAGGACTAGGTATGTTTGTGGGTTTGTTCTTGATTTTCCTTTTCTTAGAGCACACTTGTTATTCACTGTTTTGTATATAGTTTTGTATCAAGCTTAAATCTTTTCTTTAGACTAAAAGGGGAATTGTAGTGGGATATTCACTGTGTCTGCTTCTGTGGCACTGACCACACCCATTGAGGGATGGAGCCCGGGGCAGAAGTGACCTGTGGGGCTTGGTCTCGGAAGGAGGTGGAGAACGTTCTCTTTCTGGCGGGACAGGGAGAGAGGAACATCCAGTTTTAACTGCTGTGTTCATCTGTCTGTGTTGTGAGTTGTTTCTCCCTTAATAAACATCTATTTGGCCTATTTGTTTATCCTGACCCTTATTAAACCGCAATACCCAGGGCTCCCCACACCCACAACCTCTTCAAAGGCACTTGGTGATACACACTCAGACTTTCTTTAATACAACCAGGTTGCTCCATTCATGCTAGTCAGAGATGACCAGGGGGTCAGCAAAGATGACTCACTGAGAACAAGTTTTCTGCTCACTGGCCTGGCTGTCACCCCCTTCTTACTTCCCACCTGGAACCTTGACATGGAAGATGATGCCAAGCTGGACAGGCTTATCACTGAGACACTCAACAGCATGGAAGACCAATCAGAAAACCCTGAGATAGATAACAGCTTCACTGATGACTTTGCTGATGAGGAGCTTTCAGGATCCATGGGACCCAAGAAAAGAAGGAAAAAAGATTTGGTCCAGGACTCAGGAAAGGTCATGAGGTAGGAGGCTGGTGAAAACAGGGGCTTCCTGACTCCAAAGAGGACACTCAGCCTGTTGCAGATCTTGGATGCTAGAGAAATTCCTGTGGACAGAGGCCCTGAGCGTATTGATCACTCCATTGTTGTTCTAAAACATCCTCCACAGGTCCTCACCACTACCAAGACCCAAGAGGAAAATCATTCTGGCCTGGGCACCTCCAGGAGGTAAAAAAGCCTGAAGTTGCTGCCTAATTATATCCTGACACCACAAAATTCACAGAGAGATCCAGTTCTCCAGCTGGCTGTGGTGGCGAGCCCCAGACTTCCTTCTCCAGTTCCAACACAGGCTGGCAGCCCCAGGCCATGGGAAAGCCATCCTGAAACACTCTCAGGAAAGAGCATGCCAGCACCAGATGCTGGCTGCCTGCTGGGTTCTTCTGGGTGTATAGAGCACCCCAGTTTGCATAGCAGAGAGGACTCCTCTGCTCCCCAGGCTAGACGGTAACTGGCACCCATTGATAAGGTGGCAGATGCTTTGTACACTGAACCCAGAATCTAAAACTCTGGTTATGGGTGTGACCCCGAACACTGTGACACTCTATAGGGTACCCAGCTGCAGAAAGAGGGACCCGGCCTAACAATGACACCCCCTGTGAATTGTTCTTTGGATCCAAGGACCTAGCTAACTGCTTCCCTGAAGATCCCTGCTTCAAACCTTTAGCTATGGACACACCACCTGCCCACAGTGGCTACCTTACCCAGGACAGTGCAGAGACTCTTGGGTAAGCACTACCAAGGAATCCACCCTACACAGGGCTTAGGAAGAGCATGAGGAAGCTGCTAATGAAGGGAAGACAGAACCAAGCCCAAGGCAGGCCTCCCTGCTACCCACACCTAAGGTCACTTCACCCCACAGAGACATACTCTCAGCAACCAACCTTATAGGTCTTGAGGGATCAAGTTCACAGCAGGAAGGGGCTCTCAGGAATTAATTATCCTACCTAGCTTCCTGCCTCACAGGCAAAGCAGCTCCTCCCCCAGGTACCCAGCAACACCTTGGTTCTGGGTCTCCTCAGTCCTGCAGGTTTCACCCTCAGTTTTGGACAGCTGCAGGAAGCCAGCATCTCAAAAAGAAAGAAAGAAAAAAAAAAAAAAAGATTGTCAGGTTGTCAGGTCCCTCTAAGTGACCCTTTGCCTAACTCCAATAAGCAACAAGCACTCTTACTACATTGTGAGAATTTAGCAAACTATAGCCCAAACTCTGTTCATTTTATAAAATCAATGAAGCTTTTCTGAGACACAGGAGAATGTCCCACTGCTGCTTCCTGATAAACCTACAAGAGGGCCCTGTGAGGCTCAGCAGCCCTGCCTGAGTTCCTCTACACTAGGAGTCAGCAGCCCCAATGCCTATTTAGCCCTAGAGCCCAACTTGATGCTTAAGAGTGATGAGGGTGTCATCTCCCCTTCAAGTGCCAGTCCCAGCCAATACTCTCAGGGAGTCACATAGGAACTATGCTTCCCACCCCCATTGCAAAGAACCCTGGCTTTAAGGGTCAGTCTGTACCTGCAGGAGTCTCTCCTCTATCCATCCTCCAGAAAGGCAGACTTGGCAAGGCCAGGATCCCATGCCAGATCCTAGGACAGAGGCTCCAGGAACCACCCAGCTGTTCTTTTCCTCTGCTCCAGGTCCTGGATGCTAGAGCCTTCAGCCTGTGGACCCCCTCCCCAGGGAGGCCAGTGTAAGAGGGGGCCCTCAGGTGCTGTAAAGACTACAGACATCCAAAAGCAACTGGGATTCAAGGAAGATGGGATCTGGACTCACTAGGTCAATCAAAAAGGACCAAGGGGCTGGGGTCAAGCTAAGAGGCTTTAGCCAAATAGATGGAGGAGCCTGGGGAATACACTCATCATGGTCGGGGCCCATTTGGAAGGTAGGCTGGTCAGGAACAGAGTGGCACAACAGGGGAATAGAGCAGCCTGGAGCTTTAGGAAACAAGCACTACCCTCCCTAAGCCCCATCCACTCTGATGGCACAACCTTCAGACATTAACAAGAATTGAATTATATCATTTATATTGATGGGACTGAACATGTTTGATGAAATAAGCTACCAAGAAAGGTGAATGTTGCATGTGTTCATATACAGAACCTGTGTTAAAACAATTTTCTCACTTCCCATACATTGACAATCATTACACACCTCCACACAATACTTATGACACCCACCCACTCATATACATACACACAATCACACACATAGATGCATGCCACACCTCAGCCACACATACTTGCTACACACACACATCACATAGGCATTCATTACACATACACACATATTACACACACTCTCTCTCTTTCTCTTGCTCTCCCCTCCCCTCGCTCATCCTCGTTCCCACTGTTCTGTCCTATAACTTACATTTAAGAACGGACTTACAGTGACATGGTGATTGTTACAATTCATATATTTTCAAGAGAATGACAATACCCTGGAGTCATGGCACGAGGGAGAATGTTTTCTGGGATAGGTTCAGCTCTGATTTAAGTTCTTACAAGCCCATTAAGATATAGATCGAAAACTAGGATTCTGAAACATTCTGTACTTCTAAGTAGCTCCCAGGTGACACAGAGACTATGGCAGGAGATTGCCTCTATCGCCCTCCCTCTCTCCAGTGCAGAACTTTAGAGCTGCAAAAAAATTTTGAAGCTTTTCTGGTTACCCCTGGAATATGTATCTATAGAAGAATCACATTCAAGTCTATAAAGAAAAGTTACTTCCCCTAGAATGTACTAATCAGTTGGTTCTGCTAAGAAGAAATTTCTGACAGTTTTTTGTTTGTTTGTTTTTTGTGTGTAGTTTTTTTGTTGTTATTGTTTATTGTTGTTTTGCCAGAAGCCCTGCAGTTACTGACAATTGTGAGCTGTATGTGAGTGCTTGTAATTGAACCTTAGCCCTCTGGGAGAGCAGTCCATTAACCACTGAGCTCCCTCTCCAGCCCAATTTCTGACAATTTGGAGAAAAGATTTAGTACAACCAAAAAAGTCAAATTTGATACTGTAATAGGGGTGTCATTCTACTCAGAACACTTTCTCTTTCTGGAAGCAAGCCTGAACATTGATTTTCACCTTACCAATGGAGAAATGACATTATGGAAATGGATAAGATTCACATTTTATTCCCCTGGGAGATAATTTCACAGTTTCAAATGTATTGATTCAGTGTTTGTTTCTGTTGGGTAATGACAATGCTAATACTTTCTGATGCTTTTGTAGATACAGTAGTCCTACAATGGGCACAATGTAGCCTTCATATTTGAAGGTTTCATGCTATTACTTCCCAGAGCTTAGATGCTGGATTGTTATTACTTCCTCTCTGTGAAATGAAGCTGTGGTTTGGATGATTCCTGCTGCTGTGGTAATTGTTGTTTTTCTTTCTTGGTTCTTTATTTTCACCAAAAATCTCCTTCAAAGTTAAATAAATGTATGTGCTGGTCTAGTCACACAAAGATAATCTGGCTGTGAGGACCAGCAAATTACACTGGCTTCAGAAGAGGTTTTTCTTCACTGTCTGCATCTTGTAGCCAGACCATCTCAGCTAGAACTTCTGTACCCCATCTTGAAGCCATACAGCTTCTAAGTAAATGAGAAGTGCCACATCCTGAAGAACCTTGCTGGTGGAAAGAAATTTCACAATCCATCTCCATGTTTTTTTCCTTCTCCAGCTTTGCCCTATTCAACACATAGTGCAGCTTTTCTCAGGATTAATCTGCCTTCTGCCTGTATCTGTGCTTCACCTCAGTAGATGGACCACAGTCTTGGCAACTTCAACGCTCTGTAGCACTTTTTTTTTCCTGCCAGGAGGGGTTTGAATAGAGATGTCCCATTTGGGGTAGAGTTTTCTGAGTTCTCTTACTCTCTTCATATTGTCTAGCTGAGGATCTTTATGTTTGCTGTAGGAGGCAGCTGTTCTGGTGATGGCTGAGAAAGGTATTACTATGAGTATAGCAGACTGTGGTTAAAAATCATTTTATTGCTATTTTCCTTAAGCACAAGAGTACTATCCAGTTTTCCCCATGGACTCTGCCTATCCAGCCTCAGGTTTTGACCATCCAAGGAGTGCTGGGTATGGGTTCCATCTCATAGAACAGGCCTCTAAAAATGTCAGGTATTGCTTGGTTACTCCCACAAGCTGTGTTTCAGAACTGCAGCAGCACATCTTGGATGCAGGTCACCATTGTAGATTGGAAGTTTTGTAGCTGTGTTGGTATTTACCTTTCTCCTTTGACAGGAAGGCAGGAGACCTTCCAGTGCCATGGAAATCTAGTCCATAACTGGTGAAGGCTCTATGGCGACATCAGCTTGATTTCTCCATGTTCAATGAGTTATGTCACTCTCATCTTTAGGAATGGTTCCCTCCTGTCAGGTTATACAGAACAATCATTAAACTTGCAACAACTTGTGTTGTTGGGAGTCCCCATTGGACCCTTTTGGCCAACAACTCAACTAGATATAACCTACTGCCGGTAATGGAAGCTTCATTTGGTGACAAGAAAAATCAAGTTGGGTATTTGTCTTCCCATACTTAGTTTTTGTTCATTTATTTTTGCTATTTATCTAGATACCTTCATGTATGCACATAATTTTGAGTGTTTCTATTCTATTAGATTTCCATAAGATCCTTCATTTTAGCTGTCCCTCTCTATATTTCTTCACTTGCCTCTCTCTTCTCTCTCCCTCCTCATTTGACCACCCTGTTTGACTCCATCACTTACTTGTACATACAATCTATGCTATTCCCTCTTTATGGAGTCATGTCCCTCCCCCTAGTTCCTTACTCTATACCTAACAGTGGTTATACAGATTGTAGCTTACTTCTCTTTGACTTAACAGCTAACAGTCATTTGCAGGTGAAAATATACCGTCTTTGACTTTCTGGATCTGGGTTATCTCAGGATGACTTTTCATAGCTTCATCCATTTACCTGTGAATTTCATGATTTCTTTTTTAATTCTTAAGTAATAGCCCACTGTGTAAATTACCATATTTTCCTTATACATTTGTTTGTTGAGGAACATTTAGAAGGTCTTCTGGACAACTAGAACAACTTCTGGCTATTCTAAATAGAGCACAATGAGCATGGTTGAGCATGTAAGTGGTTGGTGAAGGATCTTTTGGGTATATGCCAAGAGTGTGGTATAGCTGGGTCTTAATAGATTCTTAACTCCCAAGGGAACAGACCCACTTATTTCCATAGTGGTTGTACAAGATAATATTCCTTTCAGCAATGCATGAGTGTGTTCTTTACTCTAATCCTTGCCAACATTAGCTGTCATTAGTTTTATTAATATTTTCTATTCTGACTCTTGTAAGATGGAATCTCAATATAGTTTTGATTTGCATTGCCCTAATGACTAAGGATACTGAACATTTTTAAAGTGTTTATCAGACATTTGAATTTTCTCTATTGAAAATTCTCTCATTTTAGGGTGTTGGAACCCAGCAGTCTGCTGATCCACCCTCTGACAATGGGCGAGATGCTTATGGCCATTTCATCTCTATGTCACAACTTACCTGGCTGTTCACATGTATTACCTGGCTGCCATTACCTGGCTGTGCAGGGAACTCAGTTATGCATGTGCAAATTTCCCTTTTAAACCAAGCGCACCAAGTGCACCTCTCCTCTCTTTCTCCTTCTCCTCCCTTGCTCCCCTCCCTCTCTTGCTCTTGCTCTGCTCCCCTCTCTCTCTTCTCTTGCTTTGCTCTCTCTTCCCCTCCCCCTCTCCCTTTCTCTCCTCCCTACCAATAGACTCCATGTGGGCACTGAGTCTCATGTTTGTGTTTCACAGGCATTAGTTGTATCAAAAGAACAACATGGAGATTATTTGCTTTCCTTCCCTCCTGCCCTCTTTCCCTCTTTCTTTCTTTCTTCCTTTCTTTCTTTCTTTCTTTCTTTCTTTCTTTCTTTCTTTCTTTCTTTCCTTTTGGTTTTCAGAGGCATGGTTAATCTGAAGCTTTGGAACCTGTCCTGGAACTAGCTCTATAGATGAGGTTGGCCTCAAATTCACAGAGATCCACTTGTCTATGCATCCCAAGTGTTAGGATTAAAGGTGTGCGACACAACTACCCAGAGGTTATATGTTTTCTGGTGTCCAGTTTTTCAGTTCTTTAAATATTTTGGAAAGAGGATACTACATATCCTCTTTCAGATATGTAGTTGGTAAAAATGTTTTATATTTTGTAGGCTGCCATTTGAGATAAAACACTAGCGGCAGATTAGATATGCTCTATGGGTGAGCACACAAGGTTGGCAGACACATTGAAATGAGCAGAATTCATTAAAATTATTTAATAAAAGATTCCTATATAATAATATGTTCTTTACATCAACAGTTAACTGAATATACTTAAAAATATATTTACTTATTTCTTGAGAATTTCAAAGAATGCATTTTGATCATATTCACCCCCATATCAACCCATTTATATGCCTTAAATCTGTCCCCATACCTGTGATGCCCAACTTTGTAACTTCTTTATTAAATTACTTTTTAGTAACCCCAGGTTTTGACTCTTGAAGGAAACTGACTCTCCCTCTGCCAGAAGCCATTATTCCTTCTTAACTCATCTGTTAGGAGTAGGGTCTCATGAACCCTTCCCACTCCATGCTAGATAGTGTACAAGTGACCACAGCTGGTGAGTCATGAGTGCAGTCACCTTGTCATGGTTAGATAAAATTCTTTGCTCTAATTCTCCCTAATCTTTGGCTTCTATAATATTTCTGCCTCATCTTCCATGATGGTCTTTGAGCCTTGTGGAAAGGGTGTGACATAGGTGTCCCATTAGTCATGGATGAAATCAGTGAAATAAAAACAAAAATGTAAACATACATGAAACAAGAATATGGTTCTTTGAAAACATTAACAAGATGGGCACACCTTTATCTAAATTTACCAAAAGGAAGAGGAGGGTGAAAATAATACAACAAAAGAGGAAAAAGGAGACACGGAGAAAATCCAATCCCTCAAAATTCACATTCCCTCAACCTAGAAATAATTTTTTAAAAATTGATGAATTTCTATTGTAGCGAGATATTCACCTTGTCTGCACCTGTGGCTTAGGCCATGCCCATTGGGGCGGAGACAGGGCTGGACATGAGCTGGGGGAAAAGGCTGGGAAAGGGTCCAGCCGCTCCTTTTGGTGGTGGACGCTGGAAGGCTTAGGATCCGGTGGAACCCACTATGTTCATCTGCCTATGTTGTGAGTTTTTTCTCCCTTAATAAACATCTATTCGGCCTAATTGTTTATCCTGATCCTTATTAAATCGCAATATTTTATATCTATATGGTCTACCAAATTTAAATCAAGATAACATGAATAATTTAAACAGCTCCATACTAACCAATGATATAAAAGAAGAAATTAAAAACAACCCCACTAAAGAAGCCCAGAGCCAGATGGATCCGGTGTAGAATTTGACCAGATATTTCATGAACTATTCCAGAAAATAGCAAACAGGGAACCCATCTAAAAAGGAACCTTAAGCCAATGAAACCCCGCTATTGAGAGAAAGAAACACAGAGAGAACCATAGGTTGTTTACCCTGATGAACATATACATACAATTTCTCAATAAAAATACTTGAATACTTGCAAACGAGTATCAGGATATCACAAAAAAACAAAACAAAAAACAAAACAAAAACAAAAAAACAAACAAAAAACAGAAAAAGAAGAAAGAAGAAAAGGTCTTTTAAAAAATCTTGACAAAACACTGGAGAATTTAAGGACATAAAGGGCATATTCCAACATAAGAAAGTCTTTTTAAACGCCGCTGCTCCTGGTGAGCACTGGGCCAGAGTGAGTGTCCAACAATTCCTCCATCTCCACCTCCGTGGAACTTCCTGGGTCTACTCTGAGCACGTGCCTATCCATGCAGGACCACCTTGAGGGCGACTTTGCCTGATCTTTGGATCCTACTGCCTGCAGTCAGCCAAAGGAGAGACCTCCAAGAGAGATTGGATCATCCAGAGTTGCAACATCAAACTCCTGATCAACCTACACCCGCCAGGAGAGCAGGTTAGAGAGAGAGGCTCCACCTGCACCCACTGGCAGAAGCAATGAGAAGACAGAAATACAAGAAAACACCCAACAATAGAAAGACCAGTATGACACCACCAGAATCTAGGAATACTACACCAACTAGACCTGTACACACCAAAGCAGAGGAAACAGAAGAGAACGACTTAAAAAATAACTTCTTAAAAATAATAGAGGCCCTCAAAGATAATATGAGAAAATCCCTTAAAAAATGGAAGAAAAAACAAACAAAAAAATTGGAAGAAATAGAAGAAAACACCAAGAAATAAACAAATCTCTCAAAGAAAGTAAGGAAAGCCAAGATAAAACAAAAGCAACCAAATAGATGAGGGAAACAATTCATTCAGTTCAAGACATGAAAACTGAAATAGACATAATAAAGAAAACACAAACAGAGGGAATGCTGAAAATAGAAAAACTGGGCAAATGATCAGGAACTACAGACACAAGCACATCTAACAGAATGCAAAGATGAAAGAGAGAATCTCAGATGCTGAAGATAAACTAGAGGAAATAGATTCATTGACCAAAGAAAATCTTAACTCCAACAAATCCTTAACACAAAACATCCAGGAAATGTGGAACATCATGAAAAGACCAAACCTAAGAATAATAGGCATAGAAGAAGGTGAAGAAGCCCGGTTCAAAGGTGCAGAAAACATATTCAACAAAATCACTGAAGAAAACATTTCCAATCTAGAGAAGGACATGCCATATGAAAGTACAAAAAGTGTATTGAACACCTAATAGGCTGGACCAAGAAAAAAAAATGTCCCCATGCCATATAATAATTAAAACACCTAACATACAGAATAAAGAAAGAATATTAAGGGCAGCAAAGGAAAAAGACCAGGTAACATATAAAGGCAGACCTATCAAAATTACACCTGAGTTCTCCATGGAAACTCTCAAGGCCAGAAGGTCCTGGATTGATGTCCTACAAATACTAAGACTCCACGGATGCCAGCCCAGGCTACTACACCCAGCAAAACTTTTAATCACTATAGACAGAGAAACAAGATATTCAATGACAAAGCAAGATTTTCACAAAACATATCCACAAATCTAACCCTACAGAAAGTTCTGGAAGGAAACCTCCAACCCAAGGAAGTTAACTACACTCAAAAAAACATGGGCAATAGATAATTCCACTTTACCAGAACCCAAAAGAAAAAGCAAGGCAAATATACTCACAATATCACCGCCAACAACAAATCTAAAACAAACAAGAATTAACAATCAATGGTCCTTACTTTCCCTCAACATTAATGGTCTTAACTGGCCTATAAAACAAAACAAAACAAAACAAAAAAAAAACAGGCTAACAGGATGGATATGAAGGCAGAATCTTTCCTACTGCATACAGGAAACATATCTAAGTTTCAAAGACAGACATTACCTCAGTGTAAAGGATTGGAAAAAGATCTTCCAATCAAATGGACACAAGAAGCAAGTGGGTGTAGCTATCCTAATATCTAACAAGTTAGACTTCAAATAAAAATCAATCAAGAAGGTCATTTCATTATAATCACAGGAAAAGTCATCAGTACAGAGTCTCAATTCTGAACATCAGTGCCTCAAATACAAAGGCACTCACATTTGTAACATTCAGTAGCCCTACTATATACAGAGGATAAAGGGGTTCAAAAAGAAATCAGAGAAACATCACCCTTTATAATAACCACAAACAACAAAAAGTATCCTGGGGTAGTGCTTACCAAACAAGTAGAATCAACATAGCAAAAATGACCATTTGCCAAAAGCAATCTACAGATTCAATGCAATCCCCATCAAAATCCCATCACAATTCTTCACTGATCTTGAAAGGATAATACTTAACTTTCTATGGAAAAACAAAAGTCCCAGGATAGCCAAAACAACCCTGTACAATAAAAGAACTTCAGGAGGTATCACCATCCCTGACTTCAAGTTCTACTATAGAGCTATAGTTCTGAAAACAGCTAGGTATTGGCACAAAAATTCACAGGAAGACCAATGGAATAAAATAGAAAATCCTGATATTAACCCACACACCTATGAACACCTGATTTTTGACAAAACAACTAAAAATATACAATGGGAGGAGGAAAGCATCTTTAACAAATGGTGCTGGCACAACTGGATGATGGTGTGTAGAAGACTGCAGATAGACCCATATTATATCACCATGCACAAAACTCAAGTCCAAATGGATCAACGACCTGAATATAAATCCAGCCACACTGAACCTCTTAGAAGAGATATTAGGAGGTACCCTTGAACAAATTGGTACAGGAGAATGTTTCCTGAACATAACACCAGTAGCACAGACACTGAGATCGGCAATTAATAAATGGAACTTTCTTAAACTGAGAAGCTTCTGTAAGGCAAAGGACATAGTTGACAAGATCAAATGGCAGCCCACAGACTGGGAAAAGATCTTCACCAACCCCACATCTGACAAAGGGTTGATCTCCAAAATATACAAAGAACTCAAGAAACTAGTCACCAAAATACCAAATAACCATATTAAAAAAATGGGGCACAGAACTGAAAAGAGAATTCTCAATAGAGGAAATCAAAAAGGCTGAAAGATACTTAAGAAAGTGCTCAACATTCTTAGTTATCAGAGAAATGCAAACCAAAACAACTCTGAGATACCAGCTTGTCAGAATGGCTAAAATTAAAAACACCAATGACAGCTTATGTTCCAGAGGATGTGGAGAAAGGGGAACACTCCTACACTGCTTGTGGGAGTGCAAACTTGTACAGCTATTTTGGAGATCAATATATCAACTCCCCAGGAAAATTGCAATCAATCTACCATAGGACCCCTCACTTTCTTAGGCATATACCCAAATGGTGTAATCCACATCTATGCAACAAAGACGTCTGTTCAACTATGTTCATAGCAGCATTACTTGTAATAGCAAGACCCTGGAAGCAATCTAGAAGAATGGATAAAGAAGATGTGTCACATTTGCACAATGTTATACTACTCAGTGGAAAAAAAATAGAATCTTGAAATTCACAGGCAAATGGATTGAACTGTGTGAGGTAACCCAGTCACAAAAAGAGGTTTGGCTTTTTCAGGGTGTTCCACATTTCCTGGATGTTTTGTGTTAAAGATTTGTTGGATTTAGGATTTTTTTTTGGTCAATGAATCTATTTTCTCTAGTTTATCTTCAGCGCTTGAGATTCTTTATTTGATATCTCAGTATTCTGTAGGTTTGCTTGCATCTGTAGTCCCTGATCGGTTACCCAGTTTTTCTCTTTCCAGAATTCCCTCAGTTTTTGTGTCTTCTTTATTGTCTGTATTTCAGTTTCCATGTCTTGAACTGTTTGAATTGTTTCCTTCATTTGTTTAATTGTTTTTTCTTGGCTTTCCTTACTCTCTTTAAGAGTTTTGTTGATTTTTTGCATTTGTTGCTTGGTCTTTTCCTCTATTTCTTCCATTTATTTTTCTTCCATTTCTTTGGGGGCCTCTATCATTTTTATAAAGTTATTTTTTAGGTCATTCTCTTCTACTTCATCTGCTTTGGTGTGTTCAGGTCTAGCTGTTGTAGAGTCCTTAGATTCTGGTGGTGTCATACTGGTCTTTCTATTGTTGAGTGTTTTCTTGTATTTTTGTCTTCCCATTGCTTCTTCCAGTGGGTGCAGGTGGAGCACCCCCCCAGTTGCTCTCCTGGTGGGTGTAGGTGGGTCAAGAGTTTGATATCTGCAACTCTGGATGATCCAGGCTCTCTTAGAGGGTTCTTCTCTATCAGAGGGCAGGCAATGGAGCAGGAGGGGTTGTTGTACCCCTACTCTGGCCCAATGCTTACCCCGAGCAGCAGGTCCAGCAGGACAAAGGGTGAGGGCAAGGCAGGTTCTGTGTGGTGTATGGAGCAGAGTACCAGGACTGTACTATCCAGGGCAAGGTTATAGGGGGAAACAAGATTCAGAGCCTACCCAGGGAGTTCCCAGAGAAGGATGTGGTGGTGGTGGGGATTTGACCTGAACTGGTCCCAAACTCATCGCAGAGGGCCTGCGATGGGGTCCAAAGATCAGGCTTCAAAGTGGAACTCCTCTTGCCTGCGTGGGTAGGCCGATCCAGTTTGCTCAGAGCAGACCCAGAAATTTCTATGGAGGTGGAAGGGTTGTTGGACCAGCACTCTGGCCTAATGCTCACCATGAGCAGAGGGCTCAGCAGGAAAAAGGGTCCTCTTCTAAGATCCCATCGATAGAGAAAATAATAGGATTCACGTCCTGAATGATAAGATTATCCGTATGGAATAATTGATTTTGGTTATTATTATCAGCTTAAATTGCAAAGGATGTTGTAGTTATCTTACATATGATCCTGCGGTCCTCGGTCGCTGGTGGTCCTTTTTAGTGCAGAACTCAACTCGTAGTAATTACTTTTGGCCAGTAGGTGGCAGAAGTGTACTGCCAAATAGCATCTGGCAGTAGGCGATCCTTCTGATACTGATTCCTGAACAAACTCAAAGCAATGGAAATTTTAAATGGAAGAGTGAAACGAGCCTGGAGCAAATTGCTGGGAGCTTAGGGCGAGGGACATAGGGCGTGGGGGATGGGACTCTGGTCCAGCCTGGAGCAGCTGTGGAGCAGCAGTCACAGGGGAACATGGGGGGATGGGCAGCCGGGTCAGTGAGTGCCTTCTCATGGCGGGGATAAAGGAACTGCAGCACAAACACAAATGGGCAAATCACCCACTTCCACTACCTGTGGCCTGTCCCGCTGCGTTAGTCAAGCGACTCTGCCCATGTTCTTGTTCGGGTTCGCTTTGGCTCTGTGTGCACCCAAGTGTATGCAGGAGCTATCAAGAGATCTCAGTCTGCCTGGGCTGGTTGGGAGGGGTAGTGGCATGGCACAGATTCCCTGCAGGCTGGGTGAAACCTAATTCCCCAGGTCCTGTGTATCTCTCACTTCTGACACCAGATATCACGTAGGAAATAAGAATGTGGGACACAATATAAGCTGATGGATATTTATTCAGGGAGAAATCACTTACACCAGAAACAAATGACCACCACAGGTTCACATTCCAAAGATGCCCTTGGATGTTCTCTCTCTTCCACCAGGAAGTAAGAGAGTGAGCTGCAGTCCAGAACCCCAGACCTAGCTCCCTGCCTGCCATGCCCACACCTGTCCCCGTGCCCCAATGGACATGATCAGTGCAACAGGTGCGGGCAGGGTGGATATCTCACTGCAGAGCAGGCTGCTTCAGACAGAGAATGGAGAACATAGGGAGAGTCCAGAGACTGTGGCCTTGCACCACAGTGTAAAATATGGAGAAATAAGTGGTTCTGGGAAGGCTCTCACTGAGTTTGAGCAGATGATGGGGAGCTTCCTGAAGGAGGTGAATGTCTGGTAGTGGAGCTCAGCAGATGGAGCTTTTGGGCAGTAAGGACCAATCCTGCTACTCTGGGTTTCTAAAGAGCAGACCCAGAGTCAGGAGTTACTAATGGTTAGTTTAGGACAGCCATGAATTTTGCAAGCTGCAGGTGCTGTTCTGAGTGCGCCTTCATTTCATTCTGAGTGACAAATAGGGGCAGGAGGAAGAGATTGCCTAATGACATGACCCTCGCTGCATAGGGAATTCTCAGTGGATTCCTTCAGATTCCATGGGAATCTGAGGCCAATGGGAAGGGAGGGAAACTCCTGTGTCAATGCACCGAGTCCTCAGATACCCAGATGCTTTGTTCCTGGACAGATGTGATCAGACTTGGTGCTGCTAAGCTCTAGGGACAACAGGACTTACCTGCATCACATCAGCTATGAGCTGACACTGTCATCCAATCCTACATAACTGGGATAGTTTATGACTTCCAGGGCCACGGGGACTGCAATCGGGAGAGATGCACATGATTGTGCACAGTGCTTGAGGGCAGATATGGAGCTCATTTTGAAGGTAGAGTCCCTGCTGTTTGGAAGCTTCAATGTCCACTGAATTTTCTCTTCCCCAGCTTTCACCTTGGGACTTAGCATGAACTGTCCTGGCCCCTATGCCATTCAATAATACAAGTTTATTTGTCTTTATCCACCTGTAGGGACTACTGGAGAGGCACCGTCCCAATTCTCCACCTTCACTGAACAGGAGCAGCAGATGAAAAAGGTGGAGAAACTCATCATTCAGTTATATCATATGACGTGTGCAAGAAATGAGTTGAATGGAATCTTGGCCAATTATACTGACAAGGATTTGAACAACAGGTAGTCATCATTCCCAGTGCTCTGCTGACCATCTTCACACTATAGTACCAAGTCCAGGTGTCCTGAGGAATGGCAGGCTGAACTTCCACACTGTCCTGGTACCTAAAACAATTTTCCCAAGAGAATTTGAGTTGCAAAACTTGATGTGAGATGGGGACACAGGCTGTTCTGCTTCTTCCAAATGAAAAGCAGAGCCTGTAGCCTGAACCACAGTTTGGGGATAAGAATAGAAGTGTGTAGAGTGTGAACTCTCATCATGCATAAGAAGATGCATTGACGTGTGGTGACTTTTGGGAGAGGCTAAGTGCTGTGAGTTTGTGGTGAGTCTTTGTAGTTGACCAGATATGATTTTGCGCTGAAAGCTCCTGTGGCAACTGGAGGTGCCTGGTGTCTTTCATCCATCTCAGTTTGTCACATGAAGGCCTGGAACTCACCACTGCTTCTCTTTCATCTTCCTTATATTCTGTGACAATGCTGTCTCCTTGCATTTCGTGGACATCCTGAATGCATGAGGTGTGTGTGTGTGTGTGTGTGTGTGTGTGTGTGTGTGTGTGTGTGTGTTTCTGTGAGTTCCTGTGAGTCTGGGGTCAGGGCCTGAGGATTTTACATTCTCAGTGTCCAGGTGATGGCACTGCTGAGGCTGGGGAAGCTCACGTTGAACAGCACCTCCTGGACACTATGCTCACTTGGAGGAACACTGGAATTCCTTGTGGAGTTTATAAAACCATCCTGAAGTTGGAACTCCTCCCTGAAAATGCTGATTGTGTGCTGTGGTCCTTTGTGTAGCAATAGGCATATAAAAATTAGAATCTCTGTTCTGAACATAGGAGAAATGTCATTATTGGTTTCTGGTTGGTCTAGATATGAGGCACAGACACCTGGGAACTTCTTCCTGAGTAAACCTATAGCTCTAGGCACGCAGAGAGAGCTCATATAGCCATGGCTCCTCTTTTTAGATCTCCTGTCTCTTGTGGCTTGGGGACAGAATAGGGGTTTAGAAAAGTGAGGAGTTCCAAGCATATAAGTGCCAGGCTGTGGATCCATTGGACTGGGATGATCCATGACAGAGCCTTGTTCATATAATAAATGCTGCCTGTGTTCATGGGGTTCTTTTCTTCTGGGACCATATCCCACTACAGGCTGAATTTTGAGCTTGTGATGCTCGATATGGAGCATAACCAGGTGATGTCTGACCTCCAGAAATTGCCCATGGAGATGAGTGACGCCTTGGATAAATGCAAGGTGCTGATTGAGACCAAATCCTTCAGGTAAGTGCCTAATTTAGCTTGTGACGGACTGCACCTACCATTCTTTCACTTGGACAAAAGTGAGGGCTCTGGTTCTAACATGGCTGCTTCTTAGCAAGCATCAAGTCTTGTGTTCCTTGGACTTGTGACACCTCTACTCAGTTTTCCTAAGTGTCAAAAAGATACCAAGGTCCTCCCAAATTTGTCCTGTCAGCCTCAGCAGCCCTTAGTTAGAAAAATGGTTTGCACCATGAAGGGGATGTCTGCCAGTCTGGGGATTCTAGGTTCTGACAGGGCTTCACAGAGCTGGATTCCATGAGACACCTAGATATAATTAATCCCATTGGGGACTTCTGTCCTCCTTCAAATAGATAATTTCCCTATACCATGAAGAGATAAGCACAGGCGGGGCTACACCTTGTTCCCAAAAGGCACAGGATCCCTTTTGGTACCAGGGTTTTTAGAAGTGGTTTGAGTCATTCTGAAATTTCATTATTCTCTGAATTATGCAAATTGATTATTCTCTGGATTTGGCCTGCCTTGAGTGATGCTGCCTTGGCTACTGAGAGTTCCAGTCTTGGGCTGTCTGAGAACCTGGGACTTTGCAACACTGGTAGTATTTGGAGGAAGGAATGTCAAGCTGAGGCTGGCTGAGGCTCACCAATTTTTTCATGGTGGTTCAGTTACTACTATGGCCAGGTCCTATCAGAATAGATTCAGCTGAAGAAAAATGTGCACATGTCAAGACTGAAGAACAGATGGCTGAGGAAGGAGCAGATTGAACTGCAAGAGTCCTGTGAGGAGGTGAAGAGGCTCTTTAAGGAAATCCATGAGAAGATCTGTGACCTCCATGATGAGCAGTATCAGGTAGGCTGAGGCAGCAAGGGCAGGCTGCCCCCCTGTCAAGTATAAACTGAGACACCCATGTAACCATCTACCCACCCATCCAGACTCCTACCCACATACCATCCAATTGTTCATTTCTGTGATCACTCACATGTTTCTCTGGAGAGTTTTCCTCTTGTAAGATACCGGATAATTGGCCAGTCAACTCTCCTGCTCTGCTAGATGCTGAAGTCCATTGAGGGAGATGGCTTAATCACATATCATAAACATACATGTCATTATGTTAGGAGGGCTACTATACAGTGAGATATTAGGGAATAGCACAGTGATGAGGTCAGTGGTCTGTGGCTCATGTGCTTTGTTGGGGTCCAATGAGATCACAGGGAAGAAGCAGCTTTCAAGGATGATAGCCCATGCCAGTGCTAAGTGAGTGGTTCTCAATGTCAAACTTCTGGATCCCATGTGGTCCTTTTTCTCATTGTGTTCTCTCTCTCTCTCTCTCTCTCTCTCTCTCTCTCTATCTGTCTGTCTCTCTCTCTCTGCCTCTATCTCTATCTCCCCTCCTCTCTTTGAGACAGGGCTTTTTTTGTAGTTGTGGAGCCTGTCCTGGAACATACTCTGTAGGCTAGGCTGGCCTGGAACTCAGAGTTCCATCTGTCTCTGCTCTCTGAGTGCTGGTATTAAAGGCATGTGCTCCCCCACCCAGCATGTTCTCTTTCTTTGCCAAGTTCTTGGTTAACAACTACAAAAGCCAGAGTAACACCTTGCCAGCCTTTTGTCTTTGACTTTGGTGGACATTTCTCACAATATGGAGCTTCCAGTTTGGAGCTGACTGGATGAACAAACGTGTGGGAGGACTTTGACCAGCTGAGTGCTATGGTGACAGATTTGATGCTACAAGAGAACATTTTCCCCAATCACCTCAATATAATCTGACTAAGCTATGTGCTTCCCTAGGCATTTTTAGTGCCCAAGGGATGGATAGCAGTGTTGTGGGTCTGGGCTGAAACCCCTCGTGTGCATAGTCTAAATTCAATTGTTCACTGACCATGGTGTCTTCTTCATTTTTTTTCTGTTCATTTCTGATTTCTGTGGTCTGTGTATGATGGATGCAGCCATGTGTAATAGTGTACAATGGTGGGAATTTCTGAACATAATGAAATCTGGTATTGTCCTGTCTTGTTCACTCCTGTATTCCCCTGAGTTCAGGTCTTTCACTGAACCTGAAATTTTCTGTCTTGGCTATCTGGATGCCAGCACTCTGGCTCTCCCGTCCTCCAAGGAGGTCCTTCTGTCTTGTTTTCTCTCATCTAGTTGTATCAAGTTTCAATTGCTCAGAAAGAGAGGATGCCAAAAGACAGAGGCCATAATTTTATTTAGTGGCCTCTAGAATACAGTATATATTCATTGTATTTGTGATCTCAAATAAGAAACACTATACCACTGTGCCAGTGGAGTTCCACCAAGAAGATACCTGACAGGTGTTGAAACAGTATAGCTTTCATCATCCTTCTGTGCAAATGATGTCTTTTGAAATTCTTATATTCATCTGTGAGTTTAGCATGGGGAATCGGTGTCACAGTGTGAGTATGGAGGTCAGAGGACAGCTTTCAGGAGTTGGTTCTCTCCTTCTACTATGTGTAGTTCTGGAGGCTGAACTTGGGTCATCAGGCTTGGGGGCAAGTGTCTTTATTGACTGAGTCATCATATCTACAGAAACATCATTAAAAGAAAACTTTTAAAAGTCATGTATACATCAAAATTAACATTTAGGTTACCAGAAAGCAGTCACCTACACAGTATCAAACAGTTTTCTAAGCCCCTTACTGTTTGATACATTTCTAAAAACATGTAATAGTATTAATCCTTACAAAAAGAAAAGAGCTCAGAGATTAACTAAGATGCTCCAGGCTTCAAAACCAGACAAAGAAAAAGTAAGGATCTGAATTCAAATTTATATAAGTACAAGTACATTTCTTTTTAATTGTTTTTTTCTTCCAACTTCATAATAAAGGACTGAGAACAGCTATGAATGAATTATTTATTCATGAGTTTAATAATCTCAACCATGGGTAGTTTGAGGGACAGATTGTGAACTACCATCTGTTTTGGATGTTCACAAAGTACCATCTGAACACCACTTATATTCAAGAACAAAATCAACAAATTAAAGAGTTTTTAAAGCAGTGAAAAGTGATAGAAACCTATAATCTAGCTCAAAAGAAACCTAGGCAGGTAAGGCTTGAGTTCAAAGCCAGCCTACATAAGGAAGGATGTAGAGATTCTAGCAAAGACAGTATATATAGCAAACTACTGTCCATTACAGCCCTTAAGGAGGAAAATTTCCAGGAAAGATCGTTTACAGGACATACAGTTTCCATTTAGTGCAGCTAGTTAAATTATAATAAACCCTAAAACAAAAGCATGTATTGTCACATTTTCTCACATTGTAGGGAAGGAAATCAACTAGTGTGCTGGTCTCTAGATTTTGTTGGCAACGATGTAACTCTCTTTTAATTTTCAACTTCTCTCAACCCCCTGTCCTTTACCACTCAAACCCAGGAAGGGAAAATTAAACAAACAAATTGTGGGTGTTGAGGCTCCACAGTCTGTGGGCCCCGCCTCTGATGGGCGGGACGCGTAATCATTACGTCAGGCCTTACCTGGCTGGGCGGAGACTGGGTTACGCATGCGCAAGCTCCCCTTTTAAAGCAAGCGCACCAAGCGCAACTCTCTCTTGCTTCTCTCTTGGTCCCTCTCTCTTGTCCTTCTCTCTTGCCCCCCCCCCCCTCTGCTTTCGGTTGGCCAGGTTGGCCACCAGCTACCCCCTCTTTCCTCTCCCCTCTCTCAATAAACTCCACGTGGGCGGGCGCTCAATCTCGTGTTTGTGTTTCTTAGGCCCTAGCAGCTGCAAAGCAACAACAGTGGGTCCTGGATTCCTGTGACTTAAGAGTAGTTTCCCCTTGTTTCATCTGGTAAATGAAGCTGGATTTCTAGTAAACAAAAGTCAAATAAACCAGAAAACTCAGGCAATGCTTCTGCACGTTATTCACACAGAAAACAAAGCAAAATAACATTTGTACTATTTCCTAAAGAAAACTTTTAACTTTAAGATTTGCCAAAAAGAAACAACTAATATGAACATGAAATGACATGGTTGGCATATTCATTCTATTTCAATAAAAATAATAGGATACATAAGCCAGTTTCACTTGGGAACTAAAACAGAATTATCATCATAACATAAATACAGTCAACAAAATGCAGTGGAATGAATCCACCCAAAATGTAAGAAGGACCTTTCAAGAACTGGAATGCCTCTCCTGACCTGGGCAATCCAGAGGTTTAAAAACATTAACCACATCTCTACAGAGTGTTCTGGAAATAAAAGGGGATAAGGCACACTTCTTTGCAATGAATTCTCAATATTACGTCACTGTGGAGTGGAGAAGCAAAGACCAAAAACTACAGTGTTGCACAGTCCAGGTTTCATTGTGAACTTCTGAATTCTCAGTGGGGTCCAGCAAATTAATGTGAGGCAACCTTCCTGTTGAAAGGTGGGTTGAAAATGGGGGTTGCACTTTATCAACAACAAGAAAATTAAGGGTTTCACTGTCAATAGTTTTACACGTCTTGCAGGTCCTATTTACTCACTAGGTCTGCAAGTGATAGAGGGTGCCATAGGGCTTGGTGACTGAGGAGTTGTCTGAAACCAAGAACACACCACCATACCTTCACAGCCTAGGAACAGCATCGATCCCATACCATACTTGCAAATGTTCCCTGGCTCTAACTTGGAGTACTCTAGGCCAACAATAGCTGTCACTGTTTGTTGGGTTTGTTTGGGTATTTGGCTTTCCATTCTGGAGTTTTCTTTGGCATCAACATAGAATGTATCTACACTCTGCTCCTCCCTGTAGAGTCAGATTCGCAGCAGAAAGCCTTAGAAGTTTTGAGACACGAATTACACTCTGGAGAAGAGTGGTCAGTGATGGGCAGATCTCTGATTTCCAGGTGATCCTGGTCTACAGAGGCAGTCCAGGGCTGTTTGGGCTTCATAGAGAACCCAAACCTAAAACCAGAGAGAGAAAGAGAAAGAGAGACAATCAGAGTGAGGAAGAAGGGACAGGGTGAGGGAGAGGGTGAAGGAGAGTGAGAGAGTGTGAGACAGGGTGAGGATGAGGAAGATAAAGAAAGCCAGGAGAGGAAGGAATTCCCATCCATTTGGAAGCCAGTGGCAGCCTGCCCTTCAAGGGGTCTGAAAAGGACACTGTTATCCCTGTCCCTGGGCTTCCATGACCACTGTAATCTTTTCTACAGGGCACTAAGCTAAGGAAGGCAGGTGGCAAACTCACCATCTCCTGAGCATGTGTAGGATTCCTGATGTCTCAGTAGATTCTAAAAGGCTGTCAATCCTGCTTTTTACTCTTGTTGCAGAAAGCTGACTTGAATTTACTTGTGTTGACATGTTGGCCAAAAGCAGACACAGTCATTCCAGAGACAATGCTCCTCGGATGTTCCAATAGTATACAAGGTCCCATTTATTAATTGTTGATCTCAGTGTCTGTGCTACTGGAGTTATGTTCAAGAAGCAGTCTCCTATACCAATTTGTTCAAGGGTACCTCCTACTTTCTCTTCTAGTAGGTTCAGTTTGGCTGGATTTATGTTGAGGTCTTTGACCCCTTTGGACTTGAGTTTTGTGCGTGGTGATAGACATGGGTCTATCTGCAGTCTTCTACGCATCATCATCCAATCGTGCCAGCACGATTTTTTGAAGATGCTTTCCTCCCCCATTGTATTATTTTAGGTGTTTTGTAAAAAATCTGGTGTTCATTAGGTATCAGGATTTTTTATTTGATTCCATTGGTCTACCTGTCTATTTTTGTGCCAATATCAGGATGTTTTCAGAACTATAGCTCTGTGGTAGAGCTTAAAGTCAGGGATGGTGATGCCTCCTGAAGTTCTTCTATTGTACAAGGTTGTTTTGGCTATCCTGGGTCTATTGTTTTTCCATATAAAGTTGATTATTATCCTTTCAAGGTCAGTGAATAATTGTGCTGGGACTTTAATGGCGATTGCATTAATTTGTAGATTGCTTTTGGCAAGATTGCCATTTTTACTATTATTTATCCTTCCTATCCACGAGCATGGGAGATCTTTCCATTTTCTGGTATCTTCTTTAATTTCTTTCTTTAAAGCCACAAAGTTCTTATTATATATGTCTTTCACATGTTTGGTGTTACCCCAAGATACTTTATGTTGTTTGTGGCTATTGTAAAGGGTGATGTTTCTCTGATTTCTTTCTCAGACTCTTTGTCATCTGAATAAAGTACGGCTACTGATTATTTTGAGCTTATCTTGTATCCTGCTAGTTTGCTGAAGGTGTTTATCAACTGTAGGTGTTCCCTGGTAGAGTTTATTGGGTTGCTTATGTAAACTATTATACCATCTGCAAATAGAGGAAGTTTGACTTCTTCCTTTCCAATTTGGATTCCCTTGATCTCCTTTTGTTGCCTTAGCTAGAACTTCAAGTACAATATTGAAGAGATATGGAGAGGACAGCTTTGTCTTGTTCTTGATTTTAGAGGAATCGCCTTAAGCTTCTTTCCATTCAGTTTGATGTTGGCTGTTGGTTTACTGTATATTGCTCTTATTATGTTTAGGTATATTCCTGTTATCCCTGCTCTCTCCAAGACCTTTACATTGAAGGGTGTTGAATTTTGTTGAAGGCTTTTTCAGCATCTAGGGAGATGATCATATGGTTTTTCTTCAAGGGAAGGAAAGTGATGATCCAAGTTTAGCCAGGGAATGCAGGTTAGATCTGTTCCTCAAATCCCAAGTCTGAAATCCTGATTCAGTAATGTTACCCCATCTCTGTGAATTCAGCTCTATGACTTCGATTTTGAATGCTTCCTGGCATGTCTGCATGCATAATAATGGGAATTCCAATGAACATCAGAACTGGGCCTTTCAAGCTATTGCACAAGGCCAACAGAGATGTACATGACACAGGTAGCCCCTGATTGGTAACACAAATGGATTCCAAATTCCTCTTATAACAATGTTATGGTTGGAGGTCACTGTTCCTGACCTTGGCTCCTTCTCCTATCTCTTGCAGAACAGAATAATTTTGCATCTCAGCATTATTTGTAACAGCCAGAATCTGGAAGCAACCTAAATGTACTTAAACTGAAGAATGGATGATGAAAATGTGGTACATTTCCACAATGAAGTACTCCTCAGAGGAGGAAAAAAATTAGATTCTTGAAATTTGCAAGCAAATGGATTAAAGTAGAAGAAACTATCTTGAGTGATATAACCCAGTCATAAAAAGACATACATGGTATGTACTCCTTCATATATATTAGATATAGAGCAAATGATTACCAGCCTGCAATTCCCACTGCCAGAAAAGCTAGGAAACAAGGAGGACCCTAAGAGAGACATACATGATCCCAGGGAGAAGGCGAAACTCACAAGATCTTCTGAGCAAACTGTGTGGACAGGCTACAAGGATAGAGAGTTAGGAGAAAGAGAAGGGGAGAAGAGGAGGGAAGAGGAGGGTATGAGGGAGCAGTAAAATTGAGTCAAGGAAAAATAGAGAAGAGAAAGAATGAAGATACCATAAAAGACAGAGCCATTATAAGTTTAAAAAGCAATCTGGCACTAGGGAAATGTCTAAAGATCTGCAAGGATGATCCCCTCTATGAATTTAAGCAATAGTAGAGAGGCCCTTCCCTGATAATGAGATTTATGACTACCCTATATGCCATCCTAGAGCTTTATCCAGTATCTGGTAAAACAGAAGCAGATACCCACAGCTAAATACTGACCCGAACTTCTGGAATCCAGTTGCAGAGAAGGAGGAGTGATCAGCAAAGGGGTAAAGTCCATCCTGGAGAAACCCAAAGAAACAGCTGACCTGAATAAGTGGAGCTAAAGGACCCCAGACTGATAGCTGGAAATCAGCATAGGACCAACCCAGACTTCCTGAATGTGGGTGTTAGTTATAGGGACTGGGCAATCTATGGGGCCTCCGGTAGTGGATCAGTATGTATCCTTAGTATATTAATGGACTTTGGGAGCCCTTTCCACATAGAAGGATACTTTCTCTGCCTAGACACATGGGGGAGGAGGTCCAAGGCCCTGCTGCAAATTATATGACAGACTTTGAAGACTCCCCATGGAGTCCTCACCTTCCCTGGGGAACAAAAAGGGAATGAGATAGGGGTTGGTGGAAAGACAGGAAAGGAGGAGAGGGTGCAGAAACTGAGACTGACATGTAAAAAAAATCTAGTTTCAAATTTAAAATAAAAATTATGATATAATTTAAATAAGAATAAATTTGAATCCCTTGGAGAGGCATGGTTGACTTGTATCATGCACAGCTTCACACAAAGACCATGCCCTTAGCAGGAGCTCCTTGGATGTGAAAATTGGAATTTACATGTTACCCAAGTTTCAGGGGTAATGATGGCTGCACAGCCTGCTGGGTCCCAATTCTCTCTCACTTTGTCCCTGTGGAGGAGGCAGTCCTGGTTCTCAATCCTCAATTAGGCTGAATTTTCCATTGACTTATTCATATAAATATATTACTTTTATTTATTTATTCCCTTGGGAGATATACAGTACTTTTTTTTAAAAATTTTTTTTTATTTTTGGTGATTTTACTTTGAAACCAGAAGCAGTACAACCAAGAAAACCAATTTCAAAACATTCCTGAAATAGCACCTCAGATATGAAGTCCAGGATGCGATGGCTACTCCCTGGCTAGTCACTGTCTATTAGACTCCAACTGACTTAAAAGCTAATGAAATAGAAACTTCTCATTTCCTAGTATTATGATCTCTTTTCATAGGCTCTCTAATCTTTAATTCCCAAGTGAAAACTGTCCAACATCATTAACAGACCTAAGGAAGAAGAAGAGTGGTCCCTCTAAGTCTTTTAAGGACAGAGATCCTGGTCAGGGTAGCTCTTATTCACAGCAACACATCTACATCCAGTCCTGTTTCAGCTGGGGCTTGGGCAGTGTACCTGGTACTCATTTGAGAGGTATGTCCATTAACCAAACCCTGAAATGCACTCTAAATGAATGGGTATCAGCTGTAGTCAATAGCAAACCAGGAATGGAATAGGTCATCTTGATTTACTATTTGTTGAAGGATGTGTAATGTCTCTCATGGTTTCTGTGTACCCCTTGAAGGGATCAGTGTGGTTTGGCCAGAGATCCTAAATAGCTCCTAAATAGTAGGTTCCATGTTTCAGGGCTGTCAGAATGGTGGGGTGACTTGGTGAGGTTTTTTTGTCCATGTCGGCTTCCTGCATAATTTTTCTACCTACATCCATGGGCCTGGAATTAACAGGCAGGAGATCTGGGCTCCTCACTGCACCTGAGTGCTTGGGCACTTTGTCCTTTTTTCTGGCATCTGAAACCACAGGAAGGGTTCAGGGCTCTGGAACATGTTGCATCCTGTACCACTGTAATTCCCAAACAGTGGTTTGGGAATGGCAAGTTCTTTTCAGGTTCACTTTGTGCTGAGATCATCTTGGTTCTACTTCAAAGATTCAGTGATGATGGTCCCAGTCACTGAACCTAGGACTTGTATATGCTAGGCAGTCACTCCACCTGCTGAAGAATGTCTGCAGCTATTATTTTTATTTTTCCAGTCTCCTTTCTTTTTGCTGATCACTGAAAATCTCGCTGTGACTCACAGAGTCCTACAGCTAATACTGTTTTGGTGTCTGATGCAGAGTGCACAGCCCCACACTCAGCCTGAGGGCTCACACTCTTGATGGATCCACTATGTCAAGTTCCTCTTTCAATAGTTCATCACACTTTAGCAGCAACATGATGGCTCCATTTTCTATTTCCTAAGGACCCATGGGGCAAATTACAAAAGTTAAGTACATGGATTCCATGGCTGCAACCTTGAACCAATACCCACAATACCCACAGTGTAACCAGTCATACAGTTTTATCCTGAATGTGCTTTCAAACACTTGTTATGAGGAAGATGATCTCTCTGCAACTATTTTTATGCCAATATGTGTTCTCATACTGATGAATAGAGGAATTTTGAGTAAGAATTGAGACATCCTTATTTAAAAAGTCTTATTTAGAAAGTCTAGCTCAGTTCTCAACAAGAAGAACTTGGAAGGGAATACTGGGCTTCTGGTTCATTTATGGAGAAATAATAGCAGGGCTGAAAAGGCTATTACACATGATGTCATCCGTCCCTTCCCCTGGCATTCTATGGTATCCTGGAGAGCTCATGGCATTCTGAGATGTCACCAGTGTTGTAGTAACACCAACTGCCATTAGGGAAGTTCTTCAGTGCCTCTTGGTTATATCAGTAGCCATGTTGTGAAGACTGAATTCTCTGGAAGAGAAAATGGGAAACATCCAGAGGCTATAGAGAGGCAGAAAGAAGCTGCTGTTAGGTCTCAAAACTAAACAAGCAAAAATAAGTGGTCCTGGCCTAGGCACAGTGAGTGATTGGCAGGAGATGGGGGAGGTTCGTGGGGGATGTGGGCTTGAGCTGGGACTTCCAGTACAGTGGCAGAGTTTCTGTAGCCTCTGACAAGCAAATGAACATCACTGCTTCTCATGATTACTGATAGTTCGTGATTCCATAACATTCGTCTGTCTCTTCTCTAAGCCAGGACCTGGCAAAGCAAGTCTATTGTTCTGGGAGCACCTAGTTTTTACCTTACTGGGGTTTGAGTTTGTAATGTGGGAAGAGGAGGAGTCTAGCAGTGGGTAGGCAGGGAACAATATCCTTTCAGCTTTGTGCAGGCATCACAGAACTTCATTCTCAGCAGGTTCTTTAGGTTTAATGAATTCCTGACACTAATCATATGCAGGGAAAAGAGCACCTGCCTAAGATATTATGTCCCCTGGCTGTACATCAGAACTCCTCTAACTATCTTTCCCTGACAGTGGCATCCATAGGGTTTTAATTAGCACTTGAGGGTGGCAAGCAATACTCCAGTGTAGCCTAACAACTGTCAGAGTCATGTGACCAGGGAAGCAATAAGCTCCTAAATAGTAGGTTCCATGTTTCAGGGCTGTCAGAATGGTGGGGTGACTTGGTGAGGTTTTTTTGTCCATGTCGGCTTCCTGCATAATTTTTCTACCTACATCCATGGGCCTGGAATTAACAGGCAGGAGATCTGGGCTCCTCACTGCACCTGAGTGCTTGGGCACTTTGTCCTTTTTTCTGGCATCTGAAACCACAGGAAGGGTTCAGGGCTCTGGAACATGTTGCATCCTGTACCACTGTAATTAATTCTGAAAGGTGGTCTTTTGTGTTTACTTGAAACATGTGTAGGGAGGTAGAAGAAATCCCTAACTGCTTACATAACCACATCTCTATAAAGTGTTGTGAGAGCTGAGATCCACCAATGGGGCATATCACCCTAGCCCCAAATTTATATATGGTCAGTGGGTTTAAACATGTTCTTTTTGTTTGGGCCTCCAGTGGTCTATCATTTCTCTATGCCTTTCCCTATGTCACCATATATTTTCACGAGTTCATCTATCTACTCACAGAGGCTGCTACAGAGCCATCATCCCAGCCAACGCTCCTCACCAAGAAACAAGTGAAGAAGGAAATGGAGAGGCTGAGCACAGAGTTGCAGCTGATGACTAACCACAGAAATGAGCTGCGAGATCACCTGCCCTACATCAGTGAAGGCACTGTTGACAACAGGTATCCATCCTTTCAGTCTCTACAGGACTCTCTGCACTATCACCCTCTCCTGCTTTCTTTTAAGGTCTTATGTTCCACAGAGACAACTGACCTTACCTTATGGGAACTCATGGACTCTGGAAAAACAGTTAAAGAGCCTCCATGGAGCCCACCTAGGCCTCTGCCTGTGTGTGTGAATGTGGTGTAAATTGTTCTCAATTTAGGGATAGTAGCAGTGATATTAAGACCTGTCCCTGGAGCTTAGCTGGATTTTGGGAACTCCTTCCACATACTGCATTACCTGGAATAGCCTTGATAATAGTTGAGCAGCTCAGTCCTTTGCTCAAGCCCATTGGAGGCTTGCCCCCATCTGGACAGGCATGGTTCCACTTGGTCCTTCCCAGTGTAGTACAGGAAGTATTGGGACACTTGATTGTTTCTTTCTAGTTTTGTGCCTTAAACCACAGTGCTCCACACATTTCTTTAGAATCTGATTGTGTTCTCTCTTCTCTCAGTGTTTCCTCAATTCTTTTTTCTTTGTTTCTTTCTCTCTCTATCTCTCTCTGTCTCTCTCCATTTCTCACCCCCCCTTCCTCATATATTCATACATGCATTTGCAAGTTTGTGTGTTTCAAAACAATCTGGGAGACAGGGCTATGTGGTGGAGCCGGAGGATCCAACTACATTACTTTTCAGGCTATGATAGTGCTGAGGTCTTCGAGCCCTACTTTAAGCATCAATGCTCTTGTCTTAAGTTCTCACCATGGAGGTACCTAGCAATCCCTTGGGAAGTTTGTATAGCTGTTCTGATATAGGGTCGCGATCTATGAATTATTCATTAAAAGTCACCTGGGACATAGGATCTATGTTCTCAAACAGGAGAAAACTCACTGCAATATCTGGTATGTCCAGACATTTGGAATACACTCTTGGTAACACACAGAGCTCGACAGTGCATCTAGGACTGCTGAGTGAACTCATACAGCCAGGACACCCTCCATCTGAACACACAGAAACAGGTGACCCAGGGACAGGATAGTGGGTTTTAAACCAGGAGATCCCAACACTTAGGAGCCAGAATGTGCCATCCACAGGCATATGGCAGACCAGGAAACAACTTGAGTTCACCTGATGCTTGAGGCCTGTGTTCATCTGGTTCTTTCCTCCTGTTTCTAGACCCTACTACTAGCCAAATCCATTCTATGAGAAACTGAAGTTGTAACATAAACAGGTTATTTGGGAACATAATATCTTTGAAAATGAAAAAAAAACCAAGGCATCAGAAAAGTTCAGTGAGCTTACCAAGGAGACAGTCTTCTATTGGTAAGTGCCAATTTGGCATGGACTCCATTAGCTGTGGAATGGTATTCTATCTGTGTTATGATTTCCCTTGACAGAAAGGGCCTAAGCTCTGGTTCTAGGCTTTTTGCCCCTCAGTAAGAAGCCGCAGCAAGCTGCTCTTGGACTTGTGCCTCTTGAACTAGGTTAGCTAATTGTGACAGCACAGCCACTCCCGCCACTGTGCTACAGCCATAGGAGCCTCTATATAGAATAGGGATTTGCACTGTGGATGGAATATCAGTCAGCCTTAGGCTTCTGTAGCTCACTCAGGCTTTAGAGATCCTGTGGATGTGGAACCTGTAGATATTCACCTTGGGTTTCTTGTCCTTACTTGGTGGATATTTGCCCAAGACTTCCTGATGTTTCCCCTTACCATGGTCTGTTAAGGACAATGAGGGGAACCCACCTTCTATTGAAAGTACATGGATCTTTTTTTGGGTATAGGTGTTCTCCTTAGTAGTTTGACCATTTATAGAAGTATGTCTTCTCATATTTTAACCTCCTGAGTGGAGATGTCATGGCTGTATCAGAATCTGGACATGTCATTCTGGAAACATGAGTCCTTTAGGGGAGTTGGTTCCTAGACTCAGGGGTGGCAGGAAGAAGCTGGCAGAGCCTTACTAAGCAGAGCTTGTCCCCAGATCTGCACAGCTGTCTCCTGATGGAAGAGCCTCAGCTGAAAGGGAAGGTGGACATGCTGAGGCAGGAGAATAAGAAACTTTAGGAGGAGTGGGTCCTGCTGAATCACGACTTGGAGAACTTGAACTTGATCTATACAAACTACGAGAAAAACAGTGACCTAAAAATCCAGCAGCAACAGGTAGGGAATAGGAGGATGGTGCAAATGAAGGTTGGCACCATTTGAACATTTTACTGCCTGTCTGCCTGTCTACCAATCTATACTTTCACACATCATGTTATTCATCCATGTTCCTTGCCAGTTACCTACTCATGCCATCCAGGAATTCAATTTGTTGTCTATGTACAATTACTTTAGAGCAGTTCTAAAACTAAATTATTTGCAAACCATTCCTGTTGCTCTTCTTGAAGGTATAGTCCAGTGAAGGAGATAGGTCAGTAACATATCACACATGTACTTTTCAATATGATAGTTAGGGTTCTTTTTTTTCAAGACAGGTCCTTTTGGAACTGACTTTGTAAACCAGGCTGGCCTCAAATTCACAGATATCTCTCTGTTCCTGCCAACAGATGCTAGGTTAAATGGCATAATCCATCACAGCTCCAGGACAATTGGTATTATAAGCAGAGTTATGAGTGTGTGATCCTATGAGTTCTGGATCCTAGGACTCATTTGCTTGGCAAGGCGATTGTGATATACAGTGAGAAGCAGTTTACAAGGAGGAGAAGCTTATCCAAGCTCAAACTGTGTGCCTTTCAGAGTCAATGATTTAGGATATCATCTGGGAGCTTTAGACAAGCTCATTGTGGGTGGTGGGGATTTGGGCATTTTTAGAAATAGTCTCACAATAGTTCACTATAATCTAACCAAGAAAAGGAACATAGTTTTCCACAGAAGTATCAGGCCCCATGGACTGGCAGCTGAGTTGTTAGTCTTTTCTAAATGTATTGGTATTGTTTGTTTAAACTCAACAGCCAATTTGCCATGATATTTCGTTCTGCTAACTCTTTTCTCCTAGTTCTTTCTGTCTTTTTGTCAGATAGATAGATAGATACATACATACATACATACACACACACACACACACACACACACACACATACATACATACAGTGAGTGAGAGAGAGGCAGTGGGAGGGAGAGAATTTATATCTTAGTCTAGTTTAAGCCTGTATGTTTTGTGGTACATCACGCATGTGTGCACTGTTCTGAGGACACCACTGGATTTCATGTCAGTCTTCCCACTTCCCTAAATGATGACTTTTTTTCACTAACTATGCTGACCAGCAAGCTCTTGGGATTATTTGCATGTGTTTACAATTATATGACAGTGTGTAACCCTCCTTAAGAACACAATCTTCTAACGAATAGGAGCTCGAGAGATTGGAGGAAAGACTTGAGGTCCTACTGAAACAGAAGGAGATGGTGATTCAGACAATGGAACTGTCAGGAAAGGTGCAACATCACTTTGATGTCTCCCAGATGGGTAAGAGCCCTGGGAGAACAGATAGAGCCTGGAGTATCCCTTGTACCTGGGATCTGTATCATTTATGGCCTTCCTCTCACATGCATAAGTGTAAGCCACAACCAGGAAAAGTCAACCTCAGAGAAATGTGCTATTGCATTCAACAAGAGTATCCATTCAGAAAACAATATGTTTGATATCAGTGTTTCTGCAGAATTGAGTCTCCCTTCCTGCATTCTGACCTCTCTATGTTCTGAGCAGTAGTTTCTTGAGCTGACAGTGGTTTGTTTTCCTTATCCTGCCAAGTTTTGGGATTGAGTGTGTACATTACCAGGCATGATACATTTATTTAGAAACCTCCCCATGTTTCTCTTTTTGCGTCTTGGTTACCTCATCAGGATGGTTTCTTCTAGTTCCATCCACTTGCCTGCTAATTTCAAGATTCCACCCCCCCTCCCGAGTAGTATTTTATTGTGTAAATGTGCCACATCTTCTTTATCCATTCTTCAGTTGAGGGGCATCTAGGTTCCAGGTTTTCCTATTAGAAGTAATGCTGCTATGGACATGAAACAGATGTCTTTGTTGCATGGATGTGGATCATTTGGGTATATGCCTAAGAGTGGGATTGCTGGGTCCTGTGGTAGACTGATTCACATTTTTCTGTGGTACTGCCATACTGATCTGATGGGAGATGTTATTCTGTAAATATGTTTCTCATACTGGTTAATTATTAAAGCCTGTGGCCAATAGGAAACAAGATAGGTGGGGCTAGGAGACCAGGAGGAAGAAAGAGGAAATAGTTGGGAGGAGTCAAGATGGAGATCAGGGAGGAAGGAAGACGCCAGCCGCGGCTCCCCGATAAGATGAGCCACGTGGAAATACTTAGATAAGTAGAAATGGGTTAATAATTAAAAAGAGCTAGCCCATTAACAATGATAGTCATTGGCCAACAGGATTGTATCAAATACTGAGTCTCTGAGTGTTATTTGGGGCTCATGTGGCAGCGGGACCGTGGCGGCAGGACCGGGAGGCCAGCAGGTAGGAAAAACCTGTCGTAATACTGATCTCCAAAATAGCTATACAAGTTTGCACTCCCACCAGCAGTGGAGGAGTGTTCCCCTTTCTCCACATCCTCTCCAGCATAAGTTGTCATTGGTGTTTCTAATTTTAGCCATTCTGGCAGGAGTAAGATGGCATCTCAAAGTTGTTTTGATTTGCATTTCCCTGATAGCTAAGGATGTTAAGCATTTTCTTAACTGTCTTTCAGCTCTTTAGTTTTTCTATTGAGAATTCTCTATTTAGTTCTGTACCCCATTTTTAATAGGATTATTTTGTGTTTTGTTGACTAGTTTCTTGAGTTCTTTGTGTATATTGGAGATAAGTCCTCTATCAGATGTAGGTAGGGTTGGTGAAGATCTTTTCCCAGTCTGTGAGGTGGTGTTTGGTCTTGTCAACTGTGTCCTTTGCCTTACAGAAGCTTCTCAGTTTGAGGAAGTCCAATTTATTAATTGTCCATCTCAGTGTCTGTGCTACTGGAGTTATGTTCAGGAAGCAGTCTCCTGTACCAATTTGTTCAAGCATACCTCCCACTTTGTTTTCTGAGAGGTTCAGTGTGGCTGGATTTATGTTGAGGTCTTTGATCCATTTGGACTTGAGCTTTGTGCATGGCAATACACATTGGTCTATCTGCAGTCTTCTTCACACCATCATCCAGTTGTTCCAGCACCATTTGTTGTTGCTGTTCTTATTGCATACTTTTATCTGTTTCATCTAAAATGAGGTGTCTGTAGGTATTTGGATTAATATCAGGATTTTCGATTTGATTCCATTGGTCTACCTGTCTATTTTTGTGCCAATACCAAGCTGTTTTCAGGATTATAACTATATAGTAGAGCTTGAAGTCAGGGATGGTGATGCCTCCTGAAGTTCCTTTATTGTGCAGGAGAATTATAATTTTTTAAAGAAAAAAGAGAATAGAAGTTGATGTTGATAGTTATGAGGTGCATGAATATGAAGAAAACATATTATATGAGTATGTGAAATTTCCAATTAATTATATGAAAAGATTAATCTCATTACTAAGGTCAGCTTTTTAAAAAAATACTAATACAAGACATGGACCTGCAAAAAATTGCAAAAAGGAAAATCAGTACCATTTGGGAAGTTTTAATTCACGCAAGCTCACTACCATCCATCACCTCTCTACCTACAAAGGATACTTTGAGTACTCAATGATTGTACCAGACATTTCTCTTGTTATATGGGGCTTTTCTTTAAACTATTTTTTATTTGAAAAAGAAAACTTCATACAATATATTTTCAACATGTTTTCCTCTCCTCAATTCCACCTATATCTTCCCCACTTCCCTGCCCACCCAACTTTCTGTTCTTCTTTCTCTTCCAAAATAATTTAAATATAAAAAAACACAAAATTGGAAATCAAACAATCAATACACCAATAAGACTCTCCCCCAAAAAGTGAGATGGTTCAAGAGGCAATGATGCACACCTGGTGGTTTGAATTTTATCCAGAAGAACCAAACAGTGGAACGAACTACTCTAAGATGTTCTCTGGTTACCAGGAACTCCATATAATTCCTATAGTCTGACCCTCACAAATAAATAAATTAAATGGCAATGATAAAAACAAATGTTCACACATGTTACAGGTCTATTAAAATGTGCTCACAAACTATTCCAGGCACTTCTGTAGACTTCTTAGATGAGCTAAGTTTATTTGAAAGAGAGAAACTAGCACCTTTAGTTATAGCCAGAAATAGAGGACAAGCCATGGAGTGCCTTAATGGCAGGACTTTGTGGTCCAAAATGTTTCTGCTGATATATTTCAGGGCTGGGCAATAGCTATTTTCTCTCTGGTGTCAGGGCCTTATTGGGAGCTGGATTCTGCTGGAGGCCAGGGTGTCACTCCTGGCAATACCAAGCCATTCCTGGGAAGTGACAATACTAGGCCTCTACCAGCCAATGTGGTGTGCTTTCTGTGTCCCTGGTGGCCTTCTTCAGCCCTACAAGGTAGAGCATTTGTGAAAATATCTCTAAGCTATGCTCCCATCCATTGTCCCATATGGCTGGGTATACTCCAGCCTCCATGATAGGCTGCCTCTCATTTTCCATGAGGGAATGATCCTCCTTTGCCTGGTGTGCACTGTCCCTCTATGCTATTACTACTCCTTGTCCCCACTGGCAGGAGGCCTCTTTTTTTTTTTTTTTTTTGTCAGTGCTTGCCATCTCCTTCAGGAATCCCAGCTCATAACACCTCTCCACTTGCTCCTGTTTTCCTTTGGGAAAACTTTAGTCACTGCTTTATTTCCAGCTCCTGGTCCTGAATCTGGCACATCGGGGGCATAGGACATGTTTGATGAGTGGATTAATGGTTATGTAAATAGATGAAACAACCTTGATTAGGAATGAGGCTACTTGGTCTCTGGAGGTTTACCTGGGATCCATTTATGAGCTCTGTTGCCTAAGGATGGGCAGGCAGCTGTACCTGATTATTTTAGATGAAGAAAGAAAAGAATTTCAGTGTGATCCTAGAGAAAGAACCCCATTCTAGGAAGACCTTCTTGGGCCTTGGTCTCAAGGCTCCTGCTGGGTCTCATGACTCCTACTCCTCTTGCCCACTGAGCCAAGTCCCCAAACCTGCCTTAAAGCCTAGAGACTGCAGTGGGAGAGACATCTGACACAGACACAAATAGGAATGGGCCTGCAACAGAGTCAGTCGCCTTAGCCAATAGAACCTTTCGAGGGGTTATAAAGCCAGGCCCAACTTTCTTAATAATGGAGTCTGTAGCACACTCTGCTACTCACTGACTTCTTGTGCCTGATTCATTGGTGCTGTATCTTCACACTTTTAGGCAATAGAAACAAAATTATCCACACTATGGGTACTGGGAGATGTCCTTTGAGAGAGTACTAAGGATGCAGAACTGAGGAGGCAGTACTGAGATGTCAGGTCGTACTGCTGTCCAAGTTTCTTTCTCTCCACACATCATGCTCTTGCCACTTCCTTGATGAAAATGGGCAAGCTACCTTAGTTGGATGGGTCTCAGTTAACCTGTTCATAAAGTGGGTGCAGCCCAATATCATACTGGTGGGCATTTGGCAACTTTTAAAATGGAATTTAGATAGGACTGGCCTTAGGTTCTCCACTGTACAACCTCACTGTGTTTCAATCCATTCCCATGGCAACCAGTCTGGCTCATGTTACATATTCTGTATTGCCTCTACACACCAACATCTAACCCAGCATCAACCCTCTGTACCTTACTTTATCCATCTGAGACAGGAATGGAGATGACCTCACTGGGCAGTGTAAATGAGTGAGAATAAACAAGGATATTTGTGAAGTGCTGAGTCAAGTCCCTGGGTACACAGTTTGTGTTTAATAACCACTTACACAATCTGCAGTATTGGCCATGCAGTATCAGTGACAGCTGGTGTTTGAGGCACTGGCCTCCCTAACACCTAGCTGCACTCTGATAGTACTAACAAACTGTCCTGGGGCTGCAACTGTGAGGTTTTCCATTCATAGCTTAAGAGATGGAGGACAGATAGTTAAGTAGCTTGTCCAAGGTCATAGAGAAAGGACAGCTTTTACCTGTTGCTCTCTCTGGTTGCGAAGAGTGAGGATCCTCAGAAGTACACTAACATAGAGCATGCTGAGGAAGGAAAACACCCAGGTATGATTCATGTATAACCCTGATGTACAGGGCTACCTTCTCCTTTTGCTACACTCCACAGCTCATACCGGTCTAGGTGTACCAGAGGGCCCAGTCCAGCTTAGGCTCCATTGAAGTAAACTGAGGGCCTAGAAAGCCATAACAGAACCAGGTAGAAGTGCCACATCCCAATCTGTGGATTCATGTTTACCAGTGGTGAATGCCAAATTCATTCTCATAGCCATTCTAATTGACCTGGAACTGAATTAATGACCTCAGAATGAGCTGCCTTGCACCTGGTTTCATCCTCCATGCACAACCAAAGACTTTGTGAGGAACACTTGCTTTTGCTCTTGTGAAATGACGAGTTTTCAGCTTCAGGCATGTAGGTGTGAGAATTCCTCCTGGATGGACACCAGGTTGGGCTCCATGGCATACTAGGAAAGGTTATTTCTGCTTATGTCTCCTTATTGTCTCAGCTCAGTGCCAGTCCCAGAGTTGCTAAGAGCAGGGTTCATCCCATTGCTGTAACATGCATCTGGGAGTAATGGTGCCTCCAGCCCTGGAGAAGCATGGAACACCTACAGTAGGATGGGTGCTGAGCCCAGGTAGAGCTGTGTCCACTGTCCTGAAGGGTGGCTCTGCTCAGGGTGGACCTCCACCACAGCACTGTTTCCTAGCCCTAGTTCAAGGTCATACAGGACAAAGCATGTGCCTGCCACTGTGAGCCTTAGCCCTGTTTCAGGGAGGTTGAATCTAGAGTTAGCACCACTGAATTACACCTAGGAAACCTACCTCATTTCCTCTTCCTGGGCCCTGTGATGTCACCCCTGTACCCCTGGCTGGAGGTGGAGTCCCTCCTTCCCAGAACTCAGAGGCCAATGTGGCAGTACTCTATTTGACTGTTAGCTTTTCATTCCACCCACCACACAGTGTTCTGGCACAACTACCTTCTCCACACATCATGTCTCTGGTCCTCATCTTTTGCACTTGCTCTCATGCCTTGCTTAGGAACCACTACAATTCTTCAGTTTTGCATTTTCCTGCACCCAGGAACTACAGGCAAAATCCTGAGGCTCCTGCATGCTAGAATGATGTCTAGCTGTTAGAGGCACAAAAGCATAGATCCTCAAGGAACCACTTACGCTGTATGCACAGAGCGACCTGGTACTTTGGCAGTCCGTGTCATCAATGGTATAGGGGGACACAGATGGTGGAAGATGAACAACAGAGATGTTAGAAGGAGGGAGGCTAAGAGTACAAAATCCTGGGGAATGGCTCAGTCAACATCATGATTACACTGGCTGGGGGACTGAGTTTGAGAATCAGCATCTCTAGGTTTGGTGATGCATGCTTAATCTCAACACTTGGAAGGTAAATGTAGGTGTGATGATGGGGTTCATTAGCTAGGCAGGCTAGCCAGATTGGTTCAGTCCCAGATAATGAGTGACAATATCTGAAAAAATAAGGTAGAGAACAAGTAAGGAAGGACTTCCAAGTTTGTTCTTTGACCACCTTGCATGAAAGGCACACCCTCACCCACAGGTACACAAACACATACACATGCTCACATGCAAGCAGGGACCCACATACACAGTCATGCATACATGCAACCATGTAGTAAAGTTCCTTTACTCTCAAGAGGAGCTTCAGGATGAAGTTTCTATGGCTGTTTGCTTCCTCCTTACACAGTAAGTTCACTATGTTTATATGACCCTTTTCTAACAAACCTATACTGCAGTAGAGGAATTATGGAACCACACTAGTAGCTAAGATGTTTATCAATGTCATGGTAAATATAACTATGTACCTGAGCTCATCTCTAACACAAAAAATAGAGTACACCAGGTGTGATTACAGCAGGCCTGTAGAACAGGGTGTCTGTAAGTATTACTTCTCCTTCTATGATTTTTAAGAATGGTAAAGATATTTTACTGGAACTGCAATTCAGGTTTTCTATGTAATTGTAGTATGTATATGTGGGTACATAACCATGTGGGTCCCCTCCATTAATGTGGAGGCTAGAGGTCAAACTTGGATACTTTTCTTAATGAGACACTTTGTTTTCTCAAATGATTTTATTAGTATATATTAATTATATGTATATTAATTATACATAACAAAAAATTTTAAATGCATAATATGAATTTCATAATGACCTCTTTATGTATGCATATACTGATATACTTTGGTCATATTCACCTCCTCTTTACCTCATTTGTGTACTTCCCACTCTGCCTTGTCCCCTTCCTCTTCCTATCTAGTCTTTCTATTTTGAAGTGTTATTTAAATGATACATATGAATGTCATGGGGCAGCTTACAAGAGCAAGTATGGTGGGAAGGTTATTTCTTGTACTGGGTGCCATGTCACCAGGCTTTACACCACTGAAGAATATGTCTGTCCCTGTAACCCAACAGCTACTACCAGGCTATAAATCCTTTGGTGAGGTTTCATCTCACCCACACATGAGATGTTGACAGAACTGGTCCTGTGTGGGTCTTGATATATCTGGCATATTTCCTTGATTGGAATTCTACATTGTTCCTAATATTGTTTATTGATCACAGAAAAGGAGAAACAACTTCCCCTTTAAGACTTAGATTCCTAATTCTGTGTGGCATTTTGTCTGGGTGCAACTGAAAGGCCTCAGTCTTTGAGATCATCAATTGCCTCAGTGGCTATGAAGCTGACCTGAAAACCATCTGCTTGTAGTGGTGCCTTGAACAGTTGCTTGGCTGTTCTTTTCTGTTCTGGTGTTAGGATATTGTTTTCTGCTTTGCTATTTAACATTATGATGTAGCCCCAGTTTAAGCATCAATGCTCTTGTCTTAAGTTCTCACCAAAGTGGCACCTAGCTGTCCATCCCTTGGGAAGATAATATAGCTGTCTTGATGTAGGGTCAAAACCCATGGATTATGTGCTGTAACTTTTCACTTAAAGTCACCTCAGACACAGAATCACTGTTCTAAAACAGGAAAAAAACACATTGCAATATCTGGTGTGCCCAGACATTTGGAATAGTCTCCTGGTAACATAGAGAACTTGAGGGATCATCTAGGATGGATAAGTGAACTCATGGAGCCAGGACAACCTCCATCTGAACATCCAGAAACAGCAGACTCAGGAACAGGACAACAGATTTCTAAGCATCAGGAAATCCCAATACTTAGGAGCCAGAATGTGGTATCCACAGGCCTATGCCAGACCAGGATACAACTTGAATTCACATGATACTTGAGGCTTGTGTTCATGGGGTTCTTTCCTCCTGTTTCTAGACACTACCACAAGCCAAATCCATTCTATGAGAAACTGAAGTTGGAACATAAACAGGCCATGTGGGGACTTAGGATCTTTGAGAATGAGAACATCAAGGCATCAGAAAAGTTCAGTGAGCTGACCAAGGTGACAGTCTTCAATCTGTAAGTGTCTGTCGTGGCATGGAACCCATCAGCTGCAGAATGGCTTTCTCTCTGTACTGTGATTTCCATTGACTAGAAAGTCCAAAGCTCTGGTTCTAGGCTTTCTTTTACTCAGGAAGAAGCCTTAGCAAGGTACTCTTGGACTTGTACATCTTAGACTCATTTTGCTAAGTGTGACAGATACTGTTAGCTCCTGCCACCACTGTGCTAGTGTCACAGGAGCCTCAATATATAAAAGAGACTTGTACAGTGAAAGAAATGTAAGTCAGCTCTGGGTTTCTTGAGCTCAGTCCCAGGTTTTACAGATCGGGTGGCTGTGGAACCCATAGATACTCACTTTGTGTCTCCTGTCCAATCTTGGAGGGTATTTACCCAAAACTTGCTGATGTTTCCTGTTACCAAGGTCCATTAAGGATAGTTAGGGGAATCCACTTTCTATTGAAAGGACATGGATCCTTTTTGGGTATAGGGTTGTTCCTTAATAGTTTGTTTCTTTTTGCAAGTAGATCTCTCATTTTGAGGTTTCGAGTCCAGCTGTCATGGCTGTTTCAGACTCTGGCTATGTCTTCCTGGAAACATGAGTTCTTCTGGGCAGGTGGTTCCTGGAGGCAGGGGTGTCAGCAGGATGCCGGTTGGGCATTACAATGCAGAGTGTGTCTCCAGAGGTCTGCACAGTGAACTACTGATGGAAGAGACTGACCTGAACAAGAAGGTAGGCGTGCTGAGGCAGAAGAAAAAGAAACTGCAGGAGGATTGTGTCCTGCTGACACACCACTTGGAGGACTTGAACTTGATCTGTAGAAACCAAGAAGAGACCAGTGACCTGAAAATCCAGCAACAACAGGTAGAAGATGGAATGATGGTACAGATGTTGGTTGACACTGTTTGGGCATTTGACTGCCTGTTTTTCCATCCACCCACACTTTCACACATCATGTTTCTCATCCAAGCTCCTAGGCAGTCATGCCATCCAGGTTTTCAATTCAGTGTCTATGTACAATTAATTCATCAGAGGCAGCCTCTTATTTATGAAATGTAATTATTGTGAAACCATTCTGTTGCTCTGCATGAAGCTCCAGTCCAGTGAAGGAGAAAGGTCAGTAACATATCAAACATGTACATATCAGTATGATAGTTAGGATTTTTTTTCTTGTTTTTCAAGACAAGGTTATTTTGTCTGCTTTTGAACTCACTTTGTAAAACAGACTGGCCTCAAATTCAAGATATCTGTCTGCCCCTGCCTCCTGATGCTAGCTAGCACTATGGGCATGAGCCATCACTGCCTCAGGATAGTTAGGATTCTAAGTACAGAGTTCTGAGTGAGTGAACCAGTTTGCAAGGAGGTGAACCTCACACAAGTTCCAAATGTGTGCTTTTCAGAGTCAATGATTTGGGTGGCATGTGACTTTATCTTCTCTTCCTGTTTTCAATTGATTTCTCTTCATTTTGCCCAGCTGTTGCTTCAGCATGACAAAAGCCTCAGTATCAGGTTTCAGCCTTGTGCTCTGTAAGTGGTGCTGAACATTTCTCCCATCCAGGACAGCATAGTCTAGGGTTGATTGGATGATCACCTGGGAGCTTTAGACAAGCTGGTGGTAGAAGTGGGGATTTGGACCTTAGGTGGAAAATTTTTCTTAGTATCTCAACATAATCAAGCCAAGAAAAATCACAGTAGTTTTTCACAAAAGAATTTGGCCCCAATGTATTGTATTGTTTGTCTACTCTCAACATGAGTTTTCTTTCTGCTAGCTCCTTTTCTCCTATGTCTTTCTTATAGTTTTCTTTTTCTTTCTTAGTGTCTGTGTGCATATTTCTCTCTCTCTCTCTCTCTCTCTCTCTCTCTCTCTCTCTCTTTATGTGATAAAAATAGAAAGATAGGCAGACAGACAGACAGATATGTTGATAGATAGACAGACAGAGTGAGTAAGTGAAGCACGGAAGAGAACAAAATGTAAAACTTTGTATATCTAAGCCTGTGGGTATGGTGGTACTTAATGAATGTGTACATTGTTCTCAGGACACCACTGGATTTCATGTCAGTTGCTCCCTTGAATCAGGGTTTCTTACTTCCCTAGATCCTGACTCTTTTACTAGCCTTGCTTATCAGCAAGCTATTGGGATCCATTATATGTGTTTACTTTTGTAAGATAGTGTGTAACGCTTCATAAGAACACAATCTTCTAATGAACAGGAGATCAAGAAATTTGAGGAAAGACTTGTGGTCCTTCTGAAGCAGAAGGAGATGATCATTCAGACAACGGATTATCAAAAAAGCTGCAACATCACTTTCATGTATCCTAGATGAGTTAAGAGCCCTGCCATGGAAAAAAGCTATAGACAACAATGTCCCCTGTACCTGAGATCTGTATCATTTATGGGCTTCCTCTCATATGCTTGGGTCTCAGCCACAACCAGGGAATGACAACCACAGAGAAATGTGCTAGGGCATTCAACAGGAACATCCACCCAGAAAACAATATCAGTTTGATATCAGTGTGTCTGTAGAATTGAGTCTCACTTCCTGCCTTCTGACCTTTCCATGTTTTGTGCAGGTGTTTCTTGAAGTGTCAGAAGCTTGTCTTCCTCAGTCTCCATGTTATAGAATTTGAGGTTGTACATCACCAGGCCTGATTAAAATAGTAAATTTATTTATGAACTTCCCCTGTAGAGAATAGATTCCAATCTTTAAACACTGCTCTCAGTGCAAATTGTTCTCTTGGTTGAGTCGGTTAAGGTTGTTCCAGCTTGACATTAGCAGTTGACTCTGTAGCGAGTATGTTTTCCGCTAGCCTGCCTGGTCCCACCAGCATGTCAGCCCCAAACAACATGCAGAGACCCTGTATTTGATACAATACTGTTGGCCAGTTACTATCATTTCTTATTGGCTAGCTCTGTCTTAATGATTAACCCATTTCTACTATTCTAAGTATTTCCACGTGGCTCATCTTACTGGCCAGAGCGGCTGGCATTCTACCTCTCCGGGCTCTCCATGTTGACTCCTTCCTACTTCCTCTTTCTTCCTTGTCCCTAGCCCTGCCTATCTTGCTTTCCTGTTGGCCAACAGTGCTTTATTCATTAACTAGTATGAGAAACATATTTACAGAATAACATTTCCTATCATGACTCACATGCAGGTGAGATCAGAACTGTCTCGGGAATGTTTAGTCAAAGCTTCCCGAAGAGAGTCTAGATGTAGCTTCCCAGCTCTAGTTCTAAAACCATCACATGTTTCAGTTTGGTTCCAGGCAGGGCCAGTTTTCACAGGGACACATCTCAGGAAATGCTTCTCTATCATGACAAGCTCCATCTTGTTTGCTGTTCATGTTCAAAGTGCCTCATCAATATGAGAATTGAGCTAGTTTAATGACCTTGTTCAGATTCCCATGATGCAGAACTGTATTATGTCTATGTATGAAATGATGTGGTCAATACATTCTCATCATGGGTAACTTGCATATTGCTCATATATATTGGATATCGTATTAATATGCTGTTGCCATTTACAAAATGATATGCCTGAAGTGTGAGAGAAGATCCTCTTCTTTTAGTACATAGTACATCTAGTGCTTAGTTTAAGTCAACATGTGTTTACCCCTGAGAAAGTTTACATGTACAGCTATTCTGTGATTCTTATTCTTTGGGGGTACCAATTGGACATCAGTCAAAAGATCAATGCTGATCATTCAGCATAGCTAAGGTAGAGGGAGGGAGGAGCTTGACAGTTTACATAGCAGGTTCCCACCTGGCCTGTGTCTTAACTGCTTTCTTTTCCCATGTCAACACCACTATAGCATGAACTGGAACAGGACACAGCCCAGGATCAGAGTCAGTTGCAGAAGGAGCTATTACAGCAAGAGCCACCTGCTGAGCCCCATCCCCACCATGTACTGAGCTCCTGAGATTCAAGGAGGAATTGCTGCACTCATCAAACTTTTAACATTGGGGACTTCCTTGTAGGCCAGCCACAGGCTGTACATCTTTGCCTTTCACACTGTAGCAAGAGAATAATGCTTAAATAATTTTTCCCTTTGGTTTTTGGTTTACTTTTTTCTTTTTGTTGTTTTGTTGTACTTTTGCTATTTTGATAGTATGTTTTGTTCATGTTATTTTTTTTCATAATGTGATAAGGCTATTCACTGTTTGTATTGATTACCATATTAAATTACCTTTTGAACAAAATAACGTGTTTTTATGAATAAAAAAAGCAATTTGCAACTTTTCACCCTTAACATCATTTTTTTTTATTTTTTGTGGTGTCATGTTCCTATGTCCCCTCATCTAACATGTATAGGTAGATCTCTGCAAATTCCATGCAGGATGGGCTACCAAGTGAGTTCCCAGCCATCCAGGATCGCACAGGTATTTGGTGGCCTGGAGTGTGGATAGCCTAACTTTGTCTGTGGATACACACTTTAAGATGGAATGAGTATCCATTATGTATCCACACTGTTACGTGTTTAGCCAAAGCCTATCCTTATGGTACACTATAGACACACCTTCATGAATTGGTCATAAGGAACAAATTATTGAGAAATATACCTATATGGTTCTACAGACTCTTGAGTAATGTAATCATTAAAACTGAAACAATTTAATGAAAGAAATCAGGAAACCCAGAGCTATCTGCTTGCTTTTCCTTCAATACAGCATCAGTGATAAATACACACAAGTGACTTTGGGAAAGAGCTTTTTATAACCATCTTTGCTCCTCATATTGCAAATGTCCCACATGCTTGCAGTTCTTGCAGAGGCAAAAGAAATCGTTTGATTCCTTGTTACGAGTAGGTTTTTCCCACCGGCCACCTGACCCACTCTGGACAGCACTTATCCTTTCTTTTATAAATGCCACCAGCCTATTTAGAATACATGGCCCGAAGGTTAGGATCAGCATCAAAATGATTAAAGGCCCGGCCACGGCGGAGACCAGAGTAGAGAACCAAGGTGACCAATTAAACCAATTTTCATACCATCCTTGGTATGCTTCTCTTTCTTTTTTTCTGTTTTCTAGCTTTTCTCTAAGCCTTGTCATGGAATCTCTGATGACACCGGAATGATCTACATAGAAGCAACATTCTTCCTTTAAGGCAGCACAGAGCCCTCCCTCTTTAAGAAAAAGCAGGTCTAATCCCCTTCTGTTTTGCTGCACTACCTCTGACAATGAAGTTAATGACTCTTCTAGTTTGTTATGGAGTGCTCCAACGCTCCCAGGTCTGCATCCATAGCCGCTTTGAGCTCATTATAGTAGTAGGGCTGCTGAATAAGGGCGGATGCTCCAGTCCCAATCCCTGCCGCTACTCCTAATCCTAACAAGACAGCTAAGGTCAGGGTTACAGGTTCCCTCTTGTAACGAGTACGGTGATCAAATTCATCTATAAATGAGCCATCATCATGATAGATGACCCTAGGCACCAGCTGGACCAAAATACAAAAGTCCCTAGTACTGTTAAAAAGTGATGTATGCAGACAGGGGGTCAGGCCAGTGCCACAGGCCCACCAAGTATCTGGGGGTGGGGTACTAGATATTGATTTGGGCCATCTGTCATGGTGTTAATAGTTATGTTACAGAGGGTCTGGTGTCTGGTAGGCACTTTGCCTATGCATAGTCCAGTGCCTGATACCGCTGACAAGGGTCAACTTTCGTTGGCTCCCCCAGGGGCAATGCGAATGGTCAGAAGTAACACTATAGCTCCGCATTTGAGCTATTCCCTCATAATAAGGGGGACTAGAAGCAAAGCACAGCCAGCAAGATTGGGTAGCAGTGGGGTTTGTGCGGTTTAAAACGACGAACGCACTATGAAGCAGATTAAATAGGCGATCCTCGGTTCTCATAGGGGGGTGGGAGGATGTGATCAAAAGAGGGTATGGAGTAGGGCTGGTAGAGGAACCTTCCTTTGGTGATGGGGTGAGACTAGGAAGTCTTTCAGGCCTGGGTAGGGGGTTATCAAGCACCAGATTGGGGCCTACCGGTTGTGCGGGTGGACTCTCTATCTTCATCCTGATAGCAAAAATGAACCCTGGGTCTCCTGCTCCAGTATAGACTCTCCACCCCCAGCGGTTACCTTTCACCCATTGACGATCTTGTTTTCCCTGTGCTGTGAAACTAATATTCAGAGGGTTGCAATAGTTGCCTTTGCATGGCCCCTGAGGGCCACCCGAGGCCCCGGGAGCACATCCAGTCTTATAAGATGGGTACTTAGATGTGTCTCTCTCTCCTCTTTCTGGCTCTTCTGGCTTACGACCCTTTTTTACTATAATCAGATCCCAGGAGGAGGAAGGATTCCAGTTGGCTTCTCCTGTGGTCTCACATCCCCATTTAGCACAGAAATAACCTGATGCCCCTCCACATCGTCTCTTCATCTCTCTGTTATGTCCCTGCCCGGGGCAGACGTAGAAGTCTGCTGCCTGGAGTTTGGCTCGGAAGAATTGTCTGGAACATCCCAATGTGCTCCCTATACCATGAGGGACACATTGTTCCTCCGGGGGTGGTTTATCTAAATTGTCATAATTAGAAAGATCCCAGGCCAGGGAACCGGCAGCTAACTTACAGATATCAGGTGCAAGATCCGGCCACCAAGTCCAAGGGGGGTGCACTGCGGTTTTTGACCACACAACGGTGCCCTCTTCATTAAGCACTTCCCATGTCAGTCTTTGGGGGGCATGAGGGTTATCCCCCAAGGTTGGGGCTACTGCGAAGGTGCAGCTTAAGAGGATTGTCACTGGCTGCTACTGTCCAATTATGTTCGTGATTGTCTTCATTTTGACTGGGTGCCTTTTTTATGTGAGAAGCGTGGATCCAGGCAGCAATCCAGTCTACCTTTACTGCCGTGGGAGTAGTCAACAGCACCAGATAGGGTCCTTTCCACCAAGGCTCAAGCGTGCCAGCGCGATGTCGTCTAACCAAGACTGAGTCTCCAACTTGGAACCCGTGGGGCACCGCGGTGGTCCCTGGAGTGTAGGCTTCTTTGATCTGATTCCAGATCTGTGTTTTGACAACTTCTAAGGCCTTCAAGTGAGTAAACAGAGCAGAGGAGGAGGGAGAGTCAGTGCAAGGATCCAATATCCCGCCTGACTCAGTCAAGGGGGGGGTCCCCCATGTAGGATTTCATAAGGGGTAAGGCCGAAACGTCCAGGTGTGTTTCGGACCCTAAGGAGCGCAAAGGGGAGGAGGGTCACCCAGTCTTTGCTGCCGGTCTCAATAGCCAAGTTAGTAAGGGTCTCTTTTAGGGTTCTATTCATTCTTTCTACCTGTCCTGAGCTCTGGGGTCTGTAAGCACAATGTAATTTCCAATTAGTCCCCAGTTGGGTGGCCAACTCCTGACTTACCTGGGCAACAAAAGCAGGCCCGTTGTCCGAACTGATTGCCTTGGGAATCCCGAACCGGGGCAGGATTTCTTCCAGTATCTTCTTGGTTACTACTTGAGCAGTTTCAGACTTGGTGGGAAAGGCTTCCACCCATCCTGAAAAAGTGTCTATAAAAACTAGAAGGTACTTATTACCATATTTTCCTGGCTTAATTTCAGTGAAGTCTACCTCCCAATAAACTCCCGGCCGGTCTCCCCTCATCCTTTTTCCAGGTTCTTTAAACGGCCGGGCAGCATTGGTCAAGGTGCAGGCCTGACATGACTCTACTACCTCTTTTACTACTGTATTTAATCTTAGAACATAATATTTAGAACCTTTGATTAATTGCTTAAGCTTTTCATTTCCAAGATGAGTTAGCTGGTGTATTCATCTCACATAGTCTTGCCCTTCCTTAGAGGGCAGAATGATTCGTCCATCCTTGGTTTTTGCCAATCCACCGGAACTGAACATCCGAGCTTTTCCTGCACAGGCCATATCGTTGATTAAATCATAATCTTTATAGGGATAGATGAAGCTGGGATCCATGGCTTGCGGGGGTTCTGGCGGGGTTCCAGTTTCTTCTGCCAGTACTACTGCTCCCTGGGCAGCTTGCTTTGCTGTTAGATCAGCCATCTGGTTCCCCTTTGTGTCTGGGTCAGCCCCTTTCTGGTGTCCCAGGCAGTGGACGATGGCTAATTTTTTTTTGGAAGATGTATGGCTTCTAGGAGGGCCAGGATTTCTTCTTGCTTGTTTTTAATGTCTCTTCCTGCTGAGGTGAGTAGGCCCCTCTGCCTGTAGATGGCCCCATGAATGTGTGCTGTGGCGAAAGCATAACGGCTGTCGGTGTAAATGTTGATAGCCTTACCTTCTGCCAGACTCAGAGCTTGAGTCAGTGCCAGAAGCTCAGCTTTTTGAGCAGAGGTTCCTTCTGGGAGATTGCTAGCCCAAATTACCTGCTTTCCGTCCACCACCGCTGCTCCTGCCCTTCTTTTACCTTCTACCACAAAACTGCTGCCGTCCGTATACCAGTTAGGCACCCCCGGCCAAGGTTGGTCAGTCAGGTCTTTCCTGGTCCCGGTTTCTTCAGCCAGGACATCAGTGCATCGGTGCACCGGGGTAGAGTCGTCTGCTTCGGGGAGCAGGGTGGCCAGGTTGAGAATAGCAGGAGGAGCAAAGGTTATTCGATCGTTGAACAACAAGCTCTGGTAATGTGTCATCCGGGCATTTGTCATCCAGCAGTCGGGGGGCTGCCGCACAATACTTTCTAAAGTATGGGGAGCAATTACAGTCACATACTGACCCAGAGTGAGCTTATCAGCATCTCTGACAAGCAGGGCTACTGCAGCAATGGCTTTCAAGCAAGAGGGCCACCCACTGGCGACGGGGTCTAGCTTTTTAGATAGGTAGGCCACTGGCCGCTTCCAGGGCCCCAGGGTCTGAGTCAGAACTCCACAGGCCACTCCAGCCCGTTCATCAACATACAGCGTGAAAGGCTTAGTCAGATCTGGCAGGGCCAAAGCAGGAGCTGTGAGCAGGGCAGTCTTTATATTGTCAAAGGCTCTTTGGTGCTCCTCTGTCCAGGTGAATGGGACTTTTTCTTTAGTGAGTGGATACAGAGGGGCCGCCAACATGGCGAACCCCGGTATCCAGAGTCTACAAAAACCTGCAGTTCCCAAAAACTCACGTACTTGTCGAGGAGTGGTGGGGGTCGGGATCTGCATCACAGTCTTTTTCCGTGCTTCAGTGAGCCACCGCTTCCCTTCTCGGAGGGTGTATCCTAGGTAGGATACCTCCAAGTGACATAACTGGGCTTTCTTGGCGGACACCCGGTACCCCAACTCACCCAATTCCTTTAGGAGCTTTTTGGTCCCATCGAGGCACAGTTCCTGGGTCGAAGCTGCGAGTAGTAAATCATCTACGTACTGCAAGAGAGAAATCTGAGGGTTCTGGGCCCTGAAGGGCGCAAGGTCACGGTGGAGGGCTTCATCGAAAAGAGTCGGTGAATTTTTGAATCCCTGTGGCAACCTAGTCCAGGTCAGTTGACCCGTATGTCCTCCTTCGGGATCTCGCCACTCAAAAGCGAACAGGGGTTGGCTACTCGGATGCAATCTGAGACAGAAAAAGGCATCTTTCAAATCCAGAACGGTGTACCAGGATCGTTCAGGCGGTAAGGAACTCAGCAAGTTGTAAGGGTTGGGCACAGTTGGGTGAATGTCCTGTACCTGTTTATTGACTTCTCTTAAGTCCTGGACAGGTCAATAATCATTGGTTCCAGGCTTACGTACTGGCAGGAGGGGGGTATCCCAAGGGGACCGGCAGGGAATCAGTATACCTTGTTGTAACAGTCTCTGGATATGTGGTCGAATGCCTTCTTTAGCCCCTTGAGTTATGGGGTTCTGTCTGACTGAGACGGGGGTGGCAGTCGCTTTCAGCTCAACTACGACGGGTGGTACTTGTTTGGCCAGTCCCATTCCAGCCTGCTCTTCCCAAACCTCTGGAAAAGCTGTCAGCCACTCTTTAGGGGGCAAAATCCCAGTCTTGGGTTCATGGAGGCGATATTCTTCTTCTAGACTTAAAACTAAGCATGTTATAGGGGCCTCTCCCCAGGTGACTTCTGGTCCCTTCGGGGTGAACTGGACCTGAGCCTTTAGTTTGGTCAACATGTCCCTCCCCAGAAGGGGCGCAGGGCACTCAGGAATCACAAGAAAAGAGTGCTTTACTTGGCGTTTTCCTATTTCTAAACTTCTTTCGGTTGTCCAGGGGTAAAGTTTACTTCCAGTGGCTCCCATAACCAGAGTTCTTTTTGATCCTAATTGTCCTAATGGTTTAGTCAAAACTGAGTGTTCAGCTCCTGTATCTACTAAGAAATTAACGGGGTTCCCCTCCACAGAGAGAGTTACCCTAGGCTCGGGGAGGGGGACCGAGTTCTGACTCCCCTAATCTTCCTCCAGGGCCAGTATCTTGGGGCCCTTTTGTTTCTTTCGGGGGCAATCTCTGGCCCAGTGTCCTTTTTCTTTACAGTATGCACATTGGTCTTTCTCAAGTTGTAGCCTCTGTCCTCCCGGGGGTCTTCTTGCCCTGTTGCCCAGGTGTCCTGACTGTCCTTTCTCTGACCTTTCTCCACCTACTACTGCGGCCAAAATCTTAGTCAAATTCCTCTCTTGGCGGCGATCCCGCCGATTTTCCCTCTCCTCTGCCTCCTTTTTTTCTCTTTCTTGTTTTTCTTCCTCGGTCTCTCTCTTGTGATACACTTTCTCTGCCTCTTTTACTAAATCCTGCAAAGTATAATCCTGGAGCCCCTCTAATCTCTGCAACTTTTTCTTGATATCAGAGGCTGACTGCCCTATAAAAGCCATGGCTACAGCCACCTGCTGTCCCTCCAAGGAGGGATCAAATGGGGTATATCTCCTATAAGCCTCCATCAGTCGTTCCAGGAAGACAGAGGGTGGCTCCACTGGACCCTGTAGGATTTCTCTTACCTTTGCCAAATTGGTGGGTTGCCGTGCGGCCCCTTTGAGACCTGCCACTAGAGCCCGGCAGTAGACCGTGAGACGCTCCCTACCTTCCGCAGAGTTGTAATCCCAGTCAGGGCCGACCAAGGGGAAAGCGGCATCTATAAGATTAGGGAGATTGGTGGGGGTCCCATCTGGTCCTGGAACATTCTTTCTGGCCTCTAGGAGGATCCTCTCTCTTTCTTCAGTCGTAAAGAGGACCTGCAAGAGTTGTTGACAGTCATCCCAAGTGGGCTGATGAGAATACATCAGGGACTTGAGGAGTCCCGTCAAGCCTGAGGGGTTTTCTGAGAAAGAGGGGTGGTTAGTTTTCCAGTTGTACATATCGGCTGACGAAAACGGCCAGTATTGCAGTGGGAGCTGGGGCGGGTCCGTAAGCCCGTAATGGTAAGGCAACGGTGGAGTCAGGTCCTGCGTCAGATCCCTCCGGGCTGAGACCCCTGTGGCTTCGAGTTCCAGCCACTGGTCCTGTTTCAGAGGCCGTCCAAGAGTCCGTTGGGTTGGCACCTGTGGGGGGGCTGCATGAGGAACGGGTTGAGGATATGGGGGAGGAGGGTGGTCAAGGAGGGAAACATCAATTTCAGGATAGATCCTCGGAGGAGCTGATGGAGCGGGCGCCGGCGGATCTGAAGGAGGTACTTTCGGTTTCGTGGCCACGGCCACCATCACCGTCTCTATCCCTGATGTCCAAGGTTCCATCCAGGGTGGCGGGTTTTGGACTACGTTCTGCCACACGAGGATGCATGGAACCTGATCAGGGTGTCCCTCTGTGTCCTGGAAGATAATTTGCTTGACAGCGGAAATGACAGATAGGTTAAAAGTTTCTCCCGAAGGCCATCCTACACCAAAATTTGGCCATTCGGAGGAACAAAAAGTTTTCCAAGGTCTTTTTCTGACTTCAAGAGAAAGATTATGAGCCCTAGTCTTAACGTCTGTCCAATGGTCCAGAGTCAGTGTTAGTGGGGTCTTCATGGTCTGTCCCATGTCTACCTCTATTAACAAAAATAAGCACAAAGACAGAAAGACAGGAACACAAAAGCAGCTGTTGACTCTGAGTTGACCAGTAATTCTGAGAGGAGTCAGACAGGCTAGAAATGGCCCTTTGACACAGGTCGTCAAGGAGAAAATTTATCTCCCGACCTTCCCCGTGGAGGTCCACCAGGCGTCCCTGGTCCTCCTCCTGTCCTCCTGGGACGTCTCCCAGGGCGAACAAATGGTGGACACCTGGACATGCCTATCCCTGTCCACTCCACCCTCCTCCTGGAGAGCGGCCTCAATAGAGCGTTTGCAAAGACGAAACTGCGATCGCACCAGATTTTTGAACAGGCCACAAACACAGAGTCACAACAGAACAGAAATTCTTACCTCCAAGTGGGTCTAGGACCCCTGGGTGGTTGCGCAAATCCCGGACGAGCCCCCAAAATGAAAGCCCCCCCCCCCGAAGGGAGACCCTCACTCAAATCTCGAAAATAGCGCGCACACAGTGAGGTACCGAGACCGGACTTGCTGCAATCACACGAGGAAGTTTATTGAAAATGGAATTGGATGAGATCTCAGGCCAGCATGCTGGGGTTGAGACTCGTACACCCACGGGGGAGAGGAGGAGTTCGACCCCGATCCAAACTTGTGACAAGCTTATAAAGGCAAAAACTGCAAAAGAGGGGAAGGAAATAGGGGAAGTTCAAAGTTACAACGTTTACTCATCAGCTTACTAGGGAGGAGGTAGGGGAGATCCGGAGTTACACGTTTACTCATCAGTTAAGCTATGTATTGTATTAAACAAGGCGTTGGAACATTCCACAGAGGTCGTTGGGACATCCTGGAGTTATCTCAGGAACTATTTTTCTCAAGAGAGTTCCGTGAGCGACCACCTGCAGGGGACGGAGGCCCTAGGGTGGCAAGTTCATGTCCCTACAGACAGCTAGTAATTTTTTTACTTTTCACTATGACCATGCTCCACAATTCCTTGCCCTTGAGGATTTTAAAGAATGCCTGTTATGTGTTTAATATTTTATTGTGCACAAAATGTTGAAATGCTTTACTAGTATATCCAGATCCATTGTCTGTCTTTATAATTTTTTGCTACTCCCATGTAAGCAAAACATTTTAAACAGTGACATATCACAGGCTTAGTGGCTTCTCCAATTTGTGCAGTGGCCATTAAGAAGCCTGAATGTGTATTGACTGTCACATGCTCATACTTTAATCTGCCAAATTTTATACTATGAGTAACATCCATTTGCCATAAATGATTAGGAAGCAGGCCTGAGTTACCTGTAATTCCTATATTTGTTATAGGTAAATACTGTGGGCACACATCACATTGTTTGACAATTTGTTGAGCAGTCTCTGTTTTTAAACCAAACTGATTTCTTTGACTATTACTATTTTGATGATGAAAGCTGTATGGCTGCTGAGCTAAATTTCCTATCAGCTGACTCATTACCTTTAGCCAGTGGGTTGAGAAAGTTTGAATGAGCTCTTATTTGACCCACAAAGCACAGGGACTCTTTTTAAAATGAATGGCACTTTGAATTTGCTCAAGCAGCATTTTAACCTGATTGTTATTAGTTCCAATGTATGGAACTATCTCTAAAACTTGAAGAGCTCAGAAAACATAATGACTATCAATATATAAGTTAAATGAATCATTTATTAGAAGCTGAAAAACTATTGCAACAGTTTGTAACTCAACTTTCTGAGCTGAAGGTGAATCTGCCTGTACTACATATTCTTTTCCATCAATAACATAAGCTGCTTTTCCGTTAGAAAAACCATCAGGAGAAACTAACAGCATTTGATTTTTACAGGATTACCCCTTACAATTTTAGGAAATACAAAAGGATATATTAGTACAAATTGTAACAGTCTATGAACTGGAATCTGATTATCAAATTTTTTCCCAAAACTTAGCAGAAGCTAATGGACCAAGAATTATAATTAATAAAAGCTTGAAAACTTAGTTCCTAAATCTAGAGAGAGGGAACTTCTAATGATAAAAGAATGTTAACTCCTTAATTCAGGAGTGCCATGGCTGGTGCCTGAGACCACTCTCAAATAAGTATAGGTAACCCCCTCACCATCTAAGTAAACATTCCTTTGCCTGTTAATTGGTGGCTGTAAAGGTTTTGAAATGACCATTAACTTTCTATTTGGGATAGGAAACATGTATTATGCTTGGTTCTCTGGCAAAATATCTCTTAGTCTCCATACAGTATTTTGTACCATACAAGCTACTATTTTAAAATAAGGATTTAACACTTTGGTTGAGGAAACCAAAGTAATGTAAATGTAACCATAACAATAGCCCCTTGCCATAAGAAAGAAGTCAGACTATGTTTTGTGAAAAGCACATAAGCCTCCCATGGTTTTGCATACTCAATATAGCATATCTGTTGATGTTGGATTGTATTCTCCAATTGTAGAAGAACTTGGGTACCCTCTTTAGTTAGTTGTCCTGGTGACTTGGGATCACTATGTCCTTTAAGGATAATGCTTAAAGGTTTTAAATTGCCAGTAGATGCTTTTAAAAAGGTCCTAACCATTGGATATTTCCCAATAATTTCTGAAATTCATTTAATGAAAACAAGCTATCTTTAATTTTTAATATTTGAGGCTTAATTTCCTTAGGATGTAACATAAGTCCCAGACATTTTTGAAAATTTTTCTACTCTGACCTGTAAATCATTCTTTAGCTGACAAGGTCTCATTCACGTTTTGACTGACACTTTTCTAGGTGGAGGGCCTGACTGGGCTGCAGTTCCTTGAGGCTTTTTTTCAATAACTTTTCTCAAAGCTTATATTGACCTCTATTGTTTCAATTTCTTCTTTTAACCGTCAAAATTTAGGAAGATTTATGTTTTGTCTCCTCTGTTAAACTTTTTTGAATCATCTATACAGATTTCTCTGGCTCTCAGGCCATTTTGGCTTTGGCCATTTCCTGCGGACTGCTGTCTCTTTTTACCATATCTCAAGCAATGCAAATACTATTTTTTGTTAGGATTTATACATTCATGATCACACTCCATACATGCATTTGTGTGGCCACACAATACATACAGAACATACATACATACATACATACATCTTTTAGCCCTCTTTTTTCTAGGTGAAGATTAGTTTGTTGAAATAAAACATCCTTAACTGAAATCTCTTGTAATGTGGCTGATATCTAAACTCTTTACATGAAACTCATATTTTTCTTTCTCGAAAGGAGTACTTGGAAGTCCCTAATGAACGTCACCTCCTTGGACAAGGATTGACCCATTATTATTGAATAGGAAATGGGGAAGTGGGGGGGGGGAACTCACCAGGAATTGGCGTGCTCATGAGCAGTGAGGATGAATTCCAACTCACCTTGCTGCAGCTCGCAGATCTGCAGGTCTGGCTCTTTTCTTAGTGCATGCTGCCGATGTTCCTTCTTTAGGGTTGGGGACTCCATTCCATAAAAGCCCTCCCTCGAGCCACTCATTGGGTGCCACTTGCCCTGACCAGGGGGGGGCTAATTATTCATAGGTCGAGATGGGCTAAAACATGAAAATAATGGGAGAGAAATAAGGAACAAGACCAAGCAATGGATTTGTCAAAGTCTAACTTTATTAGTCATAAAGAGGAGTTTTTAAAGCAAAGCAGGGAGGAAATGGGGTGGGGTAGCTTTTGCTGACTTTGGGGTTCCCAGACCATAAACATCTGCTTATTTTAGTTCCTGACACCTGGTTCATCTCAGTTCCAGGCACCTGGTTTATCACAGTTCCTGGGAGTGGGTGAAACAGATTGCTTATTATTGCACTTTCTTGTTATACCAAGATAGGGCTCAATTAGAATTTTAAGGTGTGAGCAACTCTGCAAGAGGATGTGAATCATGGCTGGCTCCAAACAAGATGCTGTGGTATCAGTCATACACCCGAGGAATAGAGACAGTAATGTACAGGTTACATGCATGCATTTGGAAAGGCCCTGACAGGTGGTGGATTGTGGGAGATATGTGCCATGAGTTTGTGGTGAGTCTTTGAACTTGCCTGGCCAGTGATTTTGTGTTGGTAGCTCTTAGTAAGAGTTGGACAGGCATGCTTTCACTTGGTCCTTCCCAGTGTGGTACAGGAAGTATTGGGACACTTGAGAGTTGCTTTCTACTTTTGGGCCTTAGACCACAGTGTTCCATGAATTTTTTTAGAATATGATTGTGGGTACTCTCCCCTCTCTGTGTCTCCTCAATTTTCTTTCTTTCTTCCTTCCTTTTTTCCTTCCTTCCTTCCTGCTTTCCTTTCTTTATCACTTCCTTCCTTCCTTCTGTCTCTTTCTCTCTTTTCCTTTCTCTCTCTCTTTCTCTCCATGTCTCCATCTCTCTCTCTTTCCCCCAGATGTTCATACATACATATGAAATTTTATGAGTCCCCAAACAATCTGCAAGCCAGGGCTATGTGATGGGGCCTAAAGATTTGCCTGTATCACTTTCTAGGATATGATACTGCTCAGATCTGGGAGCTCCACTTTATGCATCAATGCTCTTGTCCTTATTTCTCACCATAGTTGCAGCTAGCACTCCCTTGGGAAGTTTGTATAGCTGTCCTGATGTAGGGTCACAATCCATGAATTATATGCTCTATGAGAAACTGAAGTTGGAACATAAACAGGTCATGTGGGAACTAAAGATCTTTGAGAATGATAACACCGAGGCATCAGAAAAGTTGTCAGCTGACCAATGAGACAGCCTTCTATTGGTAAGTGCTCATCTTCCCATAGACCTTATTAGCTGTGGAACGGGATTATCTCTGTGTTATGATTTCCCTTGACTGAAAAGTCCAATGCTTTGGTTCTATTTCTTCTGCTCCTCAGGAAGGAGTCTTACCAAGCTACAATTGGACTTGTGCCTCTTGGACTCAGTTAGCTAAGTGCAAAAGATACTGTTAGCCACTGCCACCACTGTGCTAGAGTCATGGGAGCTTCTATGTAGAACAGTGATTTGCACTGTGAACAGAATGCCAGTCAGCCCTGGGCTTCTGGAGCTCAGACTCAGGCTTTAGAGATCTGGTGGATGCGGAACCTGTAGATACTAATCTTGGGTAACCTGTCCTCACTTTTAGGGTATTTGCCCAAGACTTCCTAATGTTTCCCTTTACCATGCTCTGTTATGGACAGTGAGGGAAATTCCCCTTCTATTGAAAGTACATGAATCCTTATTGGATATAGGGGTGTTTCTTAGTAGTTTGATAATTTGTAGACGTAGATCTTCCCTCATTCTGATCTCCTGAGTACAGTTGTCATGGCTTTATCAGAATCTGGCTATATCTTTCTGGAAACATGGGTCCTTTTTGCTAGGTAGTTCCTGGAGGTAGGGGTAGCAGGAGGAAGCTTACTGAATCTTACTATGCATAGTGTGTCTCTAGAGGTCTGCACAGTCAACTCTTGATGGAAGATACTCAGCTGAAAAAGAAGGTGGATATGCTGAGACAGGAGAAAAAGTACATGAGGAGGGGGACCTGCTGAAACACCACTTGCAGAACTTGTACTTGATCTAAACACACCAGGAAGAGATGAATGATGTGAAAATACAGCAACAACAGGTAAGGGATAGGGAGATGGTATAGAAGAAGGTCGACACCAATTGGACATTTGACTGCCTGTACTTTCACACATTCATTATGTTATTCATTCATACTCTTTGCCAGTTATCTACTCATGCCATCCAGGTATTCAATTCAGTGTCTATGTTCTATTACTTCAGGGAAGTCAGTCTCTTATGAAACTGAATTATTGGGAAACCATTCCAATTGCTCTGCTTGAACCTGAAGTCCAGTGAAGGGGATAGGTCAGTAATATATCACACATGTACTTGTCATTATGATAGTTAGGATTCTTTTTCTTCATCCTCTCCTCCTCCTCATCCTCCTCCTTCTTTTTTTCAAGACAAGGTTAGTCTATCTGTTTAGGAAATCACTTTGTAAACCAGGCTAACCTCACATTCACAGACATCTGCCTGACTTTGCCTCAAGATGCTAGGATTAGTGACATGATCCATCTTTACCCCAGGATAGTTAGGATTCTAAGCACAGAGTTGTGAGTGAGTGAGTTCTGGATCCTGGAACTCATTTGAATAACAAGGCTATTGTGACATCACAGTGAGAAGCAGATTGCTAGGAGAACCTCATCCAAGTTCAAAATGTCTGCTTTTCAGAGTCAATGATTTTGGTGGCATTTCCCTCTCTTCCTGCTTCCAAAAGTATTCTCTTCACTTTGCCCAGCTGTGGCTTCAGAGCAACAGAAGTCTCAGTAACAGGTTTCAGCCCTGTATTCTCTAAGTGGTGCTAGACATTTCTCTCATTCAGGACAGTATAGTCTGGGGCTTACTGAGTGATCATCATTTGGGATGTTTAGATAAGCTTGTTTTGGGAGGTGGGGATTTGGGCCTTTGAGGAAAAAATTCTCTCAGTACCTCAAAATAATATACCCACAAATATGTACTGTTTTCCACCGAAGGTTTGGCCCCATGGACTGAAGGCTGAGTTGTAAGACTATACTGAAAATGCTGAATTTGTCTAAACTCTACAGCCAATTTGCCATGATATTTCTTTCTCCTAACTCTCTATTCTCCTGTTTCCTTCTCCTTCCTTTTCTATCCTCCCCTCTTCCCTCCCCCTCTGTGTGTGTGTGTTTGTGTGTTTGTGTGTGTGTGTGTGTGACACAGAGAGAGAAATACATATTCATAGATAGATACAAAAATAGATAGATACATAGACAGACAGAATGAGTGAGTGAGTGAGTTGGTGAGAGGAAGAGAGTGAATATCTCTGTATAGTTTAAGACTGTGGGTGTGGTGGTATATCATGCATGTGTGCATATTTCTGAAGTCACCACTGGAGTTCATGTCAGTCTCCTTAAATCAGGGTTTACTCCCTCCCTGAATTTTCTCTCTTTTACTAGCCATGCTGACCAGCAAGCTCTTGGGATCCTTTGTATGTGTTTACAATTGTATGACAGTGTGTAACCCTCTTTAAGAACACAATCTTCTAATAAGCAGGATCTCAAGAGATTGGAGGAAATACTTGAAGTCCTACTGAAGCAGAAAGAGATAGTCATTCAGACAAAGGAACTGTCAGAAAAGCTGCAACATCACTTTGATGTCTTCCAGATGAGGTAAGAGCCCTCTCAGGGCCAAAAGTTAGAGTCTAGAGTAGCTCTTGTACCTGGGAACTGTATTATTTAAGGGCTTGCACTCAAATGTATGGGTGTAAGCCACAACTAGGAAAAGGCAACCTCAGAGAAATGTGCTATCCATTCATACAGAAAACAATATGTTTGATATCAGTGTGTCTATAGATTTGAGTCTCTCTTCCTTCCTTCTGACCTCTATATATTCTGAACAGTATTTTCTTGACCTGACAGTGATATGTTTTCCTCAGCCTCCCAAATTTTGGGATTGAGTGTGATAAATTTATTTAGAAACCTTCCCTATAGGGAAGACATACTCAACTTTGAAGACTGCTTTCGACATCACTGAGCCATTTCCTGTACAAATTGTTCTCTTGGTAGAGTAACTTTTGGACTTTAATGGTTGTAACCACGGATGCCTCAGCTACCTCCTTGGCACTGTTCTCTCACTGTCTTCCAAATGTAGTCTGGATGTTGATTCCCAGATATAGTACTAAGTCTATCACAAGTTTCTGTTTGATCCCAGCTAGGGCCAGGGTTCATAGCGACACATCTCAGGAAATGTTTCTCTATCATAACAAGCTCTATCTTTTATTCTATTCATGTTCAAGGTGCCTCCAGGATAAGACAATTGATGCAGGGCTGAATTATGCCTATGTATAAAATGATGTGGTCAATCAATTCTGTCAGGTGTTACTTGAATACTGCTCTTATGCTGTGTACTATTGTATTAATATACTGTTGTTATTTACACAATGATATGCCTAAACTGTGGGAGAAGATCCTATTCTTTCTAGTAAAAGTAAATTTGTTAAGGCTGTTCACTGTTTTATCGACTGGCATTTTAAATTTGCTTTAGATAAAAATGATTTTTTATCAATACACAAGCAACTTGACACTTTTCACACATGACTCCACAATCTTTATTCAGGTATTGTGTCACACTCCTATATACCAACAGATCACATGTATATGAGGATCTCTGCAAGTTCCAGGCAGAGAACTAAGTATGGGAGACATACTTCATTCCCTTCCAGCCAGGACACACAGGCAACTGGTGGCTTTCAGTGTGGCTAGTGAAACCTAGTCCATGGATATACACGTTATGATGAAATCAGTATCTATTCTGTATCTACGCTGCTATGATTTTTGCTACACATAACATATGGTACTCTATAGTGTCATGTCTCGTTATCAGGGAAGGACAATTAAGAAATCCTCTCCACTGATGCTGAGAACATTAGTTCAGGTCATCCTTGCAGGTCCCTGGAAGTTTCTGTACATTCAGTTCAATTTACTCTTGAAACCTATAATGGCTCTCTCTATTATGGTATTCACCCCCCCTTTTATTTTGCTCTCATCTATTCATCACCCTACAAAATCTTCCTTGTGCCACAAGTTCTCCTTTCCCTTTCTCTTTCTCCTAACTCTCTTTCCACTCACTGCCCCCTCCTCCACTACCAAAAAGCTCAGGAGATCTTGTTCCTTTCCTCTTCTGTGAGGAACCTTGTATGAATCACTTAGGTTACTCCTTGTATCCTAGTTACTTTGATGGTGTGAATTATAGGCTGGTGATCCTTTGCTCTATGTCTAATATCCAAATATTTGTGAGGACATACCATGTTTATCTTTTTGTGACTGGGTTACATCACTCAAGATGGTTTCTTCATGTTCCATCCATTTGCCTGTGAATTTCAAGATTCCATTGCTTTTCCCCCACTGAGTAGTATTCCAATTTGTAAATGTACCACATCTTCTTAATGTATTCTTCAGTTGCAGGCATCTAGGTTACTTTCAGGCTCTTGCTGTAGTAAATAATGATGCTGTGAACATAGTTGAACACATGTCTTTGTTTCATGGATGTGGATCATTATGTATATGGCTAAGAGTGGAGTTGTCATGTCCTTTGATAGACTGATTCCCATTTCCTGATGAACCACCATTCTGGTCTCCAAAATGGCTGTACAAGTTTGCACTCCCACATTCTCTCCAGCATGAGCTGTCATTGGTGTTTCTAGTTTTAGCCACTCTGAAGCAGTAAGAAGGCACCTCAGAGTTGTTTTGATTTGCATTTCTCTGAATGCTAAAGATGTTGAACACTTTCTTAAGAGTCTTTCATTCATTTTAGGTTCCTCTATTGAGAATTCTCTATTCTGTTCTTTACCCCAATTTTTAGTATGGTCATTTGGTGTTTTGTGACTAGTTTCTTAAGTTGTTTGTACATTTTAAATATCAGCCCACTGACAGAAGTGGGGTTGGTGAAGATCTTTTTCCAGTCTGAATGGTGTCCTTTGATATTGTCAACTTTGTCATTTGCCTTACAGAAGCTTCTCAGTTTGAGGAGGTCCCATTTATTAATTGTCGATCTTAGTGTCTGTGCTTCTAATGTTATGGTCTAGAAGTGGTCTCCTGTAGCAATTTGTTCAAGGGTACCTCCAACTTTCTCTTCTAAGAGGTTCAGTGTGGCTGGATTAAGGTTGATGCCCAAGATCCATTTGGACTTGAGTTTTGTGCATGGTGATAGACCATCCAGTTGTACCAGCACCATTTTTTGAAGATGCTTTCCTCCTTCCATTGTATTCTTTTAGCTGTTTTGTCAAAAATTATGTGTTCATAGGCTTGTGAGTTAATATCAAGATTTTTGATTCAATTCCATTCACCTACCTTTTTATTTTTTCTGCCAATACCAAGCTGTTTTCAGGACTCTAGCTCTATAGTACAGTTTGAAGTTGGGCATGGTCATGCCTCCTGAAATTCCTTTATTGTTCAGGGTTGTTTTGTTTATCCTGGGACTATTGTTTTTCCATATAAATCTGAGTATTAACCTTTCAACATCAGGGAAGAGTTGTGCCGGGTTTTGATGTGGATTGCATTGACTCTGTAGATTGCATTTGACAAGATTGCCATTTTACTATGTTTATCCTACCTCTCCTAGAGCATGTGAGATCTTTTCCTTTTCTTGTGTTTTCTTTATTTTCTTTCTTTAATGACTCAAAATTCCGTCATTTGTTGATAAGCATTACCCCAAGATATTTTGTGTTGTTTTTGCTATTGCAAAGGGTGATGTTTCTATGATTTCTTTCTTAGCCCCTTTATTGTCTCTGTATAGTACCACTACTCTGTGTGTGTGTGTGTGTGTGTGTGTGTGTGTGTGTGTGTGTGTGTGTGTGAGAGAGAGAGAGAGAGAGAGAGAGAGAGAGAGAGAGAGAGAGAGAGAGAGAATCTTCTATCCTGACAGTTTGCTGAAGGCGTTTATCAGCTGTAGGAGTTCTTTGTTTTCATCTCTTCTTGTCTTTTTACTCAACAAGATCTTTGCATATACATTATGACCTTCAGTCTTGTCTTTCATGGGATTCCTTAATGTGTGATCAAATGGATTTCTGGATCTATATTTATTTCTTGTGCATTTTCTTGGATTTTTTCGTTGTTTCTTCATTTTTCTTATTGTGATGTTTTAAGTTTTGGTATATTTTATTACATTTTATTTTATTATCTAATGAGAGACAGAAAGTAGTGAATGCAGAAGGAAGTAATGTGTGGTAGAGCTGGGAAGGATGAAGGTAAGGGAAAATCATAATCAGGATATATAATGGAAGAAAAAAGATATTTTCAATAAGAGGGGGGAAAAGACACTTAGCCTTGTGAGTGACAAGAGTGGCAGGAATATAAGGGAATGTATATTATCTTTGATAGGCACATGAAACATGTGTATCACAAATCAGGGCTCTAGTGTCTACCTGTACAGTTAAGATTTGAGAGTTTCTTTTTTCAGTTAGTTATAGAAGCAAAAACTCCCAGTCATTTTCAGAAGTAGTTTCCCTAAGCAAATAAAAGGAGACAGGGCTAAAATGAAAGTACACTTTATTGTCTAGGACAATGGGTAAGGGTGACAAGTTCATTATTGTACTGAGAAAATCACTACATAAATATATAAACACAGGATAGATGGGGGCTTACTGAAGACAAAGACCACAGAAGAAGAATCTGAACCAAGCTGGTCTACAGACTCCATATGTAAATGGAGTCAGGTTTCCTTTAGAATACAAAAAAGAGATGCAAATGGATCCACAATAAACACATACAGAAAACACAGAGGAGATCCAGCTACCTTCAGGGAAATTCCTGGAGTGTATCTGAGCACAATAGGTCATAACCTATCCATGTGGGACCACCCATAATTTCCACCTGCCTGGTCTCTGACCCTCACAACCAGTCTTCTCCTGTAGTTCCAGAGATCTGCCTGTCTCTGTGGGTCCACTCTGAGTTCTTGCAGGGGGCTGGATCATTGACCCCCATCGCAGTACCTCTCCTCAAGAGGCCCTACTCAGGTGGAGAGTGCCAGCTAGACCCACCTATCAGTGCAGAAACATTCTGAGTATCAGCCCAGCCTTTGTCCCTGTCACCAGGTTTCAGCTACAGTCCTTGTCTAGAAGCCTTGGCTAGAGCTAGACCCGACTATCTCTGAGGAAACATCGTGTGGGCTAGCCTCTGCCAAAGAGGCCTCAGCTCGTCTCTGCTGGAGCCTAAATATTGACCCCCATCGTAGGGCCCCTGCTTATGGAGAGACCTTCTAGGGAGCTTGGACCACCCAGCACTACAGACATTCAACCTTTGACCCACCTAAATCCATATATATATATATATATATATATATATATATATATATATATATATACCCCACCAACATCTACTGGAAGAAGCTATGGGAATACAGCAATACAAGAAAACACCACACATCAGAAAGGCAAGCATAACACCATCAGAATCTAGGGAAGCTACACCAACTAGACCAGAACACAACAAAGCAAATTAATCAGAAGAGAATGACCTAAAAATTATCATCATAAAAATGATGGAGGCCCTCAAAGAAGATGTGAGAAAATCACTTCAAGAAATGGAAGATAAAACAAACAAAACATTGGAAGAAATGAATAAAATTCTTAAAGAAAGTACAGAAAGCCAAGAAAAAAAATTAAACAGGTTCAAGACTTGAAAATGGAAATGGAGAAAAAAAAACACAAACCAAATGAATGTTGGAAATAGAAAAACTGCGCAAATGATCAGGAACTGCAGACGCAAGCATAATCAACAGAATTCAAGAGATGGCAGAGAGAATCTCAGGTGCTGAAGATAAACTAGAGGAAATAGATTCATTGACCAACAAAAATTGTAAATCCAACAAATCCTTAACACAAAACATCCAGGAAATGTGGGACACTGTGAAAAGGCCAAAGCTAAGAATAATAGGCATAGAGGAAAATGAGGAAGACCAGCTCAAAAGGCCAAAACATATTCAACAAAATCATTGAGGAAAACTTTTCCAATCTGAAGAAGGACATGCCCATGAAAGGACAAGAAGCATATTGAACACCAAATAGACTGGACCAAAGAAAAAAGACCCCTCGACATATGATAATCAAACACCTAACATACAGAATAAAGAAAGAATATTAAGAGCAGTGAAGGAAAAAGGATAGGCAGAACTATCAAAATTATGCCTGAATTCTACATGGAAACCCTCAAGGCCAGAAGGTCCTGCATAGATGTTCTACAAGTACTAAGAGTCCACGGATGCCAGCCCAGGCTACTATATCCAGCAAAACTCTCAATCATTATAGATGGAGAAAACAAGATACTTAATTACAAAGCCAGATTCTCACAATCCATATCTACAAAACCAGCCCTACAGAAAGCTTTGGAAGGAAAACTCCAACCCAAGGAAGTCTACTATGCTCACAAAGACTTAGGCAACAGATAATCCCACTTCATCAGAAACCAAGGGCAAAGAAGGACAAATAAATTCACAATACCACTGCCAAAAGCAAATCTAAAACAAACAAACATGAACAATCAATGGTCCTTACTCTCCCTCAACATTAAAGGTCTAAACTCGCCTATAAAAAGACACAGGCTAACAGAATGGATACGAAGACAGAATTCATCCTTCTGCTGCATACAAGAAACACACCTAAGCTACAAAGATAGACATTACCTCAGGGAAAAGGGCTGGGAAAAGATCTTCCAATCAAATGGACCCAAGAAGCAAGCAGGAGGGGCTATCCTAATATCTAACAAGTTAGACTTCAAACCAAAATTAATCAAAAGAGATGAAGATGGTCATTTCATATTCATTGCAGGAGAAATTTATCAACAAAAAGTCTCGATTTTGAACATCTATGACCCAAATAAAAAGGCACCCACATTCGTAAAAGAAATGCTACTAAAACTCAAAGCTCACATAGTGGGAGACTTCAACACACCACTCTCACCACTAGACAGGACCACCAGTCAGAAACTCAACAAAGAAACAAAACAACTAACAGAAGTTTGGTTTCAACTGGGTTTAACAGACATCTATAGAACATTCCATCCAAACACAAAAGAATATACCTTCTTCTCTGCTCCACATGGAGCCTTCTCTAAAATCAACCACATACTAGGTGGCATAACAAACTTCAACAGATACAAAAGAACTGCAATAGTCCCCTGTATCTTATCAGACCACCATGCTTTAAAATTGTAATTCAACAACAACACAAATCACAGAAACCATACAAACTCATGGAAACTGAACAATGTGCAATTGCACCACACCTGGGTCAAAGAAGAAATAAGGAAAGAAATTAAAGACTTGCAAAAATTCAATGAGAATGAGGACACGACATATCTGAACTTATGGGATACCTTCAGGGAAGTTCATTGCACTGAGTGCCCATATGAAGAAAACAGAGTATAGTCACATTAGAGAATTAACTGCACAACTGAAATCCTTATAACAAAAAGAAGCAAAGTCACTTCGGAGGAGTAGATGCCAGGAAATCATCAATTTGAGGGCTGAAATCAATAAAATAGAAACCAGGAAAACAATACAAAAAATCAATGCAACAAAGAGTTGTTTGATGGGAGATGTTATTCTGTAAATATGTTTCTCATACTGTTTAATTAATAAAACACTGTTGGGCCATTGAGAAAGCAAGGTAGGCGGAGGTAGGAGACAAGGATTAGGAGACAAGGAGAAAAGAGAAGTAGTAAGGAGAAGTCAGGATGTAGAGCCGAGAGGAAGCCAGATGCTGGCCACTGCTCTCCAGTAAGATGTGCCACCTGGAAATACTTAGAATAATAGAAATGGGTTAATCATTAAGACAGAGCTAGCCCATAAACAATAATAGTAACTGGCCAACAGGATTGTATCAAATACAGAATCTCTGCATGTTATTTGGGACTGGCACATGCCAGACCGGCGGCTGGTGGGCTGCTGGAAAACAACAACAACAGATGGCACCCACCGTGGCTATAAGAACTTTCACTTAAAACTAATAAAAGCTTAAGAAATGTTTCAGAAACAAAGGAACAGAGACTAGCAAGACTTCTTGGTAGCAGCATTTTCTAGGTTGGATTTGTTTTGTTGTAGACAGAGATCTGTGTGGCTTCTTTAAGGTAGGTTTCCAAAATTAGCATAAGCAGCAAAAAACTGCCTTGCTTTTAATTGAGCTCTGTTAACAATTTATTGGTGTGTAGGAGAGCTGCAATGAAGGTTTACACTGTATTTTAAAAAATACACTGGCTTGGGGGAAAAAAAGAAACAGAATACAATGGTTTAAAAAAGAAAAAAAGGAAGTAGAATGGATGGTTGTGGTGGTGCATGCCATTAATCCCAGCACTTGGGATGCAGAGGCAAACAGATCTCTGTGATTTCAAAGTAAACCTGGTATACAGAGGGAATTCCAGGACAGATAAAATTACACTGAGAAACCCTGTCTCAAAATATGTAAAAAGAAAAGTAGAAGAAATAGAGTAATAAAGCCATGTAAAGATGGAAAGCACAGAGACATTTTGGATACTATATGCGATTCTGCTGTCTTTAAATTATTTGATTGCTGAAAAAATAACAACTACTGATAAAAGAAATGCTGTTAGATTAATTCAATTTATATATTTTAAAAATGCTTTGACTCCAAAATTTAAGCTTAAGGACAAGTTACTGGGGAAAAGGATTTCTATTTTTTTCCATAGAAAATGAAAAGCTGTGGATTCCTTCCAGACTAATGTGGTTTGATCAAGCAAGACCCCCTGAAGCAATGTCAATGGGCTATTGCAACCTTACAGACCATTACAGCCAGGATTTCTGGGTCTTCTTAAGATCCCCCATGACAGTGCCCCCTACCAGCAGGAAGCAGTTTGGAAAGAATGACGCCCAAATTCCCAAATATTGTTTATAAATATTTGTTCTCATTTAAATGTGAGTGGTTATAAATGGTTAATGATCACAAACAATCTTTTTAAAGGTAAAAATGGAATTATGGTATACATATAAATGCTTTTTTTTTGGAATGAATTTTAATTTATTGATACAATTTTAAGGTCAATTTTGTGATATGTATTTTTCTCCGCTTGTTTAGGTATTGTGTTTATATAGCTCATTAAAAATTTAATGTATAATTTAATGCAGATTATAGAGTTACCTATGATAGTCAAAACGTAGAGTTATGTTAGTTAGGATTTCTAGATATACAGAGATGTATTTGTGATGAATAGGCATTCTTCAAACCTTTCAAAGACCTACAGAATATGGCATTAAAAATGGTTTCAGGTTTTTCTTGACAGTAAGGCACAACTGCTCCTGGTAACACCACCTGCATCAGAAAGAGAGATGGACATCGAAGAAACACATTATGGAGTTTGCTTCTAATATAGCAAGACTAGCCATTTGGGCAAGGTACTGCTCTTCTGGACTCTTTGACTTTATGCTGTAGAAACTGGACATGTAGGACCCTCAAAAAGGTGACTGCTGATTCAAGATGGACATTGCTACAGGATTCCTGCTTCATGGAAGAGGCTACCAGATAGCCAGACAGTCTACAGGACACAGAGAAAAGTGACTGACAAACTGCCAATACAGGTGGACAGTTTAAAGTGTCTTGCTTTGTTGAGGAGTCTGGAGACACACTATGGCCTATGGGCTGAAGATGGAACATTACAGAAGAACTTCGGGTGACTGACCAGGCAATGAGTTGTCTCTGTCATTTCTAGAGTTTATATATTATCCTTCTGTGGTCTTTGAAGGAGTTGAAGACAGATAGTTTTGGTTATAGTTTTCCTTAGTTAGGATTAAAGATAAGTTACATATAGAACTTTAGACTCACAAAGATAGGACAGATAATATTTTCTTTAAGTCTTACAAAATGTTAATGAACTAAATATTTTTAACAGACCAATATCCCAGATGAACATCGGTGCAAAACTACTCAATAAAATACTGACAAACTGAATCCAAGAATACATCAGAGAAATCATCCACCATGACCAAATAGGCTTCATCCCTATTTCAGGGATGGTTTAACATACAAAAAATCTATCAACGTGATCCACCATATAAACAAACTGAAAAAGAAAAACCATATGATCATCTCCCTAGATGCTGAAAAAGCCTTCAACAAAATTCAACACCCTTTCATGATAAAGGTCTTGGAGAGATCAGGGATTACAGGAACATCCTTAAATATAATAAAAGCAATATACAGTAAACCAACTGCCAACATCAAACTGAATGGAGAGAAGCTTAAGGCAATTCCTCTGAAATCAGGAACAAGACAAGGCTGTCCCCTCTCTCCACATCTCTTCAATATTGTACTTGCAGTTCTATCTAAAGCTATAAGACAACAAAAGGAGATCAAGGGGATCCTAATTGGAAAGGAAGAAGCCATACTGTCTCTATTTGCAGATGATATGATAGTTTACATAAGCAACCCAATAAACTCTATCAGGGAACTCCTACAGCTGATAAACACTTTCAGCAAACTATCAGGATACAAGATAAACTCAAAAAATCAGTAGCCCCACTTTATTCAGATGACAAAGAGGCTGAGAAAGAAATCAGAGAAAGATCAACCTTTACAATAGCCACAAACAACATAAAATATCTCAGGGTAACACTTACCAAATATGTGAAAGACTTATACAACAAAAACTTTGTGTCTTTAAAGAAAGAAATTAAAGAAGATACGAGAAATGGAAAGATCTCCCATGCTCTTGGTTTGGAAGGATAAATATAGTAAAAATGGCAATCTTGCCAAAAGCAACCTACAGATTCTATGCAATCCCCATTAAAATCCCTGCACAATTTTTCAATGACCTTGAAAGGATAACAGTCAACTTTGTATGGAAAAACAAAAGACCCAGGATAGCCAAAACAACCCTGTACAATAAAAGAACTTCATGAGGCATCACCTTCCCTGACTTTAAGCTCTACTACAGAGCTATAGTCCTGAAAACAGCCTGGTATTGACACAAAAATAGACAGGTAGACCAATAGAATCAAATCAAAAATCTCCATATTAATCCACACACCTATAAACATCTGATTTTAGACAAACACCTAAGAAATACAAAGGGGGGAGGATAGCATCTTCAACAAATGGTGCTGGCACAATTGAATGATGGTGTGTAGAAGACTGCAGATAGACCCATGTCTATCGCCATGCACAAAACTCAAGTCTAAATGGATCAAAGACCTCAACATAAATCCAGCCACACTGAACCTCTTAGAAGAGAAAGTACTAGGTACCCTTGAACAAAATGGTATAGGAGACTGCCTCCTAAACATAATTCCAGTAGCACAGACACTGAAATCAACAATTAATAAGTGGGACTTCCTCAAACTTAGAACTTCTATAAGGCAAAAGACACAATTGACAAGACCATACAGCAGCACACAGACTGGGAAAAAATTTTACCAATCCTACATCTGAAAAAGGGCTGATCTCCAAAATATTCAACGAACTAAAGAAACTAGTCAACAAAACACCAAATAGCCCTATTAAATTGAAGAAAGAATTCTCAATAGAGGAAATCAAAGAGGCTGAAAGACACTTAAGAAAATGTCCAACATCCTTAGCTATCAGGGAAATGCAAATGAAAACAATTTTGAGATACCATCTTACTCCTGCCAGAATGGCTAAAATTAGAAACATCAATGACAATTTATGCTGGAGAGGATGTGGAGAAAGGGGAACCCTCCTTCAGTGCTGGTGGGAGTGTAAACTCGTACAGCCATTTTGGAGATCAGTATGGCATTCCTCAGGAAAATGGTTTACCATAGGACCCAGCAATTCCACTCTTAGGCATACACCCAAATGATACATATCCATGCAACAAAAACATGTGTTCAACTATGTTCATACCAGAATTATTTGTATAGCAAGAACCTGGAAGCAATCTAGATGCCCCTCAACTGAAGAATGAATAAAGAAGATGTGGGCCATCTACACAATGGAATACTACTCTGCAGAAGAAAGTAAAGGAATCTTGAAATTCGCAGGCAAGGATGGAACTTGAAGAAACCATTCTGAATGAGGTAACTCAGTCACAAAAAGAGGAACAGGGTATGTATTTGCTCATATATGGATTTTAGACATAGAGCAAAAGATCACCAGCCTATAATACACACCACCGGACAATCTGGTATACAAGGTGTATTCTAAGAGATTCATATATGGTCCCTCACAAAAGGGGGAAGGGACAAGTCCCCCAGAGAACCTGGGAAATGGGGGGGGCTTGAATGGAGAGAACTTGGAGAAAGAGAAGGGGAAGAGAGGAAAACACATGTGACTAGATAGATTGAGTCAGGGTGAGAGAGGGGACATAAAAGAGGGAGCCATTAATGGTTTGAAGAGAAAACTGAACCTAAAGAAAGGTCTAGAGAACTACAAGACCAATTCCAACTAATAATTCGAGCAACCATGGAAAGCCTATTATAAATGCCCTTCCCTGATAGTGAGATCATCAACTAAATTATCCACCATCATGGAGTCCTCATCTAGTACCTGTTGGAAAGAGAAGCAAACACCCATAATCAAACCCTGAGTTGAACTAGAATCCAGATGTAGAGAGAGGGGACAATACCAGGTTGCAGAAACTCACAGACAGCTGACATGAACAAGGAGGAACTTGCCCCCCCCCCAGACTGATGGCTAGGATCCAAGCATGGAACTGACTTAGACCCCTGAATATGGGTCTCAGCTAGTAGGACTGAGCAGTCTGGGGGACCTCAGATAGTAGAAACAGGATCTATTCCTGGTGCACAAAAGGACCTTGTGGACACATCCCCCATGGAGGGATACCCCCATAACCTAGAGACAAGAGAGAAGTCCTAGTCCCTACTTCAAATGACTTGACAGATTTATATGACCCAACCTGGATAGCATAGCCCTACAAGTGGAATGGGATTGGAGGGATGGGAAGGGAGGGTGGCCAGAGGAAATAGGGTAAGAGGTGGTAGGGAGGGAGGGAAGAAAGGAGGGAGGGAGGGAAGGAGGGAGGAAGGGAGAGAAAACTGGGATCCACATGTAAAAATTTTAAATTATATTATTATGTTGATAGATTTTTTTTTATGTTAAACCATCCTTGCAACGCAGAGATGAAGCCTACTTGTTCATGGTGGATGATTTCTCTGATGTATTCTTGGATTCTGTTTGTCAGTGTTTTATTGAGTATTTTTGTGTTGATGTTCATCAGGGATATTGGTCTGTAGTTTTCTTTCTTAGTTGTATCTTTGTGAGGATTGGGTACCAAGGTGATTGTGGCCTTGTAGAAAGAGTTTGGTGCTTTCTGTCTGCTTTGTGTCTCTTTTGTGTGGAACAATTTGAGGAGTATTGGAATTAGCTCTTCCTTGAATATCTGGTAGAATTCTGCACTGAAGCCATCTGGCCCTGGGCTTTTTTTGGTTGGAAGGCTTTCAATGACTGTTTTGATTTCATTGGGGGTTATAGGTCTATTTAAGTTGTTGGTCTGCTCTTGGTTTAATTTTGGTAAGTGATAGTTATCAAGAAATTTGTCCATTTCCTTTGAATTTTCAAATTTTGTAGAATACAGGTTTTCAAAGTATGACCTGATAGTTGTCTGGATTTCATCTGTGTCCATTGTTATGTCCCCCTGCCACACCAGGTCCAATGGAGACAGTGTAGCAATGGCTGAGAGAAATCTCAATGGCTATCTGTCCAGAGGTTCCCACCACATGTGGTTATGCCTCCTGGGGAAAAGTGGTCCAGGTCCCTTCAAGTGATTGCTTAGCTGGCTGTTTGGAAGGGGTACTAGATGTATTTTGTGTTATGATAACAATATTGCCTTTTATTCATTGATATTTTAGTCTGTACCTCCACTGTTAAGTCAGAGAAGCCTAGAGAACACTTAGATATAGTTTCAGGAACTGAAAGAGATACAGATCAGCAATCAATAGATGGATATTGCCCTCTGTGCCTTCAGATACAGATCCTAAGGCGCCAGTTGTGACTTCAGATGTCAGCCCAAGGCCTGATAAATCAATTAGGGCTAAGGTTGTAAGAAGCAGCCCACAATGAGACCCTGTCTGTAATTAGTCCACCCACAACAAACCTGCTGTGGGATTCACAACAATACTCTAATTTGGGATCTTAGGGTCCCTAAATCAATACTATTAAAAGTTTACTATCCAGAGAAAGATTATTCTGTAAACTCAACAAATCAAATCTCTGATATGCTGAACTCAAGTTGGCCAAAATCAACAGAGGCTCCCAATTATGCACTTGCTTAGAAGTGTTTATGATCTCATACTTCAAAGGGAATTGCTAACATCTATAGAATGTCTGTTTATCCTTAAACTTTTACCAAAGAACTGCTCTTTGAACTTTCTGTATATAAACCTGATATTTTGAAGTAAACTTTGCAGCAGTTTTCAAACCTCCTCAAGTGTGTTTGTGTCTGTCTGTCAAACTGAAGCCACTCCTGACCTGGTCATCAGAGTCTCGTTCTCCACACAGACCTGCGGCATCCCCCTTTTCATTTCTGATTTTGTTAATTTGCATGATCTCTCTCTGCTTTTTTGTTAATTTGTATAAAGTTTTGTCTATCTTGTTAATTTTCTGGAAAACCAGTTCTTCTTGCATTGATTTTTTGTATTGTTTTCCTGGTTTCTATTTTATTGATTTCAGCCCTCAAATTGGTTATTTCCTGGCATCTACTCCTCCGGGGTGACTTTGCTTCTTTTTGTTCAAAGGCTTCCAGTTGTGCTGTTAATTCTCTAATGTGACTATCCTCTGTTTTCTTCATATGGGCACTCACTGCAATGAACTTCCCTTTGTAACACTGCTTTCAAGGTGTCCCATAAGTTCAGAACCCCTACTCAGAATCCCAAACTGCCCTCAACTGCCTCAACTAAGTTGCTCTTTCACATTGTGGCTCCCAGGGCTCCCCGCGGGGTTATCCAGAGCAGCTCTGCTCCTTGAGGGCTTAGAAGGACACAGGTGGCCACTACCTTGGATTTAGCTGGGGTGAGAAAATAGCATCCCTGTGTAGATGGGAACCAAACACTTAGCAGCTTCTCCTCTGAGTCCCACACAGACCTGTACACAGCCCTGCCCACCAGAGCATGTGCTGCCTGGGTACTGGTAGTAGGTGGGGCAACAGGTCAATGCTAAGAATTACTATTGGACGACCCCAGGTGAGCCCAATAGAAAGGCTTGCAACTCTTGGCTCAGTTGCTAGGTTGACAGCAACTGTGGCCAGGTGAAAAGTGATCAAAGTTGGGTGGCTGGCAACAGCTGCTCGGGAAATGCACACCCATGTTCTCCTACCCCTAACATCTCCGGAGCCACCCTTCCTCAGTGCCTCTGTCGCTTAACAAAGTCTGTGCACTTACAACACATTGATTAAATTTACCCTTGTGTTTCATGTCCAACCAAGAAATGTGGTCTTCGTAGTGTCCAAAGTAGAGCAATGAGAGGTACCCAATGGATGTGTGGATGACCCATTGACAGGATGAAGAGTATCGCAGTGTATCTTGTAACTTTGGGCTACCGGATCACCACAAAACCATTGTCGTTAAGTGGCCATGAACATCTGAAATCATCTAGTAGCTTCAGAGAAACAAAGTATGGACATGTGGCCAACTGTTCCCAAGAGGTTATATTAACTGGCACAAGAAGAAATATATCATTACTTACTGCAATATGACAAGGGAAAACAGGATTATCATGCCAAATAATTTTGACAGATGCTATTTCATCAGTGAATAGAAAGCTGAAAAAAGCCTCCGGAGTATAAATCTTAAGCCAGAAACATGAGATTTTCTGTGCAGCTCAAAATTAATTTATATTGATTGAAATAAGAACCGTGGTTTCCTGGGAGAGGTGGGAAAGGGTATTGACTGGGAAGGAACAGTTCAGTCTCTGGGTCTGTATTGTGGCGTAATAAAAACTTAATGAAAATGTCATACAGCTGTACCCTTGATAAATGCCTGCTCTGAGGGCCAGGCTCATAGGAGCTATTGACATTTGATTGCTGTCGGGGATGGGAGGGTAGGATTCCTTTTAGGATTGGATCCCTATTGGTCTACACTGCCTCAGTGGATTGCCCCACACCTGTGTGTATATGGGCAGCATAAACAAAGCCAAGTAAATTATAATTTTTTAAAGAACAAAGAAATTAAGAAGTTGATGTTGAGAGGGATGTGGTGGGTAATATGGAGAAAAAAATATGAATATGTGAAATTTCCAATTATATGAAAAGATTAATATCATTACTAAGGTCAGTTTTTTTTTTAATACTAATACAACATGGTACTGCAAAAATACTGCAAAAAGGAAAACCACTACCATTTGGGAAGTTTTAATTCATGCAAGCTCACTCCCATCTATCATCCCTATAACTACAAAGGATATTTTGAGTAATCCATGATTGTACCAGGCATTTCTCTTGTTAAATGGTGCTTTCCTTTTAAACGATTTTCTAATTGAAAAGAAAAAACATCATACAATATATTTTCATCATGTTTTCCTCTCCTCAATCCCTCTTATAATCTTCCCCACCTCTCTTCCCACCCAAATTTATGTTCTCCTTTCTCTTTCAAAAATTTTTACAAATAAAAGAAACACAAAATTGGATATCAAACAATCAAAGCACAAATAAGCTCTCCCCCAAAAAAGCCAAAGCAAACCAATATGAAGCAAAAAAAGTACAAAAATTACAATTGAGACAATTTTTTGTTCACGAATTACTACTAAGCATGGGGACTGCTGTGATGTGTGATTGATAAATCTATTGGAACTGGACTGGAGAAAACGTCTATCTTTTTTTCTTCCTTCCTTTTTTTGACCCTGCCTTCTCATGTATCACAGGCTGGTCTCAAACATGCTATTGCATGTGTCAGTGATGACATTGAACTTCTCAGCCTCCTACTATCATTTCCTTGTACTGAGAATAAAGGTGTGCATCACCACACACAATCTTCTCTGTTTATTTGTTTTTGTTTTTTTGTTTTGTTTTGTTTTCTCTAGCAGATCCAGGCCCACAAATGCAGTGCTCATCACATAGTCTTTGTAGGCCTGGAACTCATCATGTAGACCAGGTTTTCCTGGAACTCATAGAGATCCTCCTGCCTTAGCCTCCCAAAGTGTTGGGATTACTGGCATGAGCCACTAGCAAAGCTTCAAATGACCTTGAAACTCAAAAGCCCTGACAGTAAATTCGGTCAAAAAGTGACTGTGGTGGCCAGTGAGGTGGTTCATGAGGTAAAGATGCACATATGGTGATTTGAATTTTATCCAGAGGAACCACACAGTGGAATCAACTCCTGTAAGATTTTCTCTTTTTTTTCATGCACTCTACATAATCCCTATAGTCTTCCCATCACCAAATAAATAAATTAAATGGCAATGATAAAAACAAATGTCCACACATGTTACAGGTCTATGAAAATGTGCTCATAAACTATTCCAGGTACTTCTGTAGACTTCTTAGATGAGCTAAGTTTATTTGAAAGAGAGAAACTAGCACCTTTAATTATAGCCAGAAATAGAGGGCAAGCTCTGGAGTGCTTTAATGGCAGGATCTTTTGGTTCAAACTGCTTCTGCTTTTATAATGCAGGACTTGCAATAGCTATTTTCTCTCTGGTTTCAAGGCCTTATCTGGTAGCTAGGTTCTGCTGAAGACCAGGGTGCCCCCCCTGGCTGTATGAAGACATTCCTGGGAACTAAGGAGGGTAGGCTACTTGTGGGGTGCTTCCTGTGTCTCCTGGTGACCCTCTCCAGCCCTACAAGGAACAGCAGCTGTGACAATATCCCTAAGCTATGCTCCCAGCCATTGTCCCTTATGGTTGTGTGGACTCCAGCCTCCACAAGAGGCTACCTCTCATTTTCCATGAGGGAAATGTCCTCTTTTGCCTTTTGTGCACTGTCCCTCTATGCCACTACTTCTCCCTGTCCCCACTGGCAGAAGGCCTCTTCTTTTTTCAGTCCTAGCCATCTCCTCCAGGAATCCCCACTCATAACACCTCTCCACTGGCTCCTGTTTTCCTTTGGGGAAAAACTTTGTTCACTGCTTTGTTTCCAGCTCCTGGTCCTGAATCTGGCACAGTGGGGACATGGGAAATGGTTGATGAGTGAATTAATGAGTATATAAACAGATGAAACAACCGTGATTAGGAATGAGGCTGCCTGGTCTCTGGGGGTTTACCTGGGATCCATCTCTGAGCTCTGTTGCCTAGTGATGGGCATGCAGCTGCACCCAATCATCTTTGAGGAAAGGGAGGAAAGACAGTCTGGGTGATCCTAGAGAAAGGACCCTGTGCCAGGCAGGCTCCTGTGGTCCTTGGTTGTGTGACTCCTTTTGGGTTTGAAAACATGGGTGCTGCTCTGGTTCTTCTAGTGGTTCCTATCCCCATGTGTGGTCTGCAGGGGACTCAGCCATGACCTTGCTGCCTGGGGCACACAGACTGGGGACTTTGTCCCTCTCCCAATAACTGCAGAAGCCTCCATGACATAATTTCAAAATGACAACCACCACCCTTCAGTGCATCTCATTAATGCTTGGAAAGGGCTGTGCTCATCCTCACATACACAAGGACATGGATGAAAATGGGCTTCAGCCTTCCCCACAGAGCCTGTCTTCATAGCTTAGTTTCAAACATGAGAAAGGGAGTTGCTGAAATTCTGCTATCAGATCTGAGCCAATATGAAAATTTCTGCATTCCTAATCAAACAGCTATAAAATTTTCATCCCTAAGTAGAATACAGTCTAATGAGCTTGGGCACCTGCTCCTTGTGATAACCAAGGAGCCCTATGGGGTTTGATCCCAGTTCTGTCCTGGCTGTCGGTGACCACTGTAAGACCAGTGAGAGCATGGTCCCTCGTGCTCCCACTCAGGAAAGTCGACCCCCCCCCAAATCACTCACGAGAAGCGGTCTTGATGCAAACGCATAAGGTCCTTTATATTCCAGTATACTGGGGTCGTCAACCATACACCACTCAGGGTAGAGGGCTTAGCGAAGACCCCTACCACAGAATTGAGACAGCCTTTATAGTGGTTACAGTAAAGCCCGCACATCGTGAACCAATCAACTCGTAGCATCCAGTGCAGATCAATTACTTTAAAGTATCCAGCCTTGCCCTTAGCCCAGGAAATCTGCTTTCGCACAGACTTCTGGGTGTTCATTCACTACCATAAACATTAAAGTAGGTGACCATCAGCTTGGGATTTAAGACTCCCAGCTTCCTGGGTTTTCTGGGGAATTAGGCTAAATTTTTGCATCCTAACACCACCATGGTGGCCTCTTGATGCCATTGAGAATCAGAAAAGACATCTGTTTGGGAGAAACTGTATCCAGCCTACCCAAGCCACAGTCACCCTGCCCACTGAGCCAAACTCCTAAGCGTGCCTCAATTCCTAGAGACTGCAGAGGGAGACACATCTGACACAGAGACACCAATAGGAATGAACATGCAACAGAGTCAGTCACCTGAGACAATAGGACCTTGGGAAGGGTTATAAAGGCAGGTCTAACTTCCTTAAAAAAGGAGTCTGTAGCACATTTTGCTACTCACTGACTTCCTGTGCCTGAGTCATTGGTGCTGCATCTTCTCAGCCCCAGGCAACAGAAACAAAATCATCTACAGCATGGGTAATGGGAGATGTCCTTTGAGACAGTACTAAGGATGCAGGACTGAGGGTGGCTTTGCTCAGGGTGGTCCTCCACCACAGTACAGTTTTCCAGACCTAGTTCAAGGTCATACAGGTCACAGCATGTGGTTGCCCCTGTAAGACTTAGTTCTATTTTTGAGAGGTTGAATCTAGAGCTAGCACCACAGAACTACAGCTAGGAACCCTATCTCATTTTTCCCTTACTGGGACAGGTGAATTCACCCCAGTACACCAGGCTGAAGGCAGAGTTTCTCATTTACAGACCCCAGAGGCCAATGTGGCAGTACTCTATTTGACTGTTAGCTTTTCATCCCACCCACCACACACTCTTCACTAGCCAGCCAGCCTAGCAAGATCAGTTCAGTATCTCAAAAAACAAGGTAGGCAGCAAATAAGGAAGGACTTCCAAGGTTGTTCTTTGACCACCGTGTGTGAAAGGCACACCCACACCCACAGGCACACATGAACACATGCACTTGCACACATGCAGGCAGGCAATCACATACACAGGCATGCATACATGCAACCATGTAGTAAAGTTCCTTTGCTCTCAAGAGGATCTTCAGGCCAAAGTTGCTATGGCTATTTGCTTCCTCCCCAAACGGTAAGTCCATTGTGTTTATATGACCCTTTCCTGACAAGCCTACAATGCAGTAGAGGAATTATGAAACCAGACTTGTGGCTAAGATGTATAGCAAGATGGTAAATATCCCTGAGATCCTGAGTTTGTTTCCAACACCAAAAGATACACTACAGCAGTTGTGATCAGGTCAGGCCTACAGAACAGGGAGTCTGCAAGTATTTCTTCTCCTGTCATTTTTAAGAATGGTAATGATATTTTACTGGATCTGCAATTCAGGTTTTTTTTCTATTTGTAGTATGTATATATGGGTGCATAATCATATATATGCCCCTCCATTAATGTGGAGGCAAGGCCAAACTTGCATAATCTTTTCCATGAGACATTGACTTTGTTTATTAATTATACATAACAAAAAATTAAAAAATGCATAAGGTATATTTCATTATGATCTCTTTGTGTATGCATATACTGATATGCTTTGGTCATATTAAACTCCTCTTATTCTCACTTGTGTACTTCCCACTCTGTCTCATCCTCTTCTTCTTCATCTCTAGTCCTTCTATTTTGAAGTGTTTTTAAATGACCCTTATGAATGTCATTGTGGAAGCTTACACGGGCAGGTGTGACGGCAAGTTTATTTCTTGGATTGGGGCCATGTCACCAGGCTTCATACCACTGAAGAATATGTCTGTCTCTTTCCCCCAACAACTAGTACCATGCTATAAATCCTCAGGTGTGGTTTCATGAAGCTCATCCACACATGAGAAGATGTTGACAGCACGGGTCCCTTGTGGGCCTTGTATGTATTTGGCATGCTTCCTTTATTGGAATTACCTATATTTTCCTAGTTTTGGTTTACTGATCATAGAGAGGGAGAAACAATCCCCTTTTCAAATTTACACTCCTAATTCTGAGTGGCACAGTGTCTGGGTACAACTGAAAAGCTTCAATCTTTGGGATCATCAATTGCCTAGTGGCTATGAAGTTTACCTGAAAACAATTGGCCTGTAGGGGTGCCTTGAATAATTACTTTGTAGCAAGATATTCACCTTGTCTGCACCTGTGGCTTAGGCCATGCCCATTGGGGCGGAGACGGGGCCGGATGGGAGCGGAGAGAAAAGGTTGGGAGAGGGTCGGGCCGCCCCTTTTGGGTGGTGGACGCTGGAAGGCTCAGGATCTGCTGGAACCCGCTGCGTGCATCTGCCTATGTTGTGAGTTATTTCTCCCTTAATAAACTTCTGTTCGGCCTAATTGTTTATCCTGATTCTTATTAAATCACAATATCTGGTGTCAGGAGTGGATGGGAAAGGTATGGTTCGTTTCATAAGAAACACCATGTGAACAGCAAATTTTTGAAAAAGGACTTTTCTATCACTTGGCAACAAGCCAAGGAAATAATAAGGAAATGTCCTACCTGCTCATTCTATAACCAAACTCCTTTACCACCAGGCAGTAACCCTAAAGGTATAAAAAGAAATGAAATATGGCAAATGGATGTGTTTCACTTTGTAGAATTTGGAAAATTAAAATTAGTACACCATACTATAGATACATTTTCAGGGTTTCAATGGGCTACTGCTCTGAGCTCTGAAAAGGCTGAGTCTGTTATTACACACCTATTAGAGGTAATGGCCATTATGGGCATACCTGCACAAATAAAAACTGACAATGCTCCGGCATATGTTTCCAACAAATTGAAACAGTTTTTTGAATATTATAACATAAAGCACATAACTGGTATACCACACCATCCTACAGGACAAGCAGTAATTGAGAGATCCAATCTTACTTTAAAGGAAATGCTCCATAGACAGGCAGGAGTAACCAAGACACCCAAACACAGATTATATAATGCTTTATTAACATTAAACTTTCTTAATGCTAATGAAAAAGGACAAACAGCTGCTGAAAGGCACTGGACAATAGAAAAAACTTCTGAACTAAATCAGCCGGTGTACTTCAAGGATGTATTGACCTCAGAATGGAAACCAGGATATGTGTTACGTTGGGGTAGGGGTTTCGCATTTGTATCTACAGGAGAAGAAAAGCTATGGATACCGTCTAAGTTGATCAAGATCCGAGTTGAACAAGAGAAACATCTTACTGAAGAGGAATGACAAGTCATTCAACAAATTGGGTCCCACAAAATGTGTGGAGACCTCTCAAAGGTAGGGGAAGTGTTCTTTTCTTGTCTTTACAGTAAAACAGAGAACACCTATCTTCAAACAACCAAGAGACAAGGAACATGTAGGTACCTACAGAAGACAGCTCTCCAGAAAGAATCATTTAATGAAGAGTAATCTGATTTATGGTAAAAATATTTAAGTCTAATAAACTGTTTCTATATGGAAATCTATTTCTCTTTACTATTTGGTATTCCTGTAGTCCCGATTCATATAAATCAATGCTGGCTTTGGAGTTGGATTTGGCTTTCCTTCTCTAAATTCAAGCATGTTGTTAAGATTGAATTCACAGTTTCTGCTTTATATCAAGAAGCCAATTGATGTAAGGCAGAAGAAAACAAAATCTAAGGACTCATATGTTTATATGCACTTTTTCTCTCTGAAATCCTCATTTTCTCTTATACATGTTAATGCTTATTGTTGCCTTTCCCCTAATGCATACCGTAAAACTTGATAATTTTACTTTGATATTGATATTTAAGTTTTCCACAAGGAATAATAACAGTTCCCAACAGCAATCCTTGAACACTCCGGAAGGAAGATGGGGCCCCAAATGGACATTTCCATTCTACTCACCCTGATGCATCTGAACTACAAACTTCACCCTTTAACCGGTTTGGGACTGCTTTGCTCAAGACAACTCCTGACTAGCTAGCTGTAATGGTGCACCTTCTTATTACAACCTGGCCAGAGTTCCAAAAAGAACTTCAGTCAAGCATTTTCTGCCACACTATGAATACCTACATATGTCACAGCCAATTCTGTTGGAAAATTTGGTTGCTAAACATTTTCTCCCTACAGGATCCCATGGAGCAATCATCGTCCCATTTCAGCAGGAAGTAATCTTAAGATAACGACGCCCCTCTCCCCACTCTTGGAATTTAGGGATAATATTCATCTCCATAGGGTTGGTTTTAGTTACTTGGGGTTGGGTATGGAAAATGATATTTAGACTCGGTAATCTCTTTTAGACAGGAATAGGGTATGGTTGGGAAAGGTATGGTTCAGTATGATATAGGTAGATTGGCCTACCTTCTTGTGAATTGTTTAGTAAGAGTGAGATATTAGTATTTCAGCTTACACTGTTATATATTCTTATCTGTGGTAATCTATATACTGGAAGAATTGTATATTATATTTTGTCATATTGTGTGAAATCTTCCCATTTATGTTTCATGCACATTATTCTCCCTATATTCTATGTATGTATACTTTGTTTGAGTTCAAGACATTTTGTATATTGATACAGTTTAGGATATTTATCTTGCTGCCCTCTTGTCTAGACATTTCTACTCTACCTCTACTTTAGGAATTTACATGTGCATAATTATATTGTTTAGGTGTGTATCCTTGCTTTTCTCAAGGAAGTTTTAATCAGGTTTTTAGCTAAGTTCCTGAATATTATAGATCATCCTCACCCGTGTTTCCTTTGCCTATGAGATTAGTCAGCAATAGATGCTTAATCTCCAATCACTTCATAGACCTGCAGAACACGGCATTTAAATGTTTTAATATTAGTACTCCGTTGACATTAGACACTGTTGCTCTTGACAGCACCATGCACTTTCCCGAAAGTATGTTGGACACTGTTGTTGCTCCTTCTGGAGTTCACCCTCAATTCGGCCATGGCCTCTTGGGCAAGAAACTGCCCCTACCTTGACAACTGATCTGGACATGCGGTCCTATGTGATTGCAGGAGACAAACAGAAGACTGCTGAACCTTGCCAAGTCAGGGTAAGACAGCCTTTCTTCCTCCCTGCTTTTGTTGTGATCTGTCAGGTACTCTTGGCCTTAGCCAAAACTGGCTGTACCAACATTGCTCTGAGACCTTGGGTGACTGTCCAGGTAGCTTGCTGTTTCTGTCTTTGAGGCATCTTTTGGAAGTTGCCCATCTGCACTTCCTGTCTATCCTAGTATTGCTATTTTACTTCTCAGGTCTTGATGAGGTTGTAGATTAAACCATCACAACTATTATTCTCTCTTCCTAGTTAGATAGATTAGGTACTAGGCTTAAGCTTTCTAGCTTAGGATAACTCTATTGTAAACTGTGTTATGTCTTCATCCTAGGACTAGATATGTAGGTCGTTTTGTTCTCAATTTTCCTTTTCTTAGAGCACACTTGTTATTCACTGTTTTGTATATTTTTGTATCAAACCCAAATCTTTTCTTTAGACTAAAAGGGGAATTGTAGCGAGATATTCACCTTGTCTGCACCTGTGGCTTAGGCCATGCCCATTGGGGCGGAGACAGGGCCGGATGGGAGCGGAGAGAAAAGGTTGGGAGAGGGTCGGGCCGCCCCTTTTGGGTGGTGGACTCTGGAAGGCTCAGGATCTGCTGGAACCCGCTGCGTGCATCTGCCTATGTTGTGAGTTATTTCTCCCTTAATAAACTTCTGTTCGGCCTAATTGTTTATCCTGATTCTTATTAAATCACAATATTACTTGGCTCTTCTTTTTGGTTCAGATGTTGGGATATTGTCTTTTGCTTTGGATTTGAGCATTCTGTTGTGGCTTGAGACTCATCTTCCCATCTTCCTGGCACAGGGTGAAGTTCTGGGTAATACAAGGATGTTCTGGCCAAGAGGAAGGATGGTGTGTTTATGCTGATCTCCTTTGAGAAGACAGCTGACCATCTCTTTATTGCTGTCTACTTTGGGGAGAAAGACTCCATATGCATTAGGTTTGTAGTATTGATGGCCTGATGCTTCCAGAAAAATGGATCATCATCTCAAGAGCCTATATAAGAGTGTCTGCCATCCCTATTCCTATTATGTGAGGTGTCTTAATTTTTTAAAAGTAATTATTTTAAGCTAAATACAATCTTATTTTTTTCATTTTATTTATTTCTTCTTATTTTACATATCCACACCAGTTTCCTCTCCCTCCCTGCATCATTCTCTCCCTCTCTCCTATGACCCCCCATCACCACCCATCCTCCCCATTCCACAGGGAGGGTGGTGCCTTCCATGAGGGGACAACAAAATCTGTCAAGTCATTTGGAGTAAGAACTAGGCCCTCCCTCATGTCCCTAGGTTAAGGGAGTATCCCTCTATGGGTAAATTGCTCTCAACTTCCATTTGTGCACCAGGGATAAATCCTGATTCCACTGTCAGAGGTCTCTTAGACTGCCCAGGCCTTCTAACTGAAACCCATGTTCTGGGGTCTGAGTAGGTTCAATACTGCTTTCCCAGTGATTAGCTACTCCGTGTTCAGGTCAGCTGTCTCTGTGGGTTTCTGTAGCCCGGTCTTGTCCTCCTTCTCTGCATCTGGATTCCAGTTCAGCTCAGTGTTTAGCTGTGGATGTCTTCTTCTGTTTCCATCAGCTACTAGATGAGGGCTCTATGATGGTGAATAAGTTAGTCATCAATCTCATTATCCAGGAAGTGCTTTTATGGTAACCTTTCCAGTGTCCCTCAAATTGTTAGTTTGGGTCAGTCTTGTAGGTCTCTGGAGTTTTCTCTAGAGTAAGATTTGTTTTCAAACCCATAATGGAGCCCTCTTTTATGGTATATCTCTCTGTCTGATTCTCTCTCTCTCTCTCTCTCTCTCTCTCTCTCTCTCTCTCTCTCACTCTCCCTTTCTCTCTTTTTCTCTTGCCTATTCCTCCCCTGTTTTGATCTTCCTAGTCCCATGTGCTTTCTTCTCCCTTTGCTTTCTCCTAGCTCCCCTCCACTCAATGTCCTGCACCCCACTCCCATGTGCTCAGGGGATCATGTTCCTTTCCCCTTCTGTGAGGGACATTGTATGAATATCTTTGGTTCTTCAATGTATCCTAGTTTCTCTGCTGGTATGAATTACAGGCTGGTGATCCTTTGTTCTATATCTAAAATCCATATATGAGTGAGTACATCATGTTCCTCTTTTTGTGACTGGGTTACCTCATTCAGGATGGTTTCTTATACTTCCATCCATTTACCTATGAATTTCAAGATTCCATTTTTTTCCCACTTAGTAGTATTTCATTTTATATAAATGTGCCACATCTTCTTCAGTTGAGGGGTATCTACGTTGCTTCCAGGTTCTTTCTATTACAAATGATGCTGATACAAACATAGTTGAACAGATGTCTTTGATGCATGGAAGTGGACCATTTGGGTATATACCTAAGAGTGGGATTGCTGGCTCCTGTGGTAAATTGATTCCTAGAAACTGCCATATTGATCTCCAAAATGGATGTGTAAGTTTGCATTCCCACCAGCAGTGTAAGATTGTTCTCCTTTCTCCAAATCCTTTTCAACATAAGTTTTCACTGGTGTTTTTAATTTTAGCCATTATGGCAGTAGTAAGATTGTATCTCAGAATTGTTTTGATTTGCATGTCCCTGATAGCTAAGGATGTTGAACACTTTCTTAAGTGCCTTTCAGCCATTTTGCATTCCTCCATTGAGAATTCTCTATTCAGTTCTGTACCTCACTTTTAAATAGGGTTATTTGGTTTTTTGGTGACTAGTTTCTTGAGGTCTTTGTACATTTTACAGATAGGCTCTCTTTCAGATGTAGGGTTGGTGACGATCTTTTCCCAGTCAGTTTTGGCTATCCTGGGTCTTTTGTTTTTCCATATAAAGTTGAGTATTACCCTTTCAAGGTCAGTGAAGAATTGTGCTGGAATTTTGATGGAGATTGCATTGAATCTATAGATTCCGTTTGGCAAGATTTCCATTTTTACTATTTTTATCCTACCTATCCAATATCATGAGAGATCTTTCCATTTTCTGGTATCTTCTTTAATTTCTGTCTTTACAGACACAAAGTTCTTGCTATATAAGTCTTTCACTTGATTGGTAAGTGTTACTGCAAAGTACTTTATATTGTTTGTTGCTATTGAAAGGGGTGATGTTTCTCTGATTTCTTTCTCAGTCTTTTTGTCCTCTGTATATAGTAGGGCTACTGATTATTTTTGAGTTTATCTTGTATCCTGCTAGTTTTCTGAAAGTGTCAGTTTTAGGAGTTCCCTGGTATAGTTTTTTTGGGGTCGCTTATGTAAACTAGAATATCATCTGCAAATAGTGTCATTTTAACTTCTTCCTTTCCAATTTGTATTCCCTTGATTTCCTTTTGTCCTCTTAATTGCTTTAGCTAGAACTACAAGTACACTATTGAAGAGAAATGTAGAGGGCAACCTTGTCTTGTTCATGATTTAAATGAATCATCTTAAGCTCTCTCCATTTAGTTTGATGTTGGCTGTTTGTTTACTGTATATTGCTTTTATTATGTTTAAATATGTTCCTGTTATCCCTGATCTCTCCAAAACCCTTATCATAAAAGGGTGTTGAATTTTGTTGAAGATTTTTCAGCATCTATTGAGATGACCATGTGGTGTTTCTTTTTCATTTCTTCATATGGAGGATCACATTGATGGATTTCTGTATATTGAATCATCCCTGCAAGCCAGGAATGAAGCTTACTTGGTCATGATGGATGATTTATCAGATGTGTTCCTGGATTCAATTTGCCAGTATTTTATTGAGTATTTTTGCATCAATATTCATGAGGGATATTGGTCTATAGTTCTCTCTTAATTGTTATTTGTGTGGCTTGTGTACCAAGGTAATTGTGGCCTCATTAAAAGAGTTTGGTATGAAACCTTCTGCTTCTATTGTGTGGAACAATTTGAGGAATATTGGTATTATCTCTTCTTTGAATTTCTGGTAGAATAATACATTGAAACCATCTGGCCCTGGGCCTTTTTGGTTGGGAGGCTTTTGATGACTGCTTCTATTTCATTAATGGTGATAGGTCTATTTAAGTTGCTTAACTGTTCTTGATTAAATTTTTGGTAAGTGATAGTTATCCAGAAATTTTTCCATTTCCTTCAAAATTTCAAATTTTGGGGAGTACAGGTTTTCAAAGTATGATTTGAAAATTTTCTGGATTTCCTCAGTGTCCATTGTTATGTCCCCCTTTTCGTTTCTGATTTTGTGAATTTGCATGTTCTCTCTGCTTTTTGATTAGTTTGGATAAAGGTTTGTCTATCTTGTCGATTTTCTCAAAAAAAAAAAAAAAACCAACTCTTTGTTGCATTGATTTTTTTGTATTGGTTTCCTGGTTTCTACTTTATTTATTTCAGCCCTAAAATTGATCATTTCCTGCCATCTACTCCTCTTCTGTGAGTTTGGTTCTTTTTGTTCTAAGGCTTTCAGTTGCACTGTTGATGCTCTAATGTGAATATCTTCAGTGTACTTCATATGGGGATTTAGTGCAATGAACTTCACTCATTGCACTGCTTTCAATGTGTCCCATAAGTTCGGGTATGTTGAGTCTTTATTCTCATTGAATCCTAGGAAGTGTTTATTTCTTTCTTTATTTCTTCTTTGACCAAGTTATGGTGAAATAATGCATTGTTCAGTTTCCATGAGTTTGTAGTGTTTCTGCAATTTGTGTTGTTGTGGAATTCTGACTTTAAAGCATGGTGGTCTGATAAGATGCAGGGGGTTATTTCAAAGTTTTTGTATCTGTTGTGGTTTGTTCTGTTGCCTAGTATGTGGAAGATTTTAGAGAAATTTCCATGTGGACCTAAGAAGAAGGTATATTTTTTTCTGTTTGGATGGAATGTCCTGTAGGTGTCTGTTAAACACAATTGGGACATAACTTCTATTTGTTCTTTTGTTTCTTTGTTAAGTTTCTCTCTGGCAATCCTGTGTAGTGCTGAGAGTGGGGTGTTGAAGTCTCCCACTATTAATGTGTGAGGTTTTATTTGAGCTTTGAGCTTTATTTTCATTTCTTTCAGGAATGTGGCTGTCTTTTTATTTGGAGCATAGATGTTCAGAATTGAGACTTTGTGTTCATGGATTTCTCCTGTGATGAATACAAAATGACCATCTTCATCTCTTTTGATTGATTTTGGTTTGTAGTTTAACTTGTTAGATATTACGATAGCTACACCTACTTGCTTCTTGTGTCCATTTGATTGGAAGATCTTTTCCCAACCTTTACCCTGAAGTAATGTCTGTCTTTAAAGCTTAGATGTGTTTCTTGTATACAGCAGAAGGATGTATTCTGTTAGCCCTTGTCTTTTTATTGGTCAGTTAAAACCATTAATGTTGACGGAAAGTAAGGATCACTGATTCTTAATTCCTGTTCATTTTAGATTTGTTCTTGGTATTTTAAATATGTTTACACTACTTTATTCTTTGGCTTCTGGTGAAGTGGGATTATCTATTGCCTATGTCTTTGTGAGCATATTTAACTTCTTTAGGTTGGAGTTTTCCTTCCAAATTTTTCTGTAGGGCTGGATTTGTGGATATGTATTACGAAAATCTGGATTTGTCATTAAATATCTTGTTCTCTACATTTATAGTAATTGAGAGGGGAGGTTCCAGGAACTGGGATTGACATGTAAAACAAGCTTGTTTTAAATTTAAATTAAAAATTATCATAAAATTTTAAAAGAAGAAGAAATTTGCACCCTTAGACAGAGGCATTGTTGAATTTTATGGTAAAAAGCATCACACAAAGACCATGATCTCAGCAGGAGCTCCTTGGTGGGGAAATTGGAATCTGCTTGTTCCCCAACTTTCATAGTAAAGATGGCTGCACAGCCTGCTCTGTACCAATTCCCTCTCACTTTGTGCCTGCAGAGAACCCAGTCCTGGAAATCAATCCTCAACAAGGCTAAATTTTCCACTGACTTGTTATTTGTTTCTACTGAGATATATACTGTGTGTGTGTTTGCGTGTGTGTGTGTGTGTGTGTGTGTGTGTGTGTGTGTGTGTGATTTGACTTTGTAACCAGAAGAAGTAGAACCAAGAAATCCAGCTTCAAAACATTCCTGGAAAAGCAACTAAGATTATGAGGTCCAGGGACAGATGGCTAGTCACTGTCTAATTGACTTTAATTGCCTTAAAATCAAACAAACAGAAATATGTAATTTCCTAGTATTATGATCACATTTCAAAGGTCTTTAAACTTTAACTTCCAAGTAAAGACTGTCCAACATCCTTACCAGACCTGAGGAAGAAGAGGAGTGGTCCCTATAAAGTCTTTTAAGGACATAGATCATGGTCAGGGTAGCTCTTATTCACAGCAGCAAAGCTACAAACAGTCTGGTTTTAGTTGGATCTTGGACAGTGTACCAAGTAACTTATTTGAGAGTACTGTCCATCAACTATACCCTGAAATGTATGACAAATGAAGGGTTATCATCCACAGTCAATAATAAATCAAGACTGGAATGCGTCATCTTGATTTAATCTTTGGTGAAGAAACTGTAGTGTTTCTCATGGTTTCTGTCTATTCCTTGAAGAGAAAAGTTGGGTTTTCCAAAGACACTGACACTTCATACTGAGACAGCATAAGGTAACTCAGTGTTTATGTAGGCACAGTCCTGCTGCAGACAGCTCAGTGGGTAACAGGTCTGCATGGAGACCAAGAGTCAAATGACCAGGCCAGGAGTGGCTTCGGCTTGACATTCAGACATAAATACACTTGAGGAGGTTTGTGAACTGCTGCAATTTTTACTTCAGAATATCAGGTTTTTAATCAGAAAGTTCAAGGAACAGATCTTTGGCCACAAATCAAAAAAATTATAGATATTTGACAGAAATTAATGTACATCAATAATTCCCTTGAAGCATGAAATCACAAGTACACAGCCAGGAGAACTCCTTCTATTTTGGCCTGCCTGTGGTCAGCCTGCCAGACACTTGGTTCACTGAGTTTAGAGAATAGTCATTGAACAGTAAACTTTCAACAGCATTAACAAGAACTCTTGTACTGTTTTACTGAATTGAGAGAATAGTCACTGTCTCTGATCAGTAAACTTTCAACAGCATTGACAAGAACTCTTGTATTGTTTTAGGGGCCCTAAGATCCCCAAAAGACAAGTTAGAGTTTTGTAGTAAATCCCACAGCAGGTTTGCTGCAGGTGGGCTATTTTCAGGCAGGGTTATATTGTGGACAAATTTTTACAGCTTTAGCCCTAATTGATTTATCAGGCCTTGAGCTCACATCTAAAGTCACACCTGGTGCCTTAGGATCTGTATCTGAAGGCACAGAGGGCAATATTCATCTATTGACTGCTGATCTGTATCTCTTTCATTTCCTGAAACTATGTCTAAGTGTTCTCTAGGCTTCTCTGAATTAACAGTGGAGCTACAGGCGAAAATATCCATGAATAAAAGGCCATATTGTTATCATAGCACAAAACATATCTAGCACCCATTCCAAACAGCCAGCTAAGCAAGCACCTGCAGGGACCTGGACCACTTTCCCCCAGGAGGCATAACCACATGTGGTGCGAACCTCTGGACAGATAGCCATTGAGATTTCTCTCAGCCATTGCTACACTGTCTCCACTGGGGCTGGTGTGGCACAGTCCTATGCTAATACCATTGGAAACTACAGAGGACCACTTAATGTGTGGTTTCCATATGGACCTGAGGAAAGGAAAGAGAAATGTCTTTAGATTAGAAAGATCACCTCCTCCTCCTTCATAAGATGAAAGAGTGGTATGGGAATGGCAAGTGCTTTCCTTTAGAAAGTATTGGAAGATGAGTTCTTTTTAGATAAGGTTGGTATCTCTTTTATTTGTTGAGACAGAGTATCATGTCTCCAAAGCTGACCTTACATTGGCTTTGCAGGTTCACTTTGAACTTAGATTATCCAGCTTCCACTTCAAAACTGGGGTTACCAAGGTTAGTGATGACAGTCCTAGTCATTGTACCCATGGCTTGTACATGCTAGGCAGTAACTCCACCTCCTGAGGTATTTCTACAGCTATTATTTTTTTTCTATCTCCTTTCATTCTTCTGAATAGCGGGAATCTCACTGTGACTCACAGCAGCCTGCAACTAATATTGCTATGGTGTCTGATGCAGAGGCAGACCCCCACACTCAGCCTGATGCATCCACTATTTCTGTTTCTTCAGTCAATTGGACATAACACTTTTTCAGCAACCATGAATTCTTCATTTTGTATCTCCTAAGGAACTCTAGTGTTATTTTTAAAAGCTAAGCTTATGGGTACCATGACTACAACCTTGAACCAATACCCACACTGTCACCAGTCATGCAGGTTCATCCTGTATGTGCTTTCAAAACTTGTTTTGAGCTAAGTGTCCTCTGCAACTATATTTATGCCAACATGGATTCTCATATTGATGAATAGAGGAATTTTGAAGAAGGAATGAGACATTTTATTTAATGTGTAGAAAGTCTAGCTCAGTTCTCAACAATAGATGTACTATGGAGCTTCCAATCAAGCTAAGGAAACTCTGGTTTTGTAAGGAGGTGGTGCTGAATGCCTTACCACATATACCAAGAGAAAATCCTGGAAAAGGAACCTGGGATTCTGGTTCATTTATGGAGAAATAATTGCAGGGCTGAAAAGGCTATTCCCCATGACATCATCAGTACCTTTCCCTGGCATTCTAGGATATCCTGGAGAAATCATGGAATTCCATGATGTCACCAGTGTTGTAGCAACACCAACTGCCATTAGCGCAGTCCTTCAGTGCCTCCTGGTTATATCAGTAGCCATGTTGTCAAGACTGAGGTCTCTGGAAGAGAAAATGGAGACCATCCAGAGGCCAGAGGTAGACAGAAAGAAGCTGCTGTTAGGTCTCAAAATAAAACAGGAACAAATAAGTGGACCTGGTGTAGACAAAGTGAGTGCTGGGAGATGGGGAGGTTGGAGGAGGAGGTGCACTTGAGCTGGGAATTCCATTAATGGGGTAGAGGATCTTGAGCCTCTGAGAAGCAAATGAACATTCCTGCTTCTCATAATTATTGATAGTCTGTGATTCCAAAACATTAGTTTGTCTCTTCTCTAAGTCAGGCCCTGGCAAAACAAGTGAATTGTGCTGGGAGAACGTAGTTTTTACCTTACTGGGGTTTGAGGTTGTACTGTGGGAAGAGGAGGAGTCTAGCAGTTGATAGGCAGGGAACAGTGTGTTTCCAACTTAGGGCAGGCATCACTAAACTTCATTTTCAGCAGGTTCATTTAGGTTTAATGAATTTTTGACACTAATCACATGCAGAGAAAAGATCACCTGCCTAAAATATTTTGTCCCTGGGCTGTACAGCAGAACTCCTGTAATTATCTTTGCCTTAGAGTGACATCCATTGGGTTCTGAATCAGCAGTTGAGGGTGGCAAGCAATCTTCTAGTATAGACTAACAACTGTCAGAGTCATGAGACCAGGGCAGCAATAAACTCCTAATTGCCAGGTTCCATGTTTCTGGGCTGACAGTGGTTTGGTATGACTCGGTTAGGTTTTTGACCACACTGGCTTCCTACATGATTTTTCTGTCTATATCCATGGGTCTGGAATGAACAGGCAGGTTCATCTGCTTGCCTCTGCCTCCAGATGCTAGAATTAAAGGCAGAAATCATCACTGCCCCAGGGTAGTTAGGATTCTAAGCACAGAGTTCTGAATGAGTGAGTTCTGGACCCTGGGGATCATTTTCATGGCAAGTCTATTGTGACATCACAGTGAGAAGCAGTTTGCCAGGAGGAGAACCTCAAGCAGGTTCAAAATGTGGGCTTTTCAAATCAATGATTTGGGTGGCATGTGGCTTTCTCTTCTCTTCCTGCTTCCAAATGTGTTCTCTTCACTTTGCGCAGCTGTTGCTTCAGAGTGACAGAAGCCTCCTTAGCAGGTATCTGCCCTCTTTCTCGATGTGGTGCCTGACATTTGTCCCATCCAGGACAGTGTAGTCCAGGTTTGATTGAGTGATCACCTGGGAGCTTTAGATACACTGGTAGTGGAGGTGGAGATCTGGGCTTTTGTTGGAAAAATTCTCTTAGTAGTTCAACATAGTCAAGTCATAACAAAAATCATAATCATTTTCTACAGAAGAATTTAGCCTCATGGATTGATGGCCGTGTTGTGAGATTATTCTAAAATAGTAGGTATAGTTTGTTAAACCTCAACAGCTCATTTGCCATGATATTTATTTCTGCTAGCTCCCCTTTCTCCTATCTTTTTCCTTCTTTTCCTTTGTGTAGGTGTGCATCTCTCTGTCTCTCTCTCTCTCTGCCTCCCCCCTCTCCGTGTGTGTGTGTGTGTGTGTGTGTGTGTGTGTGTGTGTGTGTGTGATACTGATTGATAGATAGATAGGTAGACAGAGTGAGAGAGGTAGTATATTTTATGCCTGTGGGTTTGATGGTACATCATGCATGTGTGCATTTTTCTGAGGATACCACTAGATTTCATGTCAGTCTCTCCCTTGAATCAGGGCTGCTTACTTCCCTAGATGCTGATTCTTCTACTAGCCATGCTGACCAGCAAGCAATCTATTGGGATCCTTTGTATGTATTCACAATTGGATGACAGTGTGTATCCCTATTAAGAACACAATTTTCTAACAAACAGGAGCTCAAGAGATTGGAGGAAAGACTTGAGGTCCTACTGAAGCAGAAGGAGATGGTCATTCAGACAAAGGATTTGTCAGAAAAATTGCAACATCACTTTGATGTCTCCCAGATGAGGTAGGAGCCCTGGCAGGGGAAAACAAGTAGAGCCTAGAGAGTCCCCTGCACCTGGGATCTTTATCATTTATGGGCTTCCTCTCACATGTGGTCTCAGCCACAACCAGGGAAAGGCATCCTTAGACAAATGTGCTAGTGCATTCAATATGCTGTTGACTATTGTATTAATATGTTATTTATACAATGATATGCCTGAACTGTAGGAAAAGTTACTATTCTTTCAAGTAGAAAGTAAAACACACAGGGCTTAGTTTAAGTCATGACATTTGTTTAGGTCTGGGAAAAGTTACATGTCCAGCTACTGTGTGATCTTAGTCTTTGATGGCACAAAACATGACATCAGTCAAATGTTCAGTGTTGACAGTCTGAAGAGCTGAGGTGGAGGGAGGGAGGGCCTTGACAACTGACACAGCAGGTTCCCACCTGGCCTGACTCTTAACTGCTTTCATTTTCCAGGTCCACACAATTGCAGCCTGAGCTGGAACAAGACACAACCCAGGATGAGAGCTGCTTGCAGAAGGAGCTGCTACAGCAACACCCACCTGCTGAGCCACATATTCAGCAATTACAGAACTTCTGTGATGCAAGAGAGGAATTGATGCACTCATCTTGAAAACCTGTGTACATTGGTGACTTCCTTGTGAGGCCAGCCACAGGTTGTATGTAGCAAGAGAATGCTGCTCATCTCAATTTTTCGTTAAGTTTTTGCTTTACATTTTTGCTTCTTTGTTATAGTTTTTCTATTTTGATGATTTTGTTCTTGTTTTTCATAGTTTGCAAGAGAATGCTGCTCATCTCAATTTTTCATCAGATTTTGCATAACAGTTTTGCTTTTTTGTTATAGTTTTGCTATTTTGATGATTTTTTGTTCTTGTTATTGTTTTTCATAATTTGTTAATGCTATTCACTCTTTATTGAATGCCATTTTAAAGCCTCTTTTGATAAAAATGTATTTTTATGAATAAAAGAGCAATTTGCCTCTCTTCACACTTAACTCCACACTCTTCATTCACGTGTGGTGTCACACTCCTTTATACCCACAGATCACATGTACAGATGGATCTCTGTAAGTTCAATGCAGCAAGGGTGTCATAGTTAGTTCCCTGCTAGCCAGGACACATGGGTGATTGGTGGCCTTGAGTGTGTACAGCCTAACTTAGTCCATGAATAGGCATTTTATGATGAAATCAGTATCCATTGTGTATCCAGGATACTATGATTTTAGCTATGCCTAATATATGATACTCTAAAAACATTCAGTCATGAATTGGTCACATGGACCAAATTATTAAGTAATATTCCCATATTGCTTTCTTGGCCAATAAAATAATTTAAAAAATGATTTCATAAAAGAAATGTGAAAGTGCAGATCTATTTACTTTTGTTTTTCTGTCAATAATACATCAGTTATAAACAAACAAGTCATCTGGGAAATAGCTTTTTAAAATACATACATATTTAAAATTTTTCTTCATTATCCATATCTATCCTAGTTCTTTCTCATTCCCTCACTCCCATGCCTTCCGAACCCTTTCTTGTCCCATTCCCTCTCACTGCATGAAGAGCATGATACCTTCCACAGAAATCATCAAATTCAGTCAAGTCATTTGGAGGAGGGTCCAGGACCTCCCTCTTGCCTCTAGACTAAAGAAGTATCCCTCCATGGGAAAAGTGCTCCCAAAGTACTTTCATGCACCAGGGATACATCTTGGGTGCACTGTCAGAGGTCTCTTAGACTGGCCAGATGGTCTGAGTCAGTCCAATACTAGTTTCCGAGCTGTCAGTCTGGGGGTCCATGTGCTTCCCCTTCTTCAGGTCAGCTGTCTCTGTGGGTTTTGAAGTCTGGTCTTTACTCCTTTTCTTTTCTCTCCTCTCTTTATGCACTGGATTCCAAGAGTTTAGATCAGTGTTTAGCTGTGTGTGTCTGCTTCTGTTTTCTTTAGCTACCAGCTGAGGGCTCTATGATAGCATATACATTAGTTATCAATCTCATTATCAGGGAAGGTCATTTAAGATAGCCTCTCCACTGTTGCTCAGATTGTTATTTGGGGTCATTCTTGCAGGTCTCTGGACAATTCTCTAGAGTCAGTATTCTCTTCAAACCTATGATGTCTCCCTCTATTATGTTATACCTCTTTTGCTCTCGCCTATTCATCCCCCAACAAAATCTTCCTGGTTTCACACATTCTGCTCTAATCCATTTCTCTTTCTCCTAACTCCCTCTCCACTCACTGATTCCCCCCCCACCAACTCCCAAGATCCTCAGGAGATCTTGTTCCTTTCCCATTCTGTGACATACCTTTTATAAATGGCTTAGGTTCCAACTTTTGTCCTAGTTTTTCTGGCAGTGTGTGTTACATGCTGGTGATACTTTGCTCTGTCTAAAATACACATATGAGCGAGTATGTGCCATGTTCCACTTTTTATGACTGGGTTTCCTCACTCACGATGGTTTCTTCAAGTTCCATCCATTTGCCTGAGAATTTCAAGATTCCATTGTTATTGTTTTTCCTCTGAATTGTTTTCCATTCTGTTATGTAACACACCTTCTTTATCCATTGTTCACTTGAGGGGTATCTATGTTGTTTTTAGGTTGTTAATATACAAATAATGCTGCTATGAGCATAATTGAACAAATGTTTTTACTGCATGGGTGTGGATCATTTGAGTATATTCCTAAGAGTGGAATTGCCAGGTCCTGTGGTAGACGTATTCCCATTTTTCTGAAAATCACCATAGTAATCTCCATAGTGGCTGAAAGAGTTTGCACTCCCACCAGAAGAGGAGGAATGCTCCCATTTCTTCACATCCTCTCCAGCATAAGCTGTAATTTCTCTTTCTAATTTTAGCCATTCTGACAGGAGTAAGATGGTATCTCAGAGTTGTTTTGATTTGAACTTCCCCTGATGACTAAGGATGTTGAGCAATTTCTTGAGTGTCTTTCAGCCATTTATATTCCTCCATTGAGTTTCTCTATTCAGTTCTGAACCCCACTTTTTAATGGGGTTATTTGGTGTTTTGGTGACTAATTTCTTGAGTTCTCTGTATATTTTGCAGTTCATTCCTCTGTTAGAGGAGGGGTTAATGTTGATCTTTTCCCAGTCTGTGGGATGACATTTGGGCTTGTTGACTGTGTCCTTTGCCTTACAAAAGCTTTGCAGTTTGGGAAGATCCCATTTATTAATTGTCGTTCTCAGTGTCTGTACTACTGGAGTTATGTTTAGGAAACGGTCTCCTGTATGAATTTGTTCAAGTGTACTTCCCAATTTCTTTTCCAATAGGTTTAGAGTGGCTGGATTTATGGTGAAGTCTTCGATCCATTTTGACTTTAGTTTTGTACATGGCAATAGACATGGATCTATGTTCATGTCTTACACACCATCATTCAGTTGTGCCAGCACCATTTGTTGAATATGCTTCTTTCCATTATATTATTTTAGCTGTTTTGTCAAAAATCAGGTATTCATAGTTGTGTGGGATAATGTCAGCATTTTTGATTTGATTGTTTTGCTCTACCTGTCAATTTTTGTGCCAATGCCAAGCTGTTTTCAGGACTAGAGCTCTATAGTAAAACTTGAAGTCTGGGATGATGATGTTTCTTGATGTTTCTTTATTGTACAGGGTTGTTTTGCTTGTCCTGGGTCTTTTGTTTTTATATAGAGAGTTGAGTATTATCCTTTTAAGGTTAGTGAAGAATTGTGCTGGGATTTTGATGGGTTTTGCATTGAATCTATAGATTGCTTTGGCAAGTTTGCCATTTTTAATATGCTGATCCTACCTTTCCATAAGCATTGGAGAACTTTCCCTTTTCGGATGTCTTCTTTAATTTCTTTCTTTAAAGACACAAAGTTTCTGCTATTTAGGTCTTTCTTTTGTTTGGTTAGCATAACCCCAAGATATTTTATGTTGTTTGTGGCTATTGTAAATGGGGATGTTTCTTTTTCAGCTTCTTTATCATCTGTATGCATATAGGGCTACTTATTTTATTTTTTGAGTTAATCATGTATCCTGCTAATTGATTGATGGTGTTTGGCAGCTATAGGAATTACCTGTTAAGAGTTTTTCCAGTCACTTATGTAAACTGTCATATCTTTTGCAAATAGTGACAGTTTTAATTCTTCCTTTCCAATTTGTATGCCCTTGATCTCCTTTTGTTATCTTATTGCTCTAGCTATTTTTATTAATAATATAATTTAAAAATTTTACATGTCAATCCCAGTTTCCTCTCCCTCCCTCTTATCCTGTTTCCCCCTTCACATGCACCCTGACCACCCTCCCCTCCCATCCCCCCACCCCCATTCTACATGTAGGGCTATGCTATCTAGGTGTGGTCATGAAAATCTGTCAAGTCATTTGAAGTAGTCAAACTAGAATCCAGATGCAGAGAGAAAGGACAAGACCAGGTTGCAGAAACACACAAGGACAGCTGACCTGAACAAGAAGGATCTAATGGGCCCTCCACAGACTGATAGCTGGGAATCCTGCATGGGACTGACTCAGACCCCCTGAATATGGGTCTCAGCTAGAAGGACTGAGCAGTTTAAGGGACCTCAGACAGTAGAACCAGGATGTATTCCTGGTGCACAAAAGGACCTTGCAGACACATCCCCCATGGATGGATACTCCCTTAACCTAGGGAGAGGAGAGAAGTCCTAGTCCCTACTTCAATTGCTCTAGCTTTTTAGAAACATTTCTTCTTTTGATGTTGCAATTGCACTACATTTTGCAGTTCTTACAGAGTCCAGAAGAGGGCACTGGGTCCATTGTCATAAATGGTGGTTAGGGGCCTTGAGAGATAGCAGCAAAGACTCTTAAACTATGTGGCATCTGTCACTTTCTTTCTGCTCTTGACCTTTGTTCTTCAAGCTCTAGGTGGGCTATTAGTTAAATTATATCACCACTAACTGTGGTTAAAATTTCCAGGTCGTGGACCTCATCAGTTTAAAGCATATATGTATGTATGCATGTATGAATATGAATGAAGCATTATATATATGTATGCTTCATACATTACACACACACACACACACACACATATGTATAATGTTTCATTCAACAGATGCTATATGTTGTCAAAAATTGGAGGTTATTGTCAACCAAACTAATCATACATATTTTAGTCAGAATGTCTAGATGCTCAGAGGTTTACTGAGCATAGATAATTGAACTTCAAACACTTTAAAGTCCAAGAGAATATGGCATTTAAATGCTTTAATAAATTAGAACATTGTTAATATTAGACAGGGTTTTTCCTGACAATATGGAGCTATTCCTGATAATATTGTGGGACAAAGACCTTCCATTTGAAGTTTGTTTTCTTCTTGGCACAACTGGCCTGGTGGGCAAAGAACAGTTCTTGCCTCCACTGCTAACATGGAATCACTGTCCTAATGGGTCAAGCAGGATACAAGCAAAAAGAAATGTGACATCTTCTCAAGACATGGTAGGACAATCTTTAGAAGTATTCATCCTTGTTGTAAGATCTTTGATATATTATAGGCCTTAGCCACAGTTGATTGCCTGGACATTTCTTTCTTTTATATTTTATTTTTTTATTTTACATATCAATCCCAGTTCTCTCTCCCTCCCTTCCTTCCTTTTTCCATCCCCCCCTTCCCTGGCTCCCCCCTCACATGCACCCTGACCACCCTCCTCTCCCATCCCCCCACCCCCACCCCCACACCAAATCAGGGTGATGCCATCCAGGAGTGGTCATCTAAATCTTTCAAGTCATTTCAAGTAGGGACTAGGACTTCTCTCCTGTCTCTATTGCCTAGACATTTCTATAACTTTCCAGGTAGCCAACTGTTTCTTTCATTTCTTACAATTTTAGTAATTCACCTGCTGGTACTTCTTGCTTACCCAAGTAATAATATTTTCATTTTCAGGTCTGTGATGAGGTTACCAACTGGATAGTAACAACTAATATCCTCTCTTATCTTATGTAGAGCATATTAGGTACAAGACTTTGACTTTCTGGAATAGGACAGCTATTGGAGAAATCTCTGTAATATGACATTTACCCTTGGCCTGGATATTAAATATGTGTTAAGTATGTGTTTCTTCCTTAATGTTGCTTTTGTGGGTTTCAGATCTAAACTTGTGTATAATTTTACCGTTCTCTCTCCTAGACTAAATATGATATATTATCATTGTATATAACGTTTGATTCAGGGTTGAAACCCTTTTATTTAGACAAAGGGAAGAAGTGTAGGGGCAACATGTTCAGCCAATAGATTTTTGGTACCTGCCTTAGGGTGTGGATTCGATGTGCAGATATGATCCCTTATAAGAAAGAAAGGGTTCTCTCTCTCTCTCTCTCTCTCTCTCTCTCTCTCTCTCTCTCTCTCTCTCTCTCTCTCTCTCTGTCTCCCCCTCGGGTAGTTGTCTTAGCATCCTGCATCACAGTGTCTAGCACCTTTGGGTCACAAGGTCATGATAGCTATTTATCTTCATTGTGTGAGGGCCCCCAAATAAATATGTTATTTTTTTTTAAATTAGGACTTTCCTTAATCTGCCCTCACCCAACCAAAATATGGTCTGGTGACATGAAGGGATAGGTCTATGATGCAGACCTGCTAATAGTCTTATGTTGCCAGGCATGTATGCAGGACTCTAATGTCCCCACTGATGTCTGAGTGTTTAGGATCAAGCTGCAGCATCACTTATTGTGAGCCCCCCGCCGCCGGCCACTTTAGATTCCTCTATTGAGATTATCTATTTAGTTTTGTACACAAATTTTAAGTTGAGTTATTTGGTGTTTTGGTGAGTTGCTTATTGAATCCTTTGTGTACTTTGGAGATCAGCCCTCTGTCAGATGTGGGGTTGGTGATTGTTTCCCATTTTGGAGGCTGCTGTTTTGTCTTGTTGACTGTGTGTTTTGCTTTACAGAAGTTTCTCAGTTTCAGGAGGTCCCAGTTATTAATTGTCAATCTCTTTGTGCTACTGGCTTTATGTTCACCTTATTTGTTTTGGGGTAAATCCCACTTTCTCTTCTAAGAGATTAAGTGTGGCTGGATTTATGTTGAGGTGTTTGATTTATTTGGACTTAAGTATTGTGCATGTTGACAGATACCCTCAATCTTCTACTTGTCCACATCCAGTTATGCCAGCATCCTTTGTTTAATATGCTTTCTGTTTTCCATTGTATAGTTTTAGGTTCTTTGTCTAAAATCAGGTGTTCATAAGTGTGTGGGTTAACATTAGGGTTTTAATTTTATTCCATTGATCTACCTGTGTATTTTTGTGGCAATACCAAGCTGTTTTCATTACTATAGCTCTATAGTAGTGCTTGAAGTCAGGGATAGTGATGCCTCCAGAAGTTCCTTTATTATACAAGGTTGTTTTGGATATCCTGGTCTTTTTTGTTTTGTTTTGTTTTCCCATATAACATTGAATACTTTTTTTTTTTTTTTTGCTTTTAAGGTCTGTAAAAAATTGAGCTGAGATTTTGATGGGGATTACATTAAATTTATAGATTTTTTTGGTAAGATAGCAATTTTTACTATGTTGTTCCTTCTTATCTAAGACTGTGGAAGGTCTTTCCATTTCCTATTACTTTCCTTAATTTCTTTTTTAATGACTCAAAGTTCTTGTCATATAGGTATTTCATCTGTTTGTTTAAAGTTACCCCAAGGCATTTTTATCTCGTTTGTGTCTATTCTAAGGTATGATGTTTCTCTGACTTCTTTTACATCATCTGTATGTAGTGTGGCTACTGATATTTATTTTTAATCAATCTGGGATTGTGCCACGCCTTAAAGTGGAGCTGGCTTCTGCCTTACACCTTCCCGTTGGTGAAGGCTCTCTGGTGTAAACAAACCCTTAATTGGTTAAGTCTGTTCAGCCTCTCTGCTTCCACATTAGAGTAGCCTATCTGCAGGGTCCACATGGCTCACTGGGGTTGGTTAGCTCAAGGGTATTTAAGCCTGTGCAGGGGTCCCCTGGCTCTCTCTCTCTCCCTCTCCGCGGGCCAGAAGCAACATGTTTAAAGGATCCTGATTAAAACTACAAGAAGAAGATCTACCCGGAGTGGTGTCTTCCTTGCTGGCAAGGGTCAGCCGCGTACATTGGATCCTGCCACTTTTTGAAGGCCTTTGTCAGCTGTAGGTAGAGTTTTTCGGGTCACTTATGTAAACCATCATATCATCTGCAAGTAGTGAAATCTTGGCTTCTTCCTTTCCGATTTGTATCATCTTGATCTTCTTTTGTTGTCTTATTGCTCTAGCTAGAGTTTCAAAACAGCATTGAAGAGATATAGAAAAAGTGGACAACCTTGTCTTGTTCTTCATTTTAGAGGAGTTGCAATGAGTTTCTTTCCATTTGTTTGATACTGGCTGTCAGTTTGCTGTATATTGACTTTATTAAGCTTAAGTATGTTCCTGTTATCCCTGATCTCTCCAAGACCTTCATCTTGAAGGCTTTTTCAGCATCTAGTGAAATGATCATGTATTTTTTCTTTTTCAGTTTGTTTATATGGTTGATTATTTTGATGGATTTTCTTATGTTGAAACATCACTGCATTTATGGGATGAAGCTTACTTGATCATGGTGGATGATTTCTCTCATGTATTTTTGGATTTGATTTGCCAATATTTTATTGAGTATTTTTGTATTGATGATCACTGGGGAGATTGGTCTATAGTTCTCTATCTTAGTTGTTCATTTATGTGATTTGTGTTCCAAGGTAATTACAAACTGGTAAAAATCATTTGTCAATTATTCTTCTGCTGCTATTGTTAGTTATTCTTCTCCTACTATTGTGTGGAACATTTTGAGGTGTACTGGCATTATCTCTTCTTTGAATTTTTTGGTAGAATTCCTCACTGAAACAATCTGGCCCTGGGATTTTCTATGGTTGGAATATTTTGATGACTGCTTCCATGTCATTAGGTCTTATAGGCCTATTTAAATTGAATATCTATTCTTGATTTAATTTTGGTAGATGATATCTGTCCAGAAAATTGTTCAGTTTCTTCACGTGGTTACTTACTTATATAAACATTCCTTTTATCTCTCGTTTTAGTGTGTCCCATAGGAAGTCTTTAATTTTGTTGTTTACCCAGGTGTGGTGCAGTTGAGCATTGTTTAATTTCTATGTGTTTTTAGGATACCTACAAAATTTTGTGGTTACTGAATTCTAATTTAAAGGAATGGTGTTCCAATAAGTTACAGGGGATCACTCCCATTTTTTGTATGTGTTTAAGTTTGCTTCATTGCCGAGTATGTGGTCAGTTATAAAGATGGTTCCATGTGGTGCTTAGAATAAGGAACATTCTTTTGTGTTTGTTTGAAATGTTCTTTAGATGTCTGTTAAGCCCAATTGGGTCATAACTTCTGTTAATTCTTTTGTTTCCTTGTTAGCTCCTGTTCCGTGGTGAGATTGGGGTGTTGAAGACTCCTACTATAAATGTGTGTGCTGTAATGAATAACTTGAATTTTAGTAATGTTTGTTTTACAGATTTGTATTTGTGGCATAGATATTCAAATTGAGACTTCGTCTTGATCAATTTTCCTGTGATTAATATGAATCAGCTTCTTCATCTCTTTTGATTGATTTTGGTTTGAAGTTTAACTTCTTAGATATAAGGATAGGTACACCAGCTTGCTTCAAAAGTCATTTTATTGAAAAATCTTTTCTCAACCATTAACATATATGTAACATTGTTGTTTGAAGTTGAGGTATGTTTCTTGTATGCAGCAGAAGGATGAAGATGGATTCTGTCTTATTATTCATTCTGTTAGCATGTGTGTTTTCACAGGTTAGTTAAGACCATTGATATTGAGGGATGTTAATGACCATTTATTATTGATTCTTTTTTATTTGGAATTGTTTTTGGTGGTTGTATTGTGTGTGAAAACTTTCAATTTTTCTGACTTGGTCACATGGATTATCTATTTCTTCTGTTTTTTGAATTTAGATAATTTCCTTGGGTTGGAGTTTTTCTTCCAGAACTTTATTTAGGGCTGAATTTGTATTGTGTAAATCTAGTTATCATGGAATATCTTGTTTTCTACATCTACAGTGATTGAGAGTTTGCTGGGTAGAGTAGTCTGGACAGGCACTGTGGTCTCTTAGTGTTTGTAGAATATCTGTTCTGAACCTTCTGCTTTTCAGAGTTTCCATGGAGAAGGCAGGTGTAATTCTGATAGGTCTTCCTTTATATGTTCCATGGCATTTTTCTTCACTGCTCTTAATATTCTTTCTTTATTTTGTTTGTTTGTTGTTTGTTGTTTTGATCATTATGTGCCAAAAGGATTTTTTTGTTCAGTCTATTTGGTGTTTGGTATCCTTCTTTTACTCTCATAGGCATGTCCTTCTTCAGGGTGGAAATTTTTTCTTCTGTGAATTTGTTGAATGTGTTCTGCACCTCTGAGCTGGGCTTCATTGCAATATTCTATATCTATTATTCTTGGGTTGGGTCGTTTCATGGTGTCCCATATTTCCTGGATATTTTTTGTTAAGGAATTGTTGTATTTAAGATTTTCTTTAGTAAAAATCTATATCCTCCAGCTGATATTTAGCACCTGAGATTCTCTCTTCCATCTCTTGTATTCAATCTGTTATATTGCTTATGTATTTCTTGATCATTTACCCAGCTTTTCTCTTTCTAGCATACCCTCAGTTTGAGTTTTCTTTGTTGTTTCTGTTTCAGTTTTCAGGTCTTGAAGCGTTTGAATTGCTTCCTTCATCTGTTTGATTTTTTCACCCCCCCCCCCCCGGTTTCCTTGCCTTGCTTTATTTAAGAGATTCATTGACTTCTTCTTCTTCTTCTTCTTCTTCTTCTTCTTCTTCTTCTTCTTCTTCTTCTTCCTCCTCCTCCTCCTCCTCCTCCTCCTCCTCCTCCTCCTCCTCCTCCTCCTCCTCCTCCTCCTCCTCCTTCTTTGGTATGGTGTTTTCCCTTCAGTTCCTTTAAGGGATTCTATCATATCCTCTTTGAGGGCCTTTATAATTCTCAAGAAGTTGTTTTTAAGATCATTTTCTTCTACTTCACCTGCATTGGGTTGTTCAGGTCTTCTGTGAATCTGATCTGGCTGTCCTGAAATCCCTTTATATCTAGGGCTAATCCCAGCACTAGGGAAGAAGAAGCAGGAAGCTCTAAAGAGTTCAGGGCTGCTTCCCCACCCTTGGTCCTGCTTGGCCTGCTGCTCAGGGTGAAATTGGGCTAGAATATGCCTCCAACAATACCTCCACCTCTGTGGAACTTCCTGGGTCTTCTCAGAGCACATGGGGGACCTAACCATGCCAGACTACCTTGAAGCCCTGGTCGTTGGGCTCCATTGCCTATCCTCTGTGTGAGATGAGTCTGGACCGTTGCAGACCCAATTCCCTTCCCCTTCACATCCTTCCCTGGGTACTCCCTGGGTTAGCTCTGCATTTCAATCTTCCATATAACTTTGCCCTGTGTGTTACCATCATGGTTTTCTGGTCAATACACCACCCTGAGTATGATGTCTCCTCACCCTTTGTCCTCATGTGCCCACTGCTCTGAGAGAACTTTGGGCCAGAGTGTTGGTACAATGCCCCTCCAACTCCTTAGAACTTCCTCAGTTAGCTCTGTGCATACTGAACCCACCTATCCTTGGAGGACCCCTTTGAGGTTGTACTCACCTGATCTTTGGGGCCTCTGACATGCTCTTTGCCACAGAGACCTCCAAGAGAGCTCCAATTATCCAGAGTTACACAATAGATCAACCAAGTCACCTGCATCCACAGGGAGAGCAGGGGGGAGAAAAGGGGGAACTGTAGAGAGCTGCGGAGTGCCGCACCTTAAAGATGGCACTGGCTTCTGCCTTCCACCTCCCCAAGGGTGAGAGTTCTCTGGTGTAAACAAGCCCTTATTTGGTTAAGTCTGTTCAGCCTGTCTGCTTCCGCATTAGATAGTCTATCTGCAGGGACCACGTAGCTCACTGGAGTTGGTTAGTGAAAGGGGATTTAAGCCTGTGCAAGGGTCCCCCAGGCTTCTCACGGGTCAGAGAAAGCATGTTTCAAGGATCCTGATTAAAACTGCATGAAGAAGATCTTCCTGGAGTAGCATCTTCCTTGCTGGTGAGGGGTAGGTGTGGCACAAGACTCCACCAGCACTTATTGGTAGAAGAGAAGGGAACATGGCAATACAAGAAAATGCCCAACAATAGAAAGACAAGTATGACACCACCAGAATCTATGGACTGTATACCAACTAGACCTGAACACACCAAAGCAGATGAAACAGAAGAGAATGACTTAAAAAATAATGTCATTAAAATGATAGAGGCCCTCAAAGATGACATGAGAAAATCCTTTAAAGAAATGGAAGAAAAAAAAAACCAAAAATTGAAAGAAATGAACAAGCTTCTTAAAGAAAGTATAGAAAATGAAGAAACAAACAAACAAACAGATAAAGGACACATTTCAAACATTTCTAGACCTGAAAATTGAAAAGATACAATAAAGAAAACACAAACTGAGGGAATGATAATAATGGAAAAACTGGGTAAATGATCAGGAACTACAGATGCAAGCATAAGTAACAATACAAAAGATGAAAGAGAGAATCTCATGTGCTGAAAGTAAACTAAAGGAAACAGATTCATCCACCAAAGGAATCTTAAATCCAACAAATCCTTAACAGAAAACATCTAGGAACTGTAGGAAACCATGAAAAGAATAATAAACCTAAGAATAATAGACATAGATGAAGGCGAAGAAGCCGAGCTCAAAGGTGTAGAAAACATATTCAACAAAATCCTTAGAGAAAACTTTCCCAATCTGAAGTAGGACATGCCTATTAAAGTACAAGAAGCATACCAAACAGAAAATAGACTGCACACACACTCAAAAACTTTTCTTGCCACATAACAATCAAAACACCAAACATACAGAATGAAGAAAAAATATTAAGCACAGCAAAGGGAAAAGTACAGGTAACATATAAAGGCAGACCTATCAAAATTACACCTGACTTCTCCATGGAAATTCTCAAGGCCAGAAGGACCTGAATGGATATTCTACAAATACTAAGAGTTCACTGATGCCAGGCTAGGCTACTATACCCAGCAAAAATCTCAGTCATTATAGACATAGAAGACAAGATATTCAATGAAAAAGCCTGATTTTCACAATACATATCCACAAATCCAGCCCAACAGAAAGCTCTGGAAGGAAAACTCTAACCCAAGGAAGTTAACTACACTCACAAAGAAAGAGGCAATACATAATCCCTCTTTTCCAGAAGCCAAAATAAAAAGCAGGACAATTATACTCACATTACCTCTTCCAACAACAAATCTAAAACAAACAAAAATTAACAATCAGTGGTCCTTACTTTCCCTCAAATTAATGGTCTTAACTCGCCTATAAAAGATACAAGCTAACAGAATGGATATGAAGACATAACCCATCCTTCTGCTGCATAAAAGAAACACATCTAAGCGTCAAAGACTGATGTTACATCAGGGTAAAGGTTTGGGAAAAGATCTTCCAATCAAATAGATCCACGAATCAAGCAGGTGTAGCTATCTTCGTATCTAACAAGTTAGACTTCAAACCAAATTCAATCAAAAGAAAGGAAGAAGGTTATTTCATGTTCATCAGAGGAGAAATCTATCAGTACAAAGTCTCAAATCAACAAAATCAGAAAATTAAAAGAAAGAAAATTAGAAGAAAGAAAGGGGAAGGAAACAATGGAAACTGAGGAAGTCCAGAGAATTTTCACATCTTGTTTTGAAAACCTGTTCCACAAAATTAGAAAATTGAGAGGAAATGGACAAATTTCTGGATAGATAACATTTAACAAAATTAAATCAATAACTGATAGACAATTTAAAGACACCTATAACCACTAATGAAATAGAAACATTCATCAAAATCCTACGAAGGAAGAAAAAACAAACAAACAAACAAACAAAACTCCAGGAACAGATGGCTTCAGTGAAGACTTCAACCAGAAATTCAAGGAAGAGCTAATACCAATACTACTCAAATTGTTCCACACAATAGAAGCAGAAGTTTCATTACCAAACTCTTTAAAGGGCTACAATTACCTTGGTACCCAAGACACACAAAGACACAACTAAGAGAGAACTACAGATCAATATCCCCAATGGACATGCTAAAATACTCAATATAATACTGGCAAATTGAATGCAAACACATATCAGAGAAATCATCCACCATGATCGAGTAGGATTCATTCCAGGGATGTAGAGATGGTTCAACATATAAAATCTATCAATGTGATCCACCATATAAACAAACTGAAAAAGAAAAACCACATGATCATCTCACTAGATGCTGAAAAACCTTCGAAAAAATTCAGCCCCCTTTCATGTTAAAGGTCTTGGAGATATTGGGGATAACAAGACCTAAACATAATAAAAGCAATATACAGAAAACCAACAGCGAACATCAAACTGAATGGAGAAAAGATTAAGATGATTGCTCTAAATTCAAGTACAAGACAAGTCTTCCCACTCTCTCCATATCTCTTCAATCTTCTACTTAAAGTTCTAGCTAAAGCAATAACACAACAAAAGGGGATGAAGAGGAAATAAATTGGAAATGAAGTACTCATACTGTCGCTACTTACAAAAGATATGATAGTTTAAATAAGCAACTTGAAAAACTCTACTAGGAAACTCTAACAGCCGATAAGCACATTCAGCAAATTAGCAGGAAAGAAGATTATTTCAAAAAAAAATTAGTAACCCTAATATTTACAGACCATAAAGGGGCTGAGAAAGAAGTCAGTGAAACATCGCCTTTTACAATAGCCATAAACAACACACAATATCTTGGGGTAATGCTAACCAAACTAGTGAAAGACCTATATAGCAAGATCTTTGTGTCTTTAAAGAAAGAAATTAAATGAGATACCAGAAAATGGAAAAATTTCCCATGTTCGTGGTGAGGTAGAATAAACATAGTAGTTGGCAATATTGCCAAAAGCAATCCACAGATTTAATGCAATCCCCATCAACATCCCAGCACAATTCTTCAATGACCTTGAAAGGATAATTCTGAACTTTATATGGAAAAACAGCTTGGTATTGGCACAAAAAATAGACAGGTAGATGAACTGAATCAAAACAAAAATCCTGTTATTAACCCACACATCTATGAACACGTGATTTTTTTTTTTTTTAAGCAATCATCTTAATCTTTTCTCCATTCAGTTTGATGTTCGCTGTTGGTTTTCTGTATATTGCTTTTATTATGTTTAGGTCTTGTTATCCCCAATATCTCCAAGACCTTTAACATGAAAGGGGGCTGAATTTTTTCGAAGGTTTTTCAGCATCTAGTGAGATGATCATGTGGTTTTTCTTTTTCAGTTTGTTTATATGGTGGATCACAAAACAGCTAAAAGTATACAATAGAAGGAGGAAAGCATCTTCAGTAAATGGTGCTGGCACACTGGATGATGGTGTGTAAAAGATTGCAGATAGAACTATGTCTATCACCATGCACAAAACTGAAGTCCAAATGGATCAAATACCTCTATATAAACAGCAACCATGGACCTCTTAGAAGAAAAAAAGGGAGGTACTCATGAATGAATTAGTACAGGAACCTGCTTTCTGAACATAACACCAGTAGCACAGACATTGAGATCAACAATTAATAAATGGAACCTCCTGAAACTGAGAAGCTTCTGTAAGTAAGACAAACAACACAGTCAATAAGACCAAACTGCAGCCCACAGACTGAGAAAAGATCTTCACCAACCCCACATCTGACTGAGGGCTGATCTCCAAAATATGGAAAGAACACAAAGAACTAGTCACCAAAACACCCAATAACCCCATTAAAAATGGGGTACAGAACTGAGTAGAAAATATAAATGGAGGAATCCAAAGTGGCTGAAAGACACTTAAGAAAGTGTTCAACATCCTTAGATATCAGGGGAATTGCAAATCAAAACAACTCTGAAATACCATCTTAATCCTGTCAGAGTAGATTAAACCAGAAACATCAATGACAGATTATGCTTTCCAGGATTATGCTTCCACTGCGGGTGGCAATGCAAACTTACACAGCCAATTTGTAGACCAGTATGGTGTTTCCTCAGGAAAATTGGAATCACTCTACCATACCCCTCGGCAATACCACTTTTAGGCATATTCTAAAATAATCCATATCCATGCAACAAAAACGTATGTTTGTAGCAGTACTATTTTTAATAGCAAAACCTTGAAGCAAGCTAGATGTGTCTCAAATGAAGAATGGATAAAGAAGATGTGTTACTTTTACACAATGGAATACTACTCAGTGGAAAAAAAAACAATGGAATCTTGAAATTTTCAGGCAAATGTATAGATCTTGAAGAAACCATTCTGAGTAAGGAAACCCAGTTATAAAAAGAAATACATGGTATGTCCTCACTCCTATATAGATTTCAGACATATAGCAAAGCATCAGTAGCCTATAATTTACACTGCCAGAAAACTAGGATACAAGACAGAAGCTAAGAATTACATACAAGGTCCTTCACAGAAGGTGAAAGGAACAGGATCTCCTGACCATATTGGGAATGGAGTGTGGGGGGTGAGTGGAGAGGGAGTTAGGAAAAAGGGAAGGGGAGGAGAAGAGAACATGTGGAACCAGGAAGATTGAGTCAGAGGACGATTAGAGAAGTGCATAAACAAAGGGGATACCATAATAGAGGGAACCATTGTAGGTTTGAAGAGAGTTAGACCCTCCCTTTTCTGTCTAGAATACTTAACTAGAAAAAAATGTATGGATTAAAGTGTAGCCGCTGTGATTCACAGGGCCAGACTACAGATTCCTCGGCAAGATTTTTGCGTGTTTGTTTTATTATAATATCAGGTTTGAGTTTCCATTTTAAATTTAGATTTTTATGAGGTGGGTGATGGCTTCAAGAACACAGGTATGGGAAAGTGTGGGATTGGGATGCACAATGTCTAATCAACAGAGAATCATAAAACCTTTTTTAAAAGGAAAGTAATTAAAAAAATCAGAGGTATATGCCTATGGTTCCTTTCAAATAGAATATCAGTATAACCACACAGCAGACAGAATAAATTCTCAGATATGTTGTGATATTTTTGTGATGCTGCTGGCCTGAATTATGCATTAGAGAAATTTTTTAAAAGTTTTGTTTCTTTTATTTATATGTATATGTTTTTTCTAGTTGAAGGGCTATCTACCACATACATGCAATTCCATCAGATGAATTCTATAAGAAATGTATGCTTTTAGCTGCTCTGTTGGTCCTTTGCGAGAGAAAGAAATAATGAAAAGAAAGGAGCCATCTCTCCAGTCACTGCACTGGAATTTGTGTTTCTAGCCTCATGTGCTGTATTGGTTAGACTGAACTATACCTGACCAAAGCGAAATTACATTAGGTAGGCATGCCAATTGTCTTAGTATGTCAGGCATCCATATAAGGTGTTTTGTGATCACGGTCCTTCTTCAGCATCACTTACTGTCAAGATTGGAGCAGATATCTCAGATTTCATCTTGGATGACAATGCAAATTGGATCCTTCTGATGAAATGTAGCATTGAAATAACCCTCCTGATTATGGAATTTGGTTAGGGTTCTTTCCTGAAACTCCAGGTAAGCTGTGTTGGGAGGAAGCTTCAGACTAGCCAGAGAAGATGCAGCCTGCCGCAAAAAGCATGTGCCTCTGATGGAGAGCTTGTCTGTGCAATTCTAGGATGAGAAGAGATGCCACAGCTTGTATCAAAATGGCACCTGCATTGTGGGTACTAAGACCTTGCACTTAAATCTTAACAAATGCTTAAAAGGGGAGTATAGAAACAAAATAACAGAGACAAGCAAGGCTTCTTGTTAGCAGCATTTTTCTCAGGTGGGATCTGTTTTGCTAGAGACAAGCATACTTGGGAGATGGAGGGAGGGATAGAGGGAAGGACGGAGGAAGGAAGAAAGATAAGAGTAGCTGGGTGTGGTGGCACAAACCTTTATTTTCAGCACTTGGGAGGGAGAAGCAAGCAAATATCTCATTTCAAAGTGAACCTGGTGTACAGAGTGAATTCCAGGGCAGCAAAAGTTACACAGAGAAACACTGTATGATTAAATGAAAAATTAGAAGCAAAAGAAATAGAGTAATAAAAAAGCCACATAAAAATTGAAAATACACAGAGTATAGATTCAGTATGTTATTGTGGTGTCTTTGAATTGTTAGGTTGCTAAGGAAGTAAAAAAAAACTACTGCTAAAATACACTTGATTATCAAGTGCTGCTGAATTAATCCAATTTGTTTATTTTAAAAATGCATTGACTTCAAAACTTAAGTCTAAGGACAGGTTACTTGGGCAAAGAATTTCTAATTTTGTTTCCATAGAAAATTAAAAGGTATGGCTTCCTTCTAAACTAACATGGTTTGGTCAAGCAAGACCCCTTGAAGCAGTGTCCTATAGAAACTTTGAAATACTAAAGAAGTAAGTAAAAATATTTTGAAATATATTTATTTAATTATTGATGTAAAGAATGTATTATTGGAGTTTCAAGATGTAGGACCAACAGGGTAGAACTCTAAGCCCTCTCTCCAGCTAACATTCTTTGATCAAACAAGACCCCCTGAAACACTGTTCCAGGTGAGCCAACATTCAAAACAGCTGGGACAAGGCAGACTTGTAGACCACTCCAGCTAGGATTTCTGCATCTTCTTAGGGTCCCCCAAGACAGCACCCCTTACTAGCAGGAAGCACTTTGGAAAGAACAATACACAAATTCCCAAATATTGTTTATAAATGATTGTTTTGATTTAAATAAGGTTGGTTATAAATGGCTAATGATCACAACAAGTCTTTTTTTTAAGGCAAAAAGGGAATTATGGTATAGAAATGAACACTTTGTAGTGGAATTGTTTTCCAGTTATTGATTATAAATTTAAGGTCAATTTTGTGATATGTGTATTTCTCCTCTTGTTTAGGTATTTTGTTTATATCGCTCATTTAAAAATGGCATGTGTAATTAAGTACAAATTATAGTTACCTATAATAGTCAAAACTTACAGTTAGATTGGTTAGGTGTTGTAGATATATAGAATATATTTCAAATGGATAGGCATTCTTCAAACCTTTCAAAGACTTGCAGAACAAGGCATTTAAAATGGTTTAAGGTTTTTCTTGACAGTGAGACATAATTTCTCCTGACAACACCACCTGCTTCACTAAGGACGATGGACATTGAAGAAACTCATAATGTAGTTTATTCCCAATATGTCAAGACTAGCCATTTGGGCAAGATGTTCTTGTCTGGACTGTTTGACTTTATGCTGTATAAAATGGACATGCAGGATTCACAGAATGGTGCCTGCTGAAAAATGATGGACATTGCTGCAGGGTTCCTGGTTCATGGAAGGGTATCTGAAACATTCTGAAACAATCTGCAAGACACAGAAAAAACTGACTGACAAACTGACAATACAGGTGTACAGTCTAAAGTTTCATGTTCTGCAGAGAAATCTGCCAGACACACTATGGTCTATAGGCTGAAGATGGAACATAACAGAAGAACTTTGTGTGACTGACCAGGCAGCGAGATGTCTCTGTCATTCCTAGAGTTTATATATGATCTTTTTGTGGTCTTTGATGGAGTTAAAGACAGATAGTTATGGTTATAGATTTTCTTAGTTAGGATTAAAGATGAGTTATATATAAGACCTTAGACTCACAAAGACAGGATAGATGATGGAATGTTTTCATTAAATCTTCATAAATGTTAATGAACTAAATATCAATAACTATAGTTCTTATTGATAACTGTTTTCTTAAATATATTTTACTGTTCTTTTTATTTTTGATAGAACAGAGGAGATAATAGGAGATAATAATTATAATAAAATATAAATGTTTCTCTTATTGGTTAATGAACAAAGCCCTGTTGGCCAATAGAAAAGCAAGATAGGTGGGACTAGGAGACAAGGAGGATTTTGGGAGAGATGTAGTAGAGTAGATTCAAGATGTAGGACATGAGACCCTCACTCCAGTAAGACAAGACCACGTGGAAACAATTCGATTGACAGAATAGAATTAATATTTAAGACAGAGGTAGCGAATAAAAAATGCTAGTAACTGGCCAACAGGTTCATAAATAATATTGTTTCTGTGTGTTATTTTGGCCAGCAACTCAAGCAGATGCAAACCATTGCCAGTAAGCGTAGCTTCATTTGGTGACAAGAAAAATAATTTGGGGATATCTCTTCTGACACTTAGTATTTGTTTGTTCCTTGTGTTTTTTTTTTTCTTCTATTTCATCTAGCTCCCACATACACACACACACACACACACACACACACACACACACACACACACACACACACATATATATATATATATATATATATATATATATATATATATATATACTTATATGTATATATATAGTGCTTCTATTGTATTAGGTTTCCATAAGGTCCCTCAAATGATCCTTCATTTTGGCTCCTTACGTGTATTTCTTCACTTGTCCCTCTCTTCTTTCTCCCTCCTCATTTAGCCATCTTGTTTGAGTTCATCCCTTATCCTTTCATACATTCTATTCTAGTTTCTGTTATGGAGGTCTTTCCCCATCCCCTATTCCCTTACTGTATATATAACAGTGGTCATACAGGTGGTATCATGAACTTAATAGCTAATATCCATATACAAGTAAAAATATATCATATTTGTCTCTCTGGGTCTGGGTTATGTTAGGATGACTGTTTCTAACTCCATCCATTTACCTGTTAACTTCATGACTTGTTTTTACTTTTAAATTAACATCCCATTGTGTAATTTACCACATTTTCTTTATATATTCATCTGTTGAGAAATACCTAGGATGTTTCCAATTTTTGGCTGCTGTTAATACAGCAGCAATGAACATGGTTGAGCAGGTGTCTATGTGATAGGTGAAGGATCCTTTAGCTATATTCTAAGAGTGGTATAGGTGGGTTATGTTTGATTCCCAGCTTCCACATGAACACACCCACCCATTTCCCATAGTGGCTGTACAAGTTTGCTTTCTCACCACCAATGGATGACTGCTTCCCTTTTGTCACATCCTTTCCAATATTTCCTGTCATTTGGTTTATTAATCTTTTCTACTCTGACATTTGTTAGGTGAAATCTCAACAGACTTTTGTTTTGCATTGACCTTCTTATGTAGTATACTGAACAGTTTTTTTTTTTTTATTTTTAACGCAAGTCTATTATTGTCCCAAAAGACCAAATTTTACTTAAAATCAGGATCATGTCTCTGGGGCTGGGCATCTTAGGTCTTACTCATTAATGTGCTACACAGTTTCCTTTTTAGATACATAGATAATCCAAAAACTTTCTAATGTCTTTGTTATAACTGTTTTGGCTTGCTGAATCAGAGCCACTCAATATCATTTCTTTCAAGGGTTAATTCATACTTCTGGTCTTGAGAGGTAGAACATGCAACACCTGACCTCATCCAAACCATGCAAATGTATTTTTCACCCAAGAAATTTCAGATTTCAACCAAGACCCAATCTTCTGAACAATGATGTCAATGGAGAAGTGAACATAGCCAGACCTCATCTTGTAGCAGATGCCCAGTGTGATACCCTTGCTCATCTTCTGAACATGACTGCATATGGTTCTGACAGTGGCCACTTTATTTCTGTTACCCCACCATTTGTCAACCTGGAGCATCTTTTCCTTCTTTCAAGGAGACTCCGCTATATTTTGATGTGATTGAAGTCCCTCCAGAAGGTTCCTCTGGGACCCTCCTTAAGGACTGTGTGCCCTTCAAAGTGACATTCACATTTTCTGGAATGACAATGGTCTGATTGCTGAGAATGGTTTTTATTCTCACAGTAAATGGGGCAAAGACAGAGTGTCCTATACTGAACATTTTTAATGTGTTTCCCAGACATCTGAATTTCCTCTATTGAAAATTAATTTATCTTTGTCTTTTTCTTCCTTCATTACTTTGTTCCTTCATTCCTTTGTTCATTCTTTCGCTCCTTTTTTCCTTTCTATTTTAAAGACTCAGTTTCTTTAAAGCTTTGGAGCCTCTGTTGTAACTAGTTATTTAAACCATGCTGGCTTAAAATGCACAGATATCTACCTGTCTCTCCATCCCATGTGCCTGGATTAAAGCCATGTGCCACAACAGGCAGGCTGTTATTTATTTTCTTGATGTCCAGTTTTTTAGTTCATTATGTATTTTGGGTATTAGCCCTGCATTGGATATGTAGTTGGAAAAATTATTTTCCATTTTTTAGGCTGCCATTTGATACAAAACAGTATGAGTGGCAAATTTGTTATGCTCTATGGATGAGGTCACAATGTTGGCAGACAATTGAAGTTAATAGAATTCATTAAATTTATTTAATGAAAGATCCCTATATAATAATACATTAATATTTTATATTTATTTTTATTGACCTGTTACTAGCATTTCTTATTGGCTAGCTCTGCCTGAAATATTAACCAATTTTATTAATCTGAGTATTTCCATGTGGTCTTATCTTACCGCAGAGATGGCCCCAGAGTTCTACCTTATTGGTCCTACATCTTGAAACTCCTCCCTACTTCTTTTTCTCTTAGTCTCCTAGTCTCCTGTATCATGCTTTCCTATTGGCCAACAAGGCTTTATTCATTAACCAATAAGGGAAACATATTTACAGAATGACATCTCCCATCATCTCCTCTTTTCTGTATAAAATAAAAAGGAGGGTTTCAACCTAAACATAGCAAATATATAACAAAATAGCTATCAAATAAGAACCACAGTTAACAATATTTAATCCATTATCATTTACCAACATTTAAAGAAAGTAGTTCATCATCTATTCTATCTTTGTGAGTCTAAAGTCTTATATGTAACTTATCTTTAATCCTAACTAAGGAAAATTATAACAATGCCTATCTGTCTTCAACTCCCTCAAAGACCACAGAGAGATAGTATATAAGCTCTAGAAATGACAAAGACACCTTGCTACCTGATCAGTCATCCAAAGTTCTTCTGGAATGTTCCATCATCAGCTTATAGGCCACAGTGTGTCTGGTAGACTCCTCAGCAAAGCAGGAAACTTTAAACTGTGCAACTGTATTGTCAGTTTGTCAGTCACTTTTGTCTGTGTCCCATAGACTGTCTGTAAAACTCTTCTTCTATGAAGCAGGAATCCTGTAGCAATGTCCATCTTGTATCAGTTATCACTTTCCTGTGGGTCCTGTATGTCCATTTTATATAGCATAAAGTCAAACATTCCAGACAAGAGCAGTACCTTGCCCAAATGGCTAGTCTTGCCATATTGAAAGTAAATTTTATAATGCATTTGTTTGATGTCCATCTTCCTTTCTGACCCAGGTGGTGTTGCCAGAAGCAGTTGTGCCTCCTTGCTAAGAAAAACTCTAAGCCATTTTAAATGCCACATTCTGTAGTCTTTGAAAGGTTTGAAGCATGCTTATCCATGTCAAGTACATCTTAAATACATCCCAAAAACCTTACTAACTTAACTCTAAGTTTTGACTATCATAGGTAACTATCCATAATCTGTGCTAAATTATACATCATATTTCTAAATGAGCTATATACACCCAAAACCTAAACAAGAGGAGGAATATACATATCATAAAATTGACCTTAAGTTTTTATCAATAAATGAAAATCCATTAAAAACAAAGAATACATTTTTATACCATAATCCCTTTATTACATTTAAAAAGATTGTTTTTGGCCATTAACCATTTATAACCAAGCCCATATAAATGAAAACATACATTTATAAATTATATTTGGGTATTTGGGCATCGTTCTTTCCAAACTAATTCCTGCTGGCAGGGGATGATCTCATGGGAATCCTAAGAAGACACAGAAATCCTGGCTTTAGTGGTCTGTAAGGATGCCTTGTCCAAGCTGTTTTGAATGTTGGATCACCTGGAACACTGTTTCAGGGGGTCTTGCTTGATCAAAGAATGTTAGTTGGAGAGAGGGGTTAGAGTTCTACCCTGTTGGTCCTATATCTTGAAACTCTAACAATACATTCTTTACATCAATAATTAAATAACTATACTTCAAAATATATTTACTTACTTCTTGAATATTTGAAAGGATGCAATTTTGTCATATTTACCCCCCCATTTCAACCCATTTATTTTGTCCAAATCTCTCCCCATATCTGTGATGCCCAACTTTGTACCTTCTTCATTCAATTACTTTTTAATAATCCCAGGGACAGAATTTTGAAGGAAATTGCCTTTTTTTTCCTGGAACAATAAGACAACTGAAGAAGATAAAGGGGATAAAAATTGAAATCGGAGAAATCAAAATTTCCTTATTGCAGATGATACAATTCTCACACAATAAAACTAGAAATTTGTCAGAAGTCCCTTAAAGCTGAAACAGTGAGAGAGCATCTCAGGTGCTGAAGACAAACTAGAGGTAATAGATTTATCGACCAAAGAAAATATTAAATCCAACAAATCCATAAAACAAAATATCCAGGAAAGGAGGGACACCATGAAAAGGCCAAACATAAAAACAATAAACATAGAAGAAGGAAAAGAAGCCTATCTCAAAGGTACAAAAAAGCATATCCAACCAAAGTCATTGAAGAAATATTCCCGAGTCTGAAGAAGGCCATGTCTATGAAAGTACAGGAAGGATACAAACAAACAAACAAACAAAAAGACCCTTTGCCACATAATAATCCAAACACCAAACATACAGAATAAAGAACAAAATATTATGTGCAGAGAAGTAAAAAGGCCAAGTAACATGAAAGCCAGACATATTAAAATTACACCTGAGTTCTCTATGAAAATTATGAAAATAGGAAGGTCCTGGATAGATATTCTACAAGTATTAAGAGTCCACAATGTCAGCCCAGATTACTATACACAGCAAAACTCTAAATCACTATTAATGGAGAAAACTAGATATTCCATTTAAAAAAAACCAGATTTTTCACAATACATATCCACAAATCCAACCCTACAGAAAGTTTTGGAAGTAAAACTCCTATCCAAGGAAATTAACTACACTTACAAAGACATAGGCAATAGATAATCTGACCTTACCAGATGCCCAAAGAAAAGCAGGGTAAATCTACTCACAATACTACTAACACCATCAAATTCAAACAAACAAGAATTAACAATCAATTGTCCTTATTTTCCCTCAATATTAATGGTCTTAAGATATCTAGAAAAAGACACAGGATAACAGAATGGATAAAAAGCAGTATCTATCCTTCTGCTGCATACAAGAAACATACCTCAGCTTCAAAGACAGATATTCCCTCAGAATAAAGGATTGGGAAAAGATTTTCCAATCAATTGGACCCAAGAAAATAGCAGATGTAGCTCTCCTAATATCTAACAAATTGGACTTCAAACTAAAATCAATCAGAAAAGATGAAGATCCTTTCATATTCATCAATGAACAAATCCATCAGGATGCATCTCAAATCTGAACATCAATGTCTCAAATACAAAAGCAACCACATCCATAAAAGTGACATTACTAAAACTCATCTCACATAAAATCTCACACACTCATAGTGGGAGACTTAAACACCCCACTTTTGTCCACTAGACAGGAACATCAGACAGAAGCATAACAAACAAACAAAAGTACGAACACAAGTTATATTCCTATTGGGGTTAACAGACATCCACAGAGCATTCCATCCAAACACAGAGGAATATACCTTCTCAGCTGCACATGAAACTTCTCTAAAACTAACCAATTACTTGGCAACATAGCAAAGCTCAACAGATAAAAAAAAAAAAAAAAAAAAAAAGCATCCCAGAGTCCCCTGTATCTTATGAGACCCCTATAATCACTATAATTTAATGATATAATTTAACAACACAAATTGCAGAAACCATACAAACTCATGAAAACTGAACAATGTGCAATTGCACCATTCCTGGTGAAGGAAAAAAATAAATATATTAAAGACTTTCTTTAATTCAACAAGAATGAATCACAACATACTGAAACTTATGATACACTTTGAAAGCTGTAATAAGAGGAAAGTTGACTGCACTAATTGCCTACATGAGGAAAGTGGAGGGTAGTCACATTAGAGAACAAACAAACAGCACAACTGAAAGATCTAGAACAAAAAGAAGCAAACTCACCCAGGAGGAGTAGTAGACATCAGGAAATAATCAAACAGGGATGAAATCAATAAAGTAGAAACAAATGAAACAACACAAAGAATCAATGTAACAAAGAGTTGGTTTTTTGAGAAAATCAACAAGATTGACAAATTTTTATCCAATCTAAACAAAAGACAAGGAGAAAACATGCAAATTAACAACATCAGGAATGAAAAGGGAAATCCAAAAGACATACAGAGGAAATGCAGAGACTCTTCAGGTCATGAAAACCTGTACTCCAGAAAATTCGAAAATTCAAATAAAATGGACAAATTTCTGGATAGTTATCACTTAAAAAATAAAATCAAAAACAGATAAGCAATTTAAATAGAAGTATAAGCCATAATGAAATAGAAGCAGTCATCAAAAGTCTACCAACTTACACAGGGCAAAGTCCAGATGGCTTAAGTGCAGAATTCTACCAGAAATTCAAAGAACAACTGATACTAATAGTCCTCAAATTGTTCCACACAATAGAAGTAGAAAGTACTTTACCAAACTCTTTTTATGAGGCCGCAATAACCTTGGTACACAACTAAGAAAGAGAGTTACAAACCAATATCCCTCATGAACAGTGATGCCAAACTATTCAATAAAATACTGGCAAATCAGAGAAGTCATTAACCAAGTAGGCTTCATTTGAGGGATGCAGGGATGGTTCAACATACAAAAATCTATCAATGTAATCCATCATATAAACAACTAAAAAGAAAAACTATATGACCATTTCTCTAGATGCTGAAAAACATTTTGACAAAATCTAACACTCCTTAATATTAAAGGTCTTGGAGAGATCAGGGATAACAGGAACATACCTAGACATAATAAAAGCTGTGTACAGAAAAAAAATAGCCAACATCAAACTAAATGAAGAGAAACTTAACGTGATTCCTATAAAATCAGAACAAGACAATGTTGCTACTTTGTTATAGCTGTTCAATATTGTACTCCAAAGATTTAACTAGAGCAATAAGACAACAAAAGGAGATCAAGTGGATACAAATTGGAAAGGAACTTTCACTATTTACAGATAATAAAATAGTTTACATAAGTGACCTGAAAAAGTCGACCAAGAAACTCCTACATCTGATACACAGCTTCAGCAAAGTGGCAGTATACAAGACTAACTAAAAAAATCAGTAGCCCTACTACATATACAGATGATAAAGGGGCTGAGAGAGAAATTAGAGAAAGATCACCATTTATAATAGACACAAACAACATAAAACATCTAGGGAAATGCTAACAAGTGAAAGACCTGAATAGCAAGAACTTTGAGTCTCATATAATTGACATTAAAGAAGATACCAGAAAATGGAAAGCTCTCCCATGCTCATAAATAGGCAGGATCAACAAAATAAAAATGAAATTCTGGCCAAAAGCAATCTACAGATTCAATGCAATTCCCATCAAAATCCCAGCACAATTATTCACTGGCCTTGAAAAGATAATACTCAACTTTATATAGAAGAACAAAAGACCCAGGATAGCCAAAAGAACCCTGTACAATAATGGAACTTCAGGAGGCATCACCGTCCCTGACTTCAAGTTCTACTATAGAGAAATAGTAGTGAAAACAGCTTGGTATTGCACAAAAATAAGAAAGTATACCAATGGAGTCAAATTGAAAACCCTGTTATTAACCAACAGTCCTATGAAAACCTGAGTTTTCATAAAACAGCTAAAATTGTACACTGGAATTAGGAAAGCATCTTCAACAAATGGTGTCCATAGCATTATACAGAATATCATGTCCAGAGAGGTAATCTGATTGTGGAACTTGCAGTAAGCAAAGTCATTGAATTTACAAACTAAATACAAAATACATAAAGCCTAACTAAAATAAACAAAACCCAGTGTAGTGGATCAGAGATTTTTCTGATTTTTACCCTGCATTTCATTTTTACTGTTACATTTTTTTTGCTACAAGTCAATACACACATACATCAACATGTCTATTTTGAAATGGGAAAAGTAAAAATGCCTTTACATTCATTATTATTATTATTATTATTATTATTATTATTATTATTATTATTATTATTACAGGAAGAGGTTGCATAAACCCTAAAATAAACTTAATAGAAAAATTGCTTGAAGGATTCTCAAATATGAGTGAAGAACATGGAAATAAAAATCCCTATGATGCTGCTCTTTTCCTCTACAGGAATCCAAAACGACTTCCTCAATCATATTAGAACAGTTAACCAAGTGTGTCTTAGAATTTAACCTTTTTCAATAGCATTATTTTTGTTCCATGGCCTTTATGTAATAGAAACATTGTTTGCCTTAAGTAGGTGTTTACTACACCTTATTATTTTCTCATTTTAGGCCTTGATATGTTACATGTACTTTTGAAAAAATACATGAAAATGAAAACAAAAATTACAATTAAACAATTTTAAAATAAGAATACTTTATGTGATGTCATACTATTATTTTGCAAGTACTGTTAGGGTACATTCGGTCAAAAACCTCAGGCATGTCTGCAGTTCTGGTGATTGACCTTTTGTCCTAGGCTCAAATGCTGTGTGTGTTTCAAATAGACAAAATTTAGTTAACTAACTAGGTTTAGGAAGCTAAAATCTCAGAACCACCACATTTTTAACAATCAGTATATATTATTTAGTTTAAAAACATATGAGTAACTGAAATATCTCAATGTGGCAAAAAAAAAAAAAACTTAGCCCGAATGAACTTGTAAGTAAGCAATTATGCTTAAATGATCATGAACTAATAATATTTTCAACTTTTCTATAGTTCCTCAGTTTTTCTTTTATGGTTATATTCCACTTATACTTATTAATTATATTTCTATTATACTACCTGACAGGAAGAAGCATGGTACTATAATGTGTTGAATTTTAAATATTGCACAGGAAGTTTCTGTATACTTTTCTCCTTCCATTTCCTGTTATCAGCATCTGATATTACCATGGTACATTTGTCAGGATAAAGAAGCCAACATAACCCAGTGATTTAGGGAAACTCCACATAAAATTTTGTGCCTACTGAGTAGCATTCAGGGTACTGGAAGATACTCTACAAGTTACTAGAGGAAAAAGGCAATCATCACTATCACCCATTCACAAGCCTGAGGCTTACAACATTTAACTGCCTGCAAGATGTTGAGGAAAAGGCAGAAATCACAAACAGAGAGATGCAGAAGGATCCACAATAAACAGATACAGAAGACACAGAGGAGAATATGTACATGATTTTATTTACTGAATAGGACCAGGAGATTGTAAAAGACAAGTTCACAATTGGTTATTAAGACAATGATGATGATTATCATATCAAAACATTCAAAGACCAACTTCAATAGGCGTGTTACTAAGGGCTTCTGAAATTTTCTGAGATGATTTTCTTGTAATTCTTAGAGCAAATACAGCTCACAATAAAAATAATGCAACTGTAAAGGATTATTATTTCTCAATAACTAAAAGAACAAAACCACATTTAATTTTCCAAGTGGCAATACCAATTATGTGTATAACGACGAAAGGGAAATAAATTAAGTCTTCATAGAGCTACAGTGCAAGAACAAAATATATTTATTTATTTATATCAAGCAAAGTATTTGCTCAATTTGGAAGCTTTGTGAATTATGAGATTATTTGTAAAACTAAACACAGAATATTTTAGATTACATTTTAAAATGGTTCAATGAGTAAAATAACAAAATAGTGCGGGTGTGCAAATTTTAATGTTTTCAAAAGCATTTGTGCCCTAAAAGAAATGCTCCAGAAGATACTGATAGAAAATGTTAACATGGACTTTTTGAGCCATAAAATGCAAATATAAATCTTATGAAACAGGACTGGGCTGGGTCAACAGGGGAAGCTATTACTATTCATTGGTGTTTGAAAATGTATTAGGTTTTAATATGTGTATTTGTTTCAAATGTTCACACTGGTCTTTTCCTACAATGGATAAATTCCCCAAATCTTGTTGAAACAATAACACCAAAGAGCATGCCCTTTCATTATATATGAATTCACTGTGCCTGAAGCCTATCCCTCCTTTGTACTACTTTCAAATTCAAATCTTTAGATACCTCAAAAGTGTACATTACTAGATATTTAAATTACATATTTGCTCCAACATAAACAGTTTTCAGTATTTACTATACTATGAGTGTAGATACTAATTATATATTGATGAAGAATTAAGACATACAAGGGTCCTTCTGAAACAGCTTCTTTATTGAGGGATACAATTTGGAGTCATCATATATGTCTTCAGTAGAAGCTCTCAGAGCCAATTGTGAAAACTGAATTTAATGATAAAGAGTCAGCCAGTAATTTCAGGGAACCATCACTGATGGTAAAGTAAAAAACCTTAGGTGGCAAGGAGCTGGCTGGTGAGACCAGGGCCAATATATCTGTGCAGAGGAATCAATGGGAATAGGGAAAATGAGTATAGAATGAGGTATGAGAGTTCTGTGAGAGCAGTGTGAGTCCTGATGGGAAATAGGACTTTAGCCTTAGTGGTAGTGACAAAACACTGTGAAAGTAGACAAAAGAAAAACCAAAAGATGACATTAACACATAATATTAGATGCTTAGTTAAAACTAAACATCAGTAGCCACCTTTAATCCTTATAAATCTGGGATTAGTATTCATTGTATTTACATTTTGTATGTAAGGAAATTTAGATTTGAGAAGTCATTGGCGTACAGAGCATCAAATAATGAATCAAAAATGTCAGAAATTATATGCAGACTCAATTCTACACATCTCTCTATGGAGACATAACCCAACTGATTATAGCAATCTGGAGGGGCAGAAAAATACTCCATGGTCAACTTGTTCAAGTGCCGTGTGGTGGGAAAGGTCACACAAGACATTCAAGGAGAAGTCATTGTTACAGAATTTGACCTTGGTGTGCTGGATACATTGGCTGAGGGCAGGTAGGAGGACACTGAGCTGAGAGTCCTTTATCTCACAATCCTGGAATTCCAGGGTATGAAGAGTACCTGAAACAATCTTCAGGGGAAACCTCAGTGGCATCATAAATAAATGGGACGCTGTGAAACCACTCATATCCAGATGTTTTAGTTGATGGAGATGCAACACTGGGAGAATTGATGCAAGTAAGACTGTAAAACGTGGCAGTGAGTGACACAGAATTTCTTCAAGAAGATATTTCAGTTCCTAAGCAAGAGTTTCATGTGGTCAGAAACAAATACTGTATAATAAGGTAACTTTCAAGGCATTACTTTCCCTGACTTCAACCTCTACAGGAATAAAAAACAGCTTGTATTGGCAATGACATTGACATGATGATCAATGGAATCAAATTGAAGACACTAATACTAATCCACACAACTATGGACACTTGATTTCTTACCTGGAAGCCAATAATTATACAATAGAAAAAAGTAAGCATCTTTAACAAATGGTGATAATATAACTGGATGTCAGCACCTATAAAAAGGCAAGTAGAACCATATCTACCCCCAGGCACAAACTGAAGTCCAAGTGGATCAAAGACATTGTCAAAATCCATGTATGCAGTACCTGATAGAAGAGAGATTGGAGAGTATAAATATAGTAATAGTAGCAGAGGCTCCCAAAGCAACAATTAATCAGTGGAACCTTCTTAAGGCAAGAAGCTTCTGTAAGGCAGATGATATAGTTAATAAGAAAAAAAGTCAGAGTGGCAAAACAACTTCACCAGCCCCACATCTGACAGAAGGCTGATCTCCAAATATATATATGAAGAACTCTAGAAAATAGACACCAAAGTAATAAATAATATAATTTTAAAAATAGGGTCTAGATCTAAGTAGAGAATTTTCAACTGTAGATACTCAAGTGGCCAAAAGACATTTAAGGAATTGTTCAACATCCTTAGTCAACAGAGAAAGGTAACTCAAAAGAGTCTGAGATATCATCTTACACCTGTCAGAATAAGTTTAAAAAGGTTGTTGACATCTTATTCTGGAGAGAATGTGGAGTAAGAGGAATACTCCTCCACTGCTTGTCAGAGTACAAACTTGTACAGCCACTTTGCAAATCAGTATGTCAGTTTGTCAGGAAATTGGGAATCGATCCACCTCAAGACCCAGCAAAGCCATTCTTGGGCATATATCCAAAGTATTCAAAATCACACAAGAACCCTTGCACAACTGTGTTCATAGCAGAACTATTTTAATACCCAGAACCTGGAAACAATCTCCATGCTCATCAACTGAAGAATGGATAGCGAAAAAGTGGTACATTTACACAATGGAGTATTACGAAGAGGTAAAAAAAAAAATGATATCTTGAAAATTGCAGGCAAATGGATGGAACCAGAAAAAAAAACATCCTGAGTGAAATAATCCAGACCCACAAAGGTAAACACTGATGTATTCAGTCACAAGTGGAGATTAGTTGTAATGCAAAGGATAATCAGGCTATAGGCAACAACTCCAGAGTAGCTAGGTAAAAAGAAGGATGCTAAGAGGGACCTACATAGAAGGCCCCAGGAAGGTAAAATAGTTAAGATCTCCTCTGTCACTTGGGAAGGGGAAAGAATGGAGGGGATGGGGGATGGGTAATAACGATCAAGACAATAGAGAGAACAATGAAATATATATCTTGATAGAGGGAACAGTTATGGGTTAGGGAGAATCCTGGTGCTAGAATAATTCTCAGGAATCCACAATTATGTCCCCAGTTAAGATTCCTAGCAATAATGGAGAGGGTGACAAAGGGCCTTCCTCTGTCATCAGATTAGTGACTACTCTAATTGTCATTATAGTATGTACTTCCAGTAACTTATGGAAACAGATATAGTGACTCACAGCCAAGCACTGGCCTGAGCTCCAGGAGTTCATTTGAAGAGATGAAAGGGGATTATATGAACAAAGGAGGAGGGTAAAGAGCATGATGGGGGAAAACCACAGAGAGCTTTCCTGAGCTTCTAGGAGCTCATGGACTATAGCCTGAGAGCTGGGAAACCTTAATGGGAATGAACTTGACCCTCAGAATTTGGGTGACACTTAAGTGACTTGAACAGTTGGGGGTGGCTTCTGGCAGTGGGACCAGGACCCATCCCAGGGGCATGAACTATTTTTTTTGGAACTCAATATCTATGGTGGGAAACCTTAATCAGCCTTGATCTGGGGGGAGGGGGATTTTGTCCTGTCTCACCTTGGTAGGACAGACTTTTTTGACTCAAAGAAGGCCTTACTCCAAATGAGGAGTAGATGAAAGTTAGGAAGGGGTGAAGGCAGGGGTTAGAAGGAGAGGTGTGGAATACTAGGGTTTGTATGTAAAAAGAAAAATAAATTTTTAAATTAAAAATTTCCACAAGAAACCTACACCATAGATTAAACATATTGCACTTTTCCCCCTTCTTTCTCTTACCTTCCATATCATACATATGTCTCATGATACCACTCTGAAGAGATGTAACAAAAACAACATTCATTGCTCAACCCAGAATTCAATCACAGCATTTATGTACCAGATCTGCCCATCCAAACTCCTAGCATAAATGAAAATACATACTTGAGAACATACGCATGAAATACACTTCTTCATACTAATAGCTTCTTTCTCTGTAGGCAGAACACTCAACACACTGACTATCACTTCCATATGGATGTTTGTCTTAGTCAGTTATAACTATAGGTCTATGTTGTTCAAATGTACTTAAAAGTTAACTTTAAGATATTCACGTATGACCACCCTAAGCCCCTGCCTACCTAAGCTTTTACCCACCACCTGGCCTCTGGTGTACCATAGAGCCATGCACTGATTCACTGTGTCTTTTGGCTTCCAAACAGAGCTCAGCTTGGACTGTTCATAGTCCTGCTCTAGAAAAAATAATTTGATGTTGTGATCTGCCCTTCTGGAGGGCATTTCACAGCAAACAAGAATGTTATATATGTATGGTGTAGTTTTGTAAGCATGGTATCTTAATTGAAAAAGGCATTAGAGGTCTCTTTAATTTTATTTTAGGAATTATTATTACATTTATTGTTCATGTGGTTTTTTGAGTTGTTACTCATTTCCAAAGCAATGTGGTGGGGTAATAGTATAAATATGTGTTGCCAGGGATCTAACCTATTGTTCTTATTTTGGCTGTATTGATATAAAAACAAACAAAAGAAATCATAGCAATTGTCTCAAAGGGAATAAGAGATTCTAGAGACAAATTTGAGGGACCATAGCCCAGGAACACAGAGTGGTTAGCCCAGACTTCATGTTCCAATGTAGAAGAAGTTTCATACAAAAATGAATAGGAATATTCCTATTATAGGAATAAAAATAGAAATCCATAAATCAAGACACATTGTAAATACATTAGTGGAAATATCAGAGAGGTAGCTACAGAAAGATGAGTGGTGCTCTGCTATAAGTCTTCAGTACCATCTGAAGATATTTTTTTTTTTTAGTTTGGGGCTTGTTGGATGGTCTGCTACCTTCATTGAATTAAAATAAATTGTTTTATCTGTTAGTCAGAGGATATTAATCCAATATAGAGTTAGACAATGACAGGGGACTCTAGGGTTTAAAGCTCACCAAAATATGGTAATTAATTTCGTTACTGCAACGTTCCAGCTTCTCCCCGTCACTGCTCTCCTAATCAATCTGTCTGTGGACACAGCGTCTTTCTAGGAATCCTCATTGACAGGTATATATTGGAATAACATGGTCAGTAGAACTTTGAAAATGTTGATACCTTGGACCTGCCCTTACCAATTCAGATTTCTTTGGGCTAGGATGTGGCCTGGTAATCATCTAGAATCCTGTTAGGCTCCTCCTGAGTAGGCAGAGTTGAGAACTGTCAGGGGTGTTCCCTTACATGCCCATGCATATTAGAAACAACAAATAGCATGAAGATCGTACCTGGTTAGGAACCCTAAGTTCATCCCAGGTTTAACCACTTCTTCCATAAGATACATTGCCCAGTATCTGGGTTTCATTGTCCTTCATCTGTATGGAATTTCTAGGCTGCCTCCTAGAGGTGTGTTGCGCAGACAACAGGTAATAGCTGTCTCAGAGCTCATTCCTGTGATGGCTTCTGCACTGCTGAATGAGCAGTAACACATTGCAGTTTTGAGTTCTTCAGTCTGCTTCACCAACAAAGCTTATATTTACTGTTCTACTTTTTACTTATCTGCCTCAGAAATTATCAAAACTACTCAGTTACTGGCCTTTTGAGGAACAGTTTACCTGTAGATGTCTTACAGTACTATTTAAGCTGAGGAAATTTTACCCTAGTCTTTTATGTCCTGAGAGATTTTCTGTCATTTCTCTGACTGTATTACAAGGGAGGGATTGAAAGCAAATTATGGAAAATGTTTCTTCTGCATTTTTTCACACTTTTTCGATGTACTATTTCAGGATATCATGTATGGTTGTATGCAGAGACTATAAATTCCAAGGTGTTGAGAATAAAACTATATCCACACCTGTGTTTTCATTCTTTTATCTATCAGGGACTTTTCTGAAAGTGTAACTAGCTACCCAAGAGTGAAACTTCAGCCCTGTGAGTGTTGAGTAAAGTCTTGGATTTAAATATTTGTAATAAGGAATAACATCTAGATATTATGAACCAACCTATTTCTTTAAGGAATTGGATTTGAATTGCAGTCTTTGTCAGGACATAATCCTGAATTTTTAAAGCACACCTTTGCAATTTAAATCCCAGAATAAGCAGATTTGTGATACACTGAGGATTAATGAATCTTGAAATTCGTTAGGCATATGTATCACACACCTGCACTGTGCTCCAACCATGCCAAATATGTAGTTATTACACTTCTAATTTGCTCTATACTGTCAGTGAGACTCATTAGGTGTACACTAGTCATCCATTTTACTGGTATAGAAGAAAAGAGCTACAATTTATTGCCTGTGAATTTTTTTAAGTAAACTAATCTAAACATCCTAAAATCAGTGTTCTTTGCTCATGTTTCCACTTCATACTTTTATATATCTCACTTACATAATAGAAAGTGGGTGTATGGAGAAAGAAAGGATTCTTCTTCTTTTGAAAATATTCCAGCCTAGTGATTTGAGGTGTAAATTAAGTTTGTCCAGTCTGGTCACTTCCTGTCTCTATGTCTCTGCTTCCTGTCATCAATGAGTAAAAGAACTCCCACTCACCATACATTTCTACTGTGCTGTCCAGGCCAGGAGAATGGTTTTGAGCAACGAGAGATTGAACTACTGGAAGTTTGCATTAGGAAAAACCCTTTTCTCCATTGGATCTCAACATTCCTAAGACCTCTCAGTACATTTTCATGTCATGATGACTCCACAACCATAAAATATTTCTTTGCTATTTCATAAGTGTAATTTTGATTCTCTTATTAAACACACTATACATATTTTGTAGAAAGGATATCTGGTATACAACACCTGTGATAGTATCCTTTCATCCCAGACCTTTTGGGTCAGGACCCACAAATGTAAAACCTCTGCCTAAATAATGCTTTATGAATTTGGATAACAGTATTAAAATTGGATAAATTAATTTAGACAGAAGACAGCAATTTACTATGATAAACTACGGTATTATTTTACATTGTCAACTTCAAATACTGATTTCTTGATGCTCAGAGAAACTTCATTTTCTGATAAATGTTCTTGATTTTAAAACAATGGGAAACTTCTAGCTGTTGTTTACAATGGAGACCCTGCAGCAGTCTTCCCAACACCCTCCTGTTTTAAGAGGGAATTTTGGCATTTTGTTTCTTTTTCATTTTTGATTTCCTTTTTAAGATGAATGGAATGAGGAGGAAGTGGGCAGGAAGAGTTCAAGTCGAAATTCATGTAGCCAGAGAAAGCCTACTCTTTCTGACAGGTCCAGTGTGTTTGCTGTATTAAGACATTCTTCTTTGTTCTATTAAGAGTACTTACTTCTGGACCCCATAGCCAGGCCTGTGCTAGAGGCCTCTGCTGGATAACCCCCCATCCATGTGGGACCACCCTGATCTTTAACCCCATCACCAGGCCACTACCTGAGGAGAGACATCCTAGAGAGCTTGCACCAACCAGAGCTACAGACTTCGAACTCCTGAACAACCTAGGCCCATTTGGTGAGTAGAGAGAAAAAAAACTCTATCTGAACCTAATGGAAGAAGTGATGGGAAGACAGAAATACAGAGAAACACCTAACAATAGAAAGACAGGCATGACACCGCCATGATTTAGGATTCTAAACCAATTAGACTGAACACACCAAAGCAGATGAAGCAGAATGGATGACTTAAAATATAACTTCATGAAAATAAAAGAGGCCCTCAAAGATTATATGAAAAAAAAACCTTGAAGAAATTGAAGTAAAAAACAAACAAAACATTGGAAGAAATGAACAAATCCCTTAAAGAAAGTAAGGACAGAATCCACTCTTCTGCTGCATACAAGAAACACATCTATGCTTCAAAGACAGATATTACCTCAGGGTAAAGGGTTGGGAAAAATTTTTCCAAACAAATGGATCCAAGAAGCAAGCAGGTATAGCTATCCACAGGAAAAATCTATCAGCACAAAGTCTCAATTCTGAACATCTATGCCCCAAATACAAAGGCACTCACATTCATAAAAGAAAAGCTACTAAAACTTCAAGCTCACATAAAACCTCACACACTCATAATGGGAGACATCAACACCCGACTTTCACCACTACACAGAATCACCAGACAGAAACTTAACAAAGATACAAAAGAACTACCAGAAGTTAAGTCCAAATTGGTTTTAATAAACATCTATAGAACATTAAATCCAAACACAAAAGAATATACCTTCTTCTCAGGTTCACATGAAACCTTCTCAAAAATTGACCACATTCTAGGCAACATAACAAACATCAAAAGATACAAAAACATTGGAATAGTCCCCTGTATCTTATCAGACCACAATGCTTTAAAGTTGGAATTCAACAACACAAATCGCAGAAATCCTACAAACTCATGGAAACTGCACAATGCACAATTGCACCATACCTGGCTCAAAAAAATAAAAAAAGGAATTAAACACTTCCTAGAATTCAAAGAGAATGAAGGCACAACATACATGAACTAATGGGATACATTGAAAGCAGTACTGCAAGAGAAGTTCATTGTACTTAGTGCTTATATGAAGAAAACCAAAGATACTTACTTTAGAGAATTAACAGCACAACTGAAAGCCTTAGAAGAAAAAGAAGCCAACTCACCCCAGAGATGTACATGCCAGGAAATAATCAATTTGAAGGCTGAAAACAGTAACGTAAGTACCAAGAAAACAATATAAATATTCAATGCAACGAAGAGTTGGTTGTTGGATAAAATCAACAAGATAGACAAACCTTTACCCAAACTCACCAAAAGCAGAGAGAGAACATGCAAATTAGCAACATTAGAAATGAATAGGTGAACTTAACAATGGACACAGAGTATATCCACACAATTTTCCAGTCATAATTTCAAAATGTATACTTCACAAAATTTGAAAATTCTAAGGAAATGGAAAAATTTCTGGATAATTATCACTTACCAAAATTATATCAAGAACAGATAAGCAACTTAAATAGACCTATAACCCCTAATGAAATAGAATTAGTCATCAAAAGCCTCCCAAACAAACAAACAAACAAAAAATCCCAAGGCCAGATGGCTCCAGTGAGACAAGAGTATCAATAATTTTCTGTTATTGCGTGTAGCTGAGGCATCTGCAGTTTCAACTGGAAAGTCCTGTACTTTACCAAGAGAAGAATTTGCACAGGAAATGGGTCAGTGACACAGAGAGAAGTGTTCAAAGTTGAGTATGTCTTCTCTGGATGGGAGGTTTCTAAATAAATTTATCATGCCTGGTGATGTACACACTCAATCCCAAGATGTGCACTAGCACATTTGTCTGAGGTTGCCTTTCCCTGGTTGAATTTAAGACCCATGCAGGTAAGAGGAAGCCCATAAATGATACAGATCCCAGGTACAGGGAACACCCAAGGCTCTACATGTTCTCCCCAGCCAGGGCTCTTACCTCAACTGGGAGACATCAAAGCCATGTTGTAGCTTTTCTGACAGCTGCTTTGAATGACCATGTCCTTCGGCTTCAATAGGACCTCAAGTCTTTCCTCCAATTTCTTGAGCTCCTGTTCATTAGAAGATTGTGTTCCTGCTCTGCCTGCTGGATGTTTGAACCCCATTGCTGGGTCTCTGCAAGAGATGAGTCTGGGACCAATTTTGGTCCAATACCCCTAACACACACCCTTCCCTGGGAACTCCCTGAATTGGCCCGAATCTCACTTCCCCCTGTGTCTTGTCCTCAGCAATAGCATTTCTGGTGCTCTGATACACAACCACCCACCCCCATGAAGAGCCTGCCCTCCACATACCCTGTGCCCTACCCTGCCCACTGTCCTACGGCTCTGTTTGAGCATTGGGACAGAAGGCAAGCCAAAAATCCTGCCACCTTGGGGAACTTTCTGGAGCTGTTCTGAACACACTAGACCTGCCTATCTATGGGGGCCCACCCAGAATCCCCAGCCTGATCTCTGACCCCCCACTGCATGTCCTATGCTGGAGGACTGGGCCTCTCCAAGAGATCTGCCTATCCCCTCAGAACCATCCTGAGTCCGTGCCTGCTGGATCTTTGACACCCATCACCCGGCCTGTGCTGTAGCCTGATATTAGACAACCATTGCCAGGCCTCTGCCAGAGGAGAGACCTTCTAGTGAGCTTGGACTACCCAGAGTTACAGACATCAAACTTCTAAACCACCTAAGCCCATTGGGGGAGTACTATAGAGAGAGACAGAGACCCCACCTGAACCTACTGGAAGAAGTGATGGGAAGACGGCAAGGCAAAAAAAACAAAAAAAAAAAAAAAAAAAAAAAAAAACCAAACAAAAAAAACACCTAACAATATAAAGACAATCAAGATACCCCCAGAATCTAGGCACTCTAAACCAACTAGACCTGAATACACCAAAGCAGATAAGGCAGAAGAAAATAACTTTAAAAATATCTTCATAAAAATGATAGAGGCACTTAAAGATGATGTGAGAGAATCCCTTAAAGAAATGGAAGAACAAACAAACAAACAAATTAGAAGAAATGAACAAATCTCTTAAAGAAATTATGGAAAGCCAAGAAAAAAACACTTAAACGGGTGAAGGAAATAGTTCAAGTCTTGAAAACTGGAATAGAGAAAATAAAGAAAAAACAAACCAAAGTAATGCTGGAAATAGAAAAACTGGGCAAACCACCTGGAACTACAGACACAAGCATAACCAACAGAATACAAGAAATGGAAGAGAGAATCTTAGGTGTGACGATGAACTAGAGAAAATAGATTCATTGACCAAAGAAAATTTTAAATACAAAAAATTATTAACACAAAATGTTCAGGAAATGTGGGACCCAGTGAAAAAGCCAATCCAAAGAATAATAGGCATAAAGGAAGGCAAAGAGCCCACCTCAAAGATGCAGAAAACATATTCAACAAAATCATTGAAGGACATGCCCATGAAAGTACAAGAAGCATCCTGAACACCAAATAGACTGGACCAAAGAATGAAAAATTCTTGACACATAATAATGAAAACACCTATCATACAAAATAGAGAAACAATATTAAGAGTAATGAAGGAGATAGGCCAGGTACCATATAATGGAAGACCAGTCAAAATTATACCTGCCATTTAGATGGAAACTCTCAAGGTCAGAAGGTTCTGGATAGATGTTCTAAAAATACTAAGAGTCCACTGATGTCAGCCCAGGGTACTATACCAAGCAAAACTCTGAATCACTATAGATGGAGAAAACAAGATATTTAATGACAAAGCCATATTTTCACAATAAGTATCTACAAATCCAGTCATACAGAAATTTCTGGAAGGAAAACTCCAACCCAAGGAAGTTAACTAAGCTCACCAAGACATAGCAAGTAGATAATCCCACTTCACAGGTACCAAAGGGTAAACAGGGCAAATATATTCATAATACCACTGCCAACAACAAAACTAAAATGAACAAGCATTAACAACCAATAGTTCTTACTTTCACTTAATATTAATGGTCTTAATTCACTTATAAAAAAGACACAGGCTAACAGAATGGATATGAAGACAGAATCCATCATTTTACTGTATACAAGAAACACATCTAAACTTCAATGACAGACATAACCTCAGGGTAAACGGGTGGGAAAAAAATCTTCCAATTAAATAGACCCAAGCAGCAAGCAGGTTGAACTATCCTAATATCTAACAAGTTAGACTTCAACCAAAATCAATCAAAAGAGATGAAGACAGACATTTTGTATTCATCACAGGAAAAATTCATCAGCACAAAGTGTCAATTCTGAACATCTCTGTCCCAAATTCAAAGGCACCCACATTTGTAAAGAAATGCTACTAAAACTCAAAGCTCACATAAAACCTCACAAACTCATAGTGGGAGAATTCAACACTCTACTCTCATCCCTAGGCAGGACCAACGGACAGAAACTTAACAAAGAAACAAAAGAACTAACAGAACTTATGTACCAATTGGGTTTAACAGACAACTAGAGAACATTGCAACCAAACACATAAAACTATACCTTCTTTTTAGGTCCACATGGAACCTTATCTAAAATCAAACAAAACTTGGAAATATAACTAACTTCAACAATACAAAAAAAGTGGAAGAGTCCTCTGTACCTTATCAGGCCACCATGCTTTAGAGTAGGAATTCAACAAAAAACAAATCACAGAAACCCTGCAAACGTATGGAAACTGAACAATGCTCAATTGCACCATAACTGGGTTAAAGAAGAAATAAAGAAATTAAGTACTTCCTAAAATTCAACGAGAATGAGGACACAACATACCCGAATTTATGAGACACCTTGAAGGCAGTGTTACAATGGAAGTTTATTGCACAAAGTGCCCATATGAAGCAAAGGGAGGATAATCACATTAGAGAATTGACAGACCAACTGAAAGCCTTAGAACAAAAAGAAGCAAACTCACCCCAGAGGAGTAGACGTCAGGAAGTAATCAATGTGAGGGCTGAAATCAATAAAGTAGAAACCAGGAAAACAATACAAAGTAATCAATGCAACAAAGAGTGGGTTTTTTGGTAAAAGCAACCAGATGGACATCCCCATTAAAATCTCAGCATAATTCTTCACTGACCTGAAAGGAAAATAATGAACATTATATGGAAAAACAAAAGACCCAGGATAGCCAAAACAACCCCGTACAATAAAGGAACTTCAGGTGGCATCAACATCCCTAACTTTATGCTCAACTACAAACCTATAGTCCTGAAAACAGTGTGGTACTGGCACAAAAATAGACAACTAGCCCAATGAAATCAAATAAAAAATTTTGATATCAACCCACACACTTGCGAAAACCTGATTTTTGACAAAAAACCTAAAAGGATACAATGGGAGGAAGAAAGCACCTTCACCAAATAGTGCAGGCCCAACTGGATGATGGTGTGTAGAAGACTGAAGATAGATCCATGTCTATGACCTGAACAAAATGCAAGTCCAAATTTATCAAAGATCTCAATATAAATCCAGCCAAACTGAACCTATTAGAATAGAATGTGTCTGGTTCCCTTAAACAAATTGGTACAGGAGACTGCTTCCTGAACATAACACCAAGTGCACAGACACTGAGATCAACAGTTAATAAATGGGACCTCCTAAAACATAGAAGCCTCTGTAAGGTAAAGGGCACAGTGGACAAGACCAAACATCAGCCCAGGGAATGGGACAAGATCTTCACCAATCCTATATCTCACAGAGGGTTGATCCTCAAAATATACAAAGAACCAAGAAACTAATCACCAAAACACCAAATAATCCTATTTAAAAAATGGGGTACAGAACTGAATAGAAAAATCTCAATAGGGAAATCAAAAAGGTTAAAAGACACTTAAAAAAGTGCTCAGCATCCTTAGCTATCATGGAAATGCAAATCAATACAACTTTGAGTTAGCCTGAATGGCTAAAACTAGAAACGCCAATGACAACTTATGCTGGGTAGGATATGGAGAAACAAGAATACTCCTCCATGGCTGGTGGGAGTGCAAACTTTTACAGCCATTTTGGAGATCAGTATGAAAAATGGGAATCAGTTTACCACATGACCTGGAAATACTCCTCTTAGGCTTATACCCAAATGATCCACATCCATGCAACAAAGACATATGCTCAACTATGTTCATTCAGCATTATTTGTAATAACAAGAACCTGGAAGCAACCTTGATGTCCATCAACTGAAGAATGCATAAGAAGATGTGGAACTTTTACAAAATGGCTTTCTACTCTGTAGAAAACAACAATGAAATCTTGAAATTTGCAGGCAAGTGGATTGAAGTGAATGGTATTGGGGTTCATGTAGGATGGGAGGCAGAGGGGAATGGGATTCATATGCAAAATAAGATTATTTCTAATTTAAATATAATAATAATAATAATAATGATAATAATAATAATAATAATAAATCCTGACAAATTGCTTTAATTCCAGGAATTTAGCTTTGCAGTGGAGGCACACACTTTTAATCCCTGCTCTAGGGAGTCAGGAACAGTAGATCTCTTTGAGTTCAAGGCTACCATGGTCTACAATGAGAGTTCTCTCCATCATAGCCAGGACTCTCACATATTGAAACCCTATGTCAGAAAAATAAAAATCAAAACAAAAAGCTGGAAAATTAGGGCACACTGGGCACTAAGGAAAGTTTAGCCTCAGCTAAGCTGATATAAAATATTATCTCCTTGCTCAAATGCAAGTAGAAGAACCAGGTTAATCTATAAAACTGGCAGCATTTACCATATCAGCCAAACTCTGCTAAGCACCCACATGTAAGTAAGGCATAGCTGGCCCAGGCACCTTCCAGATACTGAGAAAATGGACAAGGAGAGTCACTCAGTATAGATAGTAGTAAGTTGGTAGTGTAGCCTAACCAAGCTGATGTAGATTCCTTGGGTCTATAGATGGTGCTTCTGAGTCAGGGTCAACTCAAAAAGAAAATATGGACTAAGGCACAGTCTGATCTTGTAGAAGACCCACAGGGTACTGACTCTGTATATCAAGGCTCTATGTGACTCATCTCCTTCTAGAAATCTGAACCATTCCCAATAGCTCTACAGTTATAAACAATCACCAAGAAGAAATAATTACTTAATTTACTCTCAGATCTGCCATGGGAAGTGGCAGGTTTAACTGTCCCTCTCATGTCCCAGGCTTGCAATGCCAGGCTCTCCATCAGAAGCATGTGTCCTCTGTTGCAGGTTCCATGCACTGTGCCTGTTCTGCAGCTTCTTCTCAACATTGCTTAGCTGGAGTTCTTTCTTGTCATCAGGATCACTTACCTCACATCCAGCCATATCATGGAGGATCATATAACTAACGTATATACCATCATAGAACCCTCAGCTGGTAACTGATGGAAACATAAGCAGACATCCACAGATAAACACTGTGCTGAACTCCTGGAATCCAGCTGAAGAGAGGGGGAATTACAAGAAAAGGAGTCAAGACCGGGCTTCAGAAACACACAGAGACAGGTGACCTGAACAGGTGGATCTCATGGACCCCCAGACTGATAACTGGGAATCCAGTATTGGACTGACTCAGAACCCCTGAACATGGGTCTCAGTTAGAAGACCTAGAAGGTCTAAGGGACCTCTTCTAGTGAAATCATGTATCCCTGGTGCATAAATGGACTTTGGGAGCACATTTCCCATGACGGGATACTCCCTTAGCCTAGAAGCAGGAGAGAGGGCCTGAACCCTACTCCAAATGACTTCATTTTTTTTTTTTTTGATGATTCATACTGTAATGTATCATGATCCCCATGGAATGTGGGGAATGGGAGAGGAGGGATTATGGCGGGCATGGAGGGAGGGAGAGTGGACTGGGATCTATATGAAAAATAAAGAAAAATAATAAATTATACACATTAAAAAAAGCTTTTTCCCAGGTGACTTGTATGTTTATAATTGATGTTGTATTGAAAGAAATATAGGAACAGATAGCTAAGGATTTTCACATTTCTTTTATGAAATGAGTTTTTAAATTATTTTATTGCTCGAGTGCATAGAGCAATATGGGTATATTTCTTAATGATTTGATCCATGTGGCAGCATGTCTATAGAGTACCATACGTTAGGTGTAGCTAAAATCACAGCACCATGGATACAACATGGTTACTGATTTCATTATAAAGCATGTATCCATGGATTAAGTTATGCTGTCCATACTCAAAGCCACCAATCGCCTGTGAGGTCCTGCCTGGCTGGGAACTATATATGTGGCCCATGCTGAATGGTATTTGCAGAGACCCACTTATACCTATGATATGTGAGTATATAGGAGTGTAACACCACACCTAAATAAAAAGCATGGAGACAAGTGTGAAGAAAGCGATTTGCTCTTTTATTCATAAAAATGCATTTTTATCAAAAGAGGCTTTAAATGGCAGTCAATAAAGAGTGAATAGTCTTAACAAATTATGAAAAACAATAACAAGAAAAAACATTAAAATACCATAACTATAATAAAAAGGAAAATGTAAATCAAAAACTAAAGGAAAAAATGTGATGAACAGGATTCTTTTGCAAATTATGAAAAAACAAGAACAAGAAAACATCAAAAGAGCAAAACTATAACAAAAAAGCAAAAATGTTAAGCAAAAACCTAAAGGAAAAATTGAGATGAGGCGGATTCTCTTGCTGCAGTTTGAAGGCACAGACCTACAGCCTGTGTATGGCTTTACAAGGAAGTCACCAATGCTAACAGGGTTTTCAAGATGAGTGCATTAATTCCTCCCTTGAACCTCAGGAGTTCAGTACATGGTGGGGATGGCGCTCAGCAGGTGGTTCTTGCTGTAGCAGCTACTTCTGCAAAAGACTCTCATCCTGGGCTGTGTCCTGTTACAGCTCAGGCTGTAGCTGTGTGGACCTGGAAAAGAAAATCAGTTAAGACCCAGGCCAGGACTGAACATGCTGTGTCAGGATCAAGCCCCTCCCTCCCTCTGCTGCAGTTCTTCATCAGTCAAAATTGAACATTTGTCTGATGCCATTGTTGGTTCTGCTAAAGAATAAGGATCACAGAGTAGCTGGCCATGTAACTTTTCCCAGGTCTAACCACATTAAACAATTTAAACTAAGTCCTGTGTGTTTTACTTTCAACTAGAAAGAATAGGAACTTCTCCTGCAGTTCAGGCATATCATTGTGTAAATAACAATAGCATATTAACTCAATACTCCACAGTGTAAGAGCAATATACTAGTTACCCATAATAAGAATTGATTGAGCATGTTATTGTATATATAGACATAACACAGCCCTGTATTGTCGAAATCAGAACAAGGTCATTAACTTATCTCAATTGTCATATTCAGGAGGCAAATTGAACATGAACAGCACAAAAGATAAATCCTGTCATGATAGAGAAGCATTTCTGAGTTGTGTCCCTGCGAACTCTGGTCCTGGTTGGGACCAAACAGAAACTTGTGATGGTCTTAGTACCAGATCTGAGAATCAACATCCAGACTACCTTTGGAAGATGGGGAGAGAACTATACCAAGAATATTCTGATAGTGTCTGTAGCTGAGGCATAACTGGTTTCAACCTGGAAAGTCCTTATCCATCTCTACCATGAGAACAATTTGAAAAGGAAATGGGACAGTGATGCAGAGAGCAGTGTTCAAAGTTGAGTATCTCTTCCCTATAGCTGAGGTTCATAAATAAATTTATCATGCCTGGAAATGTACACACTAAGTCCCAAATCTTGGCAGGCTGAGGAAGACAAATCTCTGCCAGTTCAAGAAAATACTGCTCAGAACTTAGAGAGTTCAGAACACAGGAAGGGAGACTCAATTCTATGGATACACTGATATCAAACATACTGTTTTCTGGATGTTGCTCTTGTTGAATGGATAGTACATTTATCTGATATTGCATTTCTGTGGTTGTGGCTGAGAACCATGCATGTGAGAGGAAGCATATAGATGATTCAGATCCTAGGTGCAGGGGACACCCAAGGATTTACCTTTTCTCCCCAGCCATGGCTCTTACCTCATCTGGAAGACATCAAAGTGATTTTGCAGCTTTTTTGACCTTTCCTTTATCTGAATCACCATCTCCTTCTGCTTCAGTAGGACTTCAAGTTTTTCCTCCAATCTCTTGAGCTCCTGTTCATTAGAAGATTGTGTTCATAAGGAGGGTTACACACTGTCATATAACTGTAAAAGCATACAAATGATCCCAAAAGCTTGCTAGTCAGTATTGGCTAGTAAATAAGTCAGAATTCAGGGAAGTAGGAAAGCCTGATTCAGGAAGGAGACTGACATAAAATCCAGTGGTGTCCTCAGAACAATGCACACATATATGATGTAGCATCTCACCCACAGACTTAAACAAGACTAAGATATAAACATTCTCCCTCCCACTGCCTCTGTCCCTCACTCACTGTGTGTATGCATGCATGCATACATACATGCATCTATCTATCTATCTATCTATCTATCTATCTATCTATCTATCTATCTATCTATCTATCTATCTATTTATCTATCTATCTATCTCTTTGTCTGTCTGTCTGTCTATCTATCTATCTGGGGAAAAGAGAAAGAAATAATTAGGAGAAGAGAGAGATAGGAGAAAGAAATATCATGGCAAATTGGCTGTTGATTTTAAACAAACAATACCAACACTTTTAGAATAGTCTCACAACTCAGCTGTCAGTCCATGGAGCCTGATTCATCTGTGGAAAACTAAGTTTCTTTTCTTGTCTTGATTATGTTGAGATACTGAGAGAATTTTTCCAGAAGAGGCCCAGTTCCCCACCTTCCACCACAAGCTTGTCTAAAGCTCCCAGATGTTCACCCAAATCATTGACTCTGAACAGCACACATTTTAAATTTGATGAGGTTCTCCTCATTGTAAACTGCTTCTCACTGTATATTATAATAGCCTTGCTAAGCAAATGGTCCCCAGATACAGAACTCACGCACTGAGAACTCTGTACTTAGAATCCTAACTATCCTGGGGCTGTGATGGATTATGCCATTTAACCTAGCATCTATAGACAGATGCAGGCAGATGTCTGTGAAACTGATGCCAGTTTGGTTTACAAAGTGAGTTCCTAAACAGTCAGACTAACCCTGTCTTGAAAAATAAAAAAAGAAAGAAAAAGAAAAAAAAAGAATCCTAACTATCATAATGAAAACTACATGTGTGATATGTTGATGACCTATCTCCTACATTGGACTACAGCTTCAAGCAGAGCATTAGAAATGGTTTGCCAATAATGTAGTTTCAGACCAGGCTAACTTCCCTGAAGTAATTGTACATATACAACAAATTGAATACCTGGATGGCATGAGTAGGTAACTGGAAAGGGGCATGGATGAATAACATAATGTTGAAAGTATAGATGGGTGGATGGGCAGACAGGCAGTAAAATGTTCAAATGTTGCCAACCTTCATCTGTACCATCATCCTATCCCCTACCTGTTGTTGCTGGATTTTTTGGTCACTGTTTTCATCTTGGTTTGTATGGATCAAATTCAAGTCCTCCAAGTGGTGTTTCAGCAGGACCCACTCCTCCTGCAGTTTCTTATTCTTCGGCCTCAGCATGTCCACCTTCTTTTTCAGCTGAGTTGCTTCCATCAGCAGTTGGCTGTGCAGACCTCTGGAGACACACTCTGCAT